>CAUOFW020000725.1:2571612-2665808 GCA_963454935.2 Ilex paraguariensis | reverse complement strand
TGTGTGTGTGTCAATTTTAGACAGTGAAATGTTTGACAACAAATATAGGGATTGACTAAAACAATTTGTTACTATACCTTTAAAATTTATATATTTTTGAATATTTTTATAATTTTATGGCTAATTTTATAATAAAAAATTTATATATTTTTATTATTATTGTGATAATTATTTTTATCATATTTTTCAGTGTTATAACAATGATAAAAATATTTACAAAAATGATAAATGTCGGTATCGAATTTTATAGACAATTCCACAAATATAATCAATCATTCGTATTAGGATGTAAAACAATGATTAGCTAATGACTTATAGTCCATGCATGGACAAGAACATGTATTGTCGTATGGTTCTATCAATTAGTTAGTTTATTCATATTCTAAGACCCAAGAAAACCCAGTAATATAAAAGTCATAAACCTAATACATTTGACCCCCACAAAAAAAAAAAAAAATGAAGAAAAATATATACTTCCAATTTTTTATGTATTGCTGGAGAAGATTTTCAACATTGTTTCTACCTAAACCTAAGAAGGTTTATGAAAGGTCAATTTTTCCGGCAATATTTTAAAGAATAAGATAAAGTAAAAAAACTTTAAAAAATTTCCTTTTGTTTTTGCTGGGTGGCATGTCAATCATAAGCTTAAAAAATAAGTATACAGTAGATTATTTATAATATTTTAGTCTACGATGTGATTAAAAAACCGTAAAGAGCAAGTAATCCTATTTTTATTTATATAAAAGTTAATTTTTGAACTCGAATCATCGAATTATCATGGGAACTTAGGTTTTTGATATTATAATAGACAAAAAATAAAAACCAGCGATTTGTTAAACTATTATGGTGAAGTTCTTCACTTCCTGTGAGCTTTAAATTGTAATCAGGTTGCAAATTTACATATAGCCTGTTTGGTAGGAAAGAAAATGGGTGGATGAAAAAAGGGTAATTGAAAAATAGGAGGAAAAGTGATGTTTTCTTTCTTTGAGAATGCTTTAAGCATTGTGTGTAATTTATGAATTAACAAAGTAAGACCTGTCTTAAGTCCGTTTCTAAGTCGCCGGGTCAAAGTAATTAGGTAGATAATTAATTAATAAAGTAGGTGAAACTTATTAGGGAGCAAATCCAATATTTATCTTCCTTGTTCCTTGAACGTGATCAAAATTCTCATGTCAATTCCATGGTTTTTGATCTTTTTGTAATTGCATATAGTCGGGCTCATGTCAGGTTCATGTTGATACAACTCACCCACCCAACCCACTCACAGTCGCTGCAACTCCACCACCCAAACCCTCCCCATGCCAATATGATTCACCCACCTAACCCACCCACAACTGGTTCAAGTCCTCCCCACCCCCACATAACTGTAACTCTCCTAACCTACAGCTACGACAATTCCTCCCACCTCTTATCGTTGCAAATCCGCAACTTTTACAGCAACTGTAAATCTCCCGAAATTCATGTCCGAGTTGAACAATATTTTGATTTTGGTCCAATCTTTGATTCCAGTTTTGATTTCTATGTTATTTTTTTTGAGTTTGATTATGGTTTTTGACACAATGAATGTATAGTGGTAATGTGTTGGTAGATGGTGTTTGAGAAAGGTGTGCTGGACGAGCTTTGAGCTTTTGACTATTTTGTCAATGGGGTTTTGTGGTACTTGAGTTGGCTATGGAAGGGGGAGTTTATGGTGGGGTGGGGCAGTAGTGGTGGCCTTGGTGTGGGGTACGACAGTTGTGGTGGTTGAGAGAGGAGTGTGCTTGATTTTTTTTTTGAGGGGAAGGGGGTAAGTCATTGGAATTGATGGCATCACGTAGGAAATTAGAATAAAAATAGAGGACATTTTAATATTTTTTGCAAAAATCGTTAGGTATATCACATTCAGGGCAACTTTATGTAATTTACCCCAAGATATAATATCATTTCATAAGTACATGAAAAATCAAGGTTACAACTTAAAACTATAAAACTATTTCGAGTTTCACCAAAAAAAAAACTCAAATATGAATGCCCTATTGTACCCAAATTCTGATGGGCTTAGATTGACATCTGCTCAAATTGTTGATGGGCATATTTGTATTCTGGATCTGGACTGGCCTGCCGGTGCTTATTCAGGAAAATTGGCCCACTGTTTTTTTTGGAGGGCAAATGGCCCACTGGTTCACTACTTCTAAATTTATAGTAGTTCTCACAAGGGAAAATTTCACTTTGACCCCCTTAATTATAGCCTCGATTTATTGTGACCCCTTGGACTATTGAATTTTTCATATTCATCCCTCAAATACTTGAATTATTTTATTACATTGTGTAAAACACAATAGACGTTGATTTATGGGGACAATATGAAATTAATGACATAGTTGAAGGTGTAAAGTTAAAAAATGATAGTTAAGGGGATAATTTGACAAAAATAGTCATAGTTCAAAAAGTCAAAGAAAAAAGAGTCAAAGTATAATTTGTCTTTCTATTTACCTCCCTCCACACAGTTAGAAGGGTAACTTTTCGTTTTGTCAAAATAAGATGTGTGAAGCAAAAGGACAACATTGAACCTGCACGATTTNCCACACAGTTAGAAGGGTAACTTTTCGTTTTGTCAAAATAAGATGTGTGAAGCAAAAGGACAACATTGAACCTGCACGATTTTGATCGATAGGTCGATCTAAGGACAAGGCATAAACCCTCAAGTCCTATGTTCAAGTCTTGCTTGTCGCATAAATTTCAGATTTAAAACTTGGCTGATGACCACTGCTTGCACAAGAGGTTACCCTGATTTAACATATACTTTTTGAATCATTATGTGTATTCGAGAGAATTGTAATCATTAGTTCCGAAAAAACATGATTAAAAAGTTTTCCATCACTAGAAAATAAGCAAAAGTGAATTGATGGTATTGGTAGGGCCACCATATTTAAAAGAGTTCTTAAAAAATATAAGTACCTTAAAATACCAAAAAAAAAGGCCACTAAAGCCACCAAATATTTCACTTAATAATGCAAGTTACCACATGCTAATAAGTTGTAGGACCATCAAGTTAATTCACACTTGCAACCCTAAAGGAGTTGTGTCTAATGGTTTGCCTTCCAGTTGTACACACCCTTCCTTCACTTGCATGCATTCCCTTTTGTAAACATATTTGCTTGATGCCCACAAAAAGGCTCCAAAATTCAGAATAGAAATGGCCATAAGGAACCCATAATAGTAATCCAAGTGAGAATCATTCAAGTTCTTCCCAATCCAGCTCTTACCTCCATTCCTCCCTGTGATTTTATCCACCATTGTCACCAGAAAGCTATTCAAGAAGTTCCCAACCCCAATCCCGCTGGTGAAAAACGTTGTCCCGAGGCTTTGCATGTCTTCTGGGGACTGATCATAGAAGAATTCCAGCAATCCAATGGCATTAAACACATCAGCAACGCCTAACAAAACATACTGAGGCAATAACCAAAATATGGTCATGGGGATAATTTCTTTAGGTCCTATTGGTTCATGCATTCTTATGACATGCATTCTTCTGACTTCCACAGCATAAGCAATTGCAATGGCTAGGATTTGGATCGCAAATCCAATTCCTAGCCTTCGAAGCAGTGTGATTCCTCTAGGATTTTGGGTTTTCCTACGCATGAATGGCACGAAGTAGCGATCGTACAAGGGTACAGCCAGTAGCATGGAGAGTGTTACAAAGCTCCCTAGTGATGCTGCTGGAATTTGGAAGCTTGAACCAAGGTTTCGATCCAAGGTGGTGCCTTGTTTGACAAAGAGAGTGTTGATTTGTGCCCAGATGGTGTTGGGGACTAATGCAACAAGCCATATCATGGCCATCCCTAAAACAAGCTTGGCTCCTTCCACTTGAGTCACTGTGCATGGAGTCCTGGAGCCCCTTGTGTTTCCTTCTTTCACTGCAGCTTTGTCCAAGAACCTGACGACGAAATCATAAGTTGCCTATGCATCAATTCTCGTACTCGAGGGTACAATGTGAAAAACTCAATTTCAGGAGAACAAAGTGGAATCATGTTGTAGCTGAAGGGATTAATGTATAATTTTTACTCTAAGCTTTGTAATTTCTTTTTCTGATAAGTAATTATATTCTATGAGTAATTTAACGAGAAAGAGACACAATTAACATATAGTCATCACCAACCCAAAAAAATAACAAGAAATTAGGAAATGAAAAAAGAGTGGCTGTGAACCTCCCGGTGATTCTAAAAGGAAAGCATTATGTGGCCTAGAATACCAAAAAAACAACAATGGTATCTGTACTTAAGCTATGACTTTGAATCTCTTGTTTTATTCGAGAATAAGGTCACGCTATCGCTAGGTACCATATCGAAATTAATTCAGAGCTGTTGATTTTAGTAGTAATGATTTACAACCATGGATTGAAAAAAATAAGAAAACAATATAAAATAAAAAAAATTCATGTGTCATATTTTTATTGGATGAAAAGTAAAGATATAATACTGAAAAATTGGACCCTCTTGCTGATGTTGAATTCTGTACCTTATTTAGCTGTGCCACTCAGTGATGGACCCATAGCATTGTGACATCCCCTCTATACCATGAGCACCTTGACTGAAAAACACTGACCATTCATGGAGGACTACTATAATGGAACACACTGAATATTGCACATGGCAAGTATTTATGAAAGAACATGTAAGGAGGTCACCACTTTTGCCCTGATATTGGAGATTTTTCTACTTGATATATGTGCACATGAATAGGTAGGTCCACCCACACACCTGCGTCTGATCTAAGGTATCTTAAAGTTTTAAGTAGGACCATGGAATCTCTTTCATGGTCTCATTGACCATGAGTTTCATGCCCTTGGATTCCTTGCATGGCATCANCAGATATTGGAGATTTTTCTACTTGATATATGTGCACATGAATAGGTAGGTCCACCCTCACACCTGCGTCTGATCTAAGGTATCTTAAAGTTTTAAGTAGGACCATGGAATCTTTTTCATGGTCTCATTGACCATGAGTTTCATGCCCTTGGATTCCTTGCATGGCATCATTGAACATTATACGTCTTGTTAACCAGAGTTAGGGTTTTTGAGATGGTATGTTTGATAATTTGCCATCGGAACGAGAAAGGAAGCGAAAAAGTTTAAACTTTCTATGTATAAACTTTCTACGGTTCTACCTACATTACTTAAACTTTTAGATGAGTTATATTTAGCTTTATTTTTGGACTTCTTATGCTCATAACAAGTGGTATTAGAGCACTAATAGTTGGTACTTCTAGGTGAACTCTCTAAGAAGTGGCAGGGCATGCCCATGTTGGTATTAGTGATGGCTCCCTATTCTCCCCAGGCCAATTTAGTAATAGGCATGATCCTGGCCAGTGCATATGGCACCAAGGGCCACAAACTACTAAGAGTACTACAAGTAATAGTTACAATTAGTACTACTATAGTTGGAGGTAGTAATGCATACCAAGAGAAGGTTTATCTGAGTTAAAAGTAATGAAAATAAAACTCACCTGAAACTAGGAGTGTGATGGACCTGGCGTTTTCTACTATTTATGTAATGTTGCAGCTCAAACTCGTGAAGCTCAGATGGATCAGAAGGCAGCTCAAGCTTCCGATTGGCGAATGCATTGACGGCAACTTGTATCAGTTCACCGGTAGGACTCCTTGTCTTCCTAACTTTGTGCCGGTACACCGGAGTTCCGATAAAGAAGATGAATAAAGACACTAGAAGACCAACTGTTGGGATACCATACCCTAACCCCCACCCCAGGTTCTCTTGAATGTACACAAGGCCAAGTGTGGCAAGCAAGGCACCTATGAAAGAGCTGAACATCCACCAGTTAAAGAAAGAGACCTTAAGCTGCTTTTCATGGGGATTAAAATCGTCAAACTGGTCTGCACCAAAAGTGGATATATTGGGTTTTGTTCCACCAGCCCCAACAGCTATGATGTACAGAGCTGTGTAGAAAAATCCTATACGTGAAGTAGAGGCCTTGTTGCAGACTCCATTTGCACAAGTTGGCTTCATAAATTTGAGTGAAACTGCCACTGTCAGGAGCACCATACCCTGTGAGGATAGTTTCAAATTTGTCTGTTACTTTACAAATCAGGAGTATTGTAACCAAAAAAAAACAAAAAAGTTAGCAAAGCAGTAACATTTCAAAAATAATTTCGAAACAAAATAGAAGCAGAGAATAAGATTTTGATTCGAAAACACTAGCCGAAACAGGAGAATTTCAGTTTTTCATCATTGAGTTAGTTACGTTCCCGTTGTTCTGGTGGAAACAAAAAAAAAAAATTTCATCCGAGTGGACAGCCACAAAATCATGGTGTAGACGACGGTCTTGGATATGTGAACTGAAACAAAATACATCTCATTTTCAATCAATTTAAGCTTTATGAGAACGATTTCTGCACAGTTAATTTTGATTAGANCTGAGTGGACACCCACAAAATCATGGTGTAGACGACGGTCTTGGATATGTGAACTGAAACAAAATACATCTCATTTTCAATCAATTCAACCTCATTTCAATCAATTTAAGCTTTATGAGAACGATTTCTGCACAGTTAATTTTGATTAGACGTTTGAACTACTATTGAGGCCAACAAAGCATGTGGATAACCAAGTTACAGATCATTTTACATGGTGTAGAGTGGTCACTCAAGAGGTCCCACAAAAACAAAAATCGTGAATATTATTGGCGTTTGAGAGTTGGTGACATGAAATATCAGCCAAACAGATGGTGTAGTTTGATTGGAAGGTCATACAGTATCCCATAAGGGGTCATTTTGAGACTGATCTCAATGAAAGAACTTCTAGATCAGACAAAGTTCATTGCAGAGGTTGAACAATGGTTCTAGTTTGCCATATTGGTCACTGAGTAGAAGGGCATTGGTCGCACCATCACGGACTAATATCGGGCAGGGCATTATGGGTTAAATGCTTGATGGAAGAAGATGAACATCAGGTCATATGACTAGTGATTTGATAACGATGACTCAGACAACTGAAGTTGACTTAGAGATAGACTGGACAACTGAAGGTGCCGAGTCTGATACTACTTGGGCTGATACTTTTAACTATGGGTTGAAAGAAAAATCTTTCATGGAGGAATTATAACTTACCATGACGTAAATGAGAGATGAAACTGTGAAAGTCCAGAACCGTCCGATGTAAGAATCAGCTATATAGGCACCAAAGATTGGCGTCATCCACACTGCTCCTGACCAGTTGTTGACATTCCTCACAGATGAAACAGTGTCCTCGTGAAGTTGGGTGGTTAAGTAAACCACTAGATTGGAAGCTATTCCATAGAAAGCCATTCTCTCAAATGCTTCATAGCCTGTGTTTTAAACAAAATGAACTTCAATAAAAAATATCATCACAGAACTCCAAAAAGACTTCAGATTGACAATAGAAAAAACTTAGAAGGGTTTATGCATTGCTTCCATGATATAAAGGGCAGTCCAGTCCAGTGCACGTGACTCTCAACACCTTGTGGTCTGCGAATTAAGAGTAAAATGTATCCGTCGTATCCCGTATTTGGAGAGATTGTTTCGGTGACTCAAACACTTAGACACCTAGATCATGATTGAAAAACCTTGCCATTGTACCAAAGACCAATTACTTTTATGCTATAGGAGAAGAAAACGCTTGGGAAAAATGATATCTATGTATATCAGTATCATTTCAAATCAAGTTGTTTTTCTGATAGACCCCTTAGGATAAGGAAGACAGTCTATAACTCTATACTTTCAAGGACAAAACCTTGAAGACAAAAAGGTATTCAAAAAGTCTATCCTTATAATTATGAATTCCTTTGGACAGAAAATTTGAAGCAGCATTTTAATCTTCCTCCATAAAACTGTAAACCAAATAGCACATTTAAAGGTGAGAATAATATTCCTCCATAAAACTGTAAACCAAATAGCACATTTAAAGGCGAGACGAATACTCATACCAACAAGAAAGGAACAGGCCTTCCATTTGCCAGTTTTAGAGGCTAGCACTGGGTGTCCGCGAAGATCGACCGTGTTGTCTTGAGTAGAATCTTGGGCTTCCATGGAAAGACTAGAGGGTGCAGTGAAGGTGAAGGTGAAGGTGAAGGTGAAGGTGAAGGTGAAGGTGAAGGATAGAAGCAACTTGAGAAGTGGAGGTTGTGACAATAGGTATAAGTAGGCAATGCTGTTGAAAAGGCTTACCAGAGCAGCCGGTAACAAGGGCCATTTTGGTTCATCTGCTTATTGTAACAGATTTCATTCTCTGATGTGGGCGTTCACATCCACACGTAAAACACATAGTGCACTAACTTTTATTATATGGTAACAAAGTTGGAAGTAAAATACATCATGTTTAAGCTGTGATGATTCCTAGCCTTATCAGAAAGTAATTCATCCACGATGAATGAATACGCACTGATAGTCTGATACCTACAATGACAATTTTAGACACGATGCAGACATTGAATAAGCGATTTCGGTCAAGCCTTAGCGGGCTGGGATGGTAAATAGATAGATCCATTTGACTCGTCAAATAAATGGAGCAAACATGAAATTGACTAAATACGATATGAACCTGCTAAACATGACTTATATACGACTTATCCACGACAGAATCCGACTATACATAAATATGAATGAATAAGGTAAGGGTCGAGCAAATTTTAATACGACATGAGACGAACCCAATTATATATGAATATAAACGAGGAAGGTAAGGATTGAGAAAATTTTGACACAACACAAATCCGACCCATTGACAGCCCAATACCCACAATATATGTTCTTGCAGACCTCGTTTGGTTGTAACAACAAATCAACTGTTTTAGGGTATTTTGATAACCAAAGACAGGCAACACATGACCCTCCATTTACATCGTCAACAACTCCTACTACACATCCCCACCTACTCTATAGTCTATATTTTCCCTCTACAAAAAGAAACTTTCACCAAGAACCAGGTAGCCGGCCAGGTAGGCCATCTTATACACACAAGTTGTACAGAAGGGAATCTTTTTATTAAGATGGATTTTAGCTTGTTATAATGTAAAAAAAAAAACTTAATTACTAGAAAACAAAAGATGTCCATATAGATTGATCAATCTTAAATTTGTTTTGTACATGGATTTGGACAGTTCATTGCTCTTTGATCCTTCATATGAACCGTCCAAAATCCCATTCCTTTTTATGCCTGGTGCTGGATTTAGGATTACAAATTGACCCACTATAAAACTGTAGTAGCATTTCATCAAACTTGTTATAGTGCTTCCACTAATCTTTTCTTCCCTTTATAATTTCAAAATCAAATATCAAAATTTTGTTTCGATACATTATTTTGGTCACTTAGAAAACAGAAATGTTTCGATATTTTTCGGAAATATTTCTGAAATATAATGGAAAAAAATAAATAATTTAAGAATTATTTTTTAAAAATATTGGTCGAAATATACCAAAGTATTTTAAAATATCTTAAAATATTTCGAAATAATTGTACAAATGCACTAAAACATTACAAAATACCTCAAAACATTATGAAATACTTTGAAGTATTAGAATTTCAATTTCACCGATTCATTTTATTTTTCTTGAAAATAGAAGCGTTTTGGATGTTTAAATAGTATCAAAATGAAATTTTGATCCACGTCCAAAATGTCGTTGAATGGACCCCATTAGANCTGATTCATTTTATTTTCCTTGAAAATAGAAGCGTTTTGGATGTTTAAATAATATCAAAATGAAATTTTGATCCACGTCCAAAATGTCGTTGAATGGACCCCATTAGAGACAATGCCCCGATACCACTTGCGCCGCCCACATTAACTTGGTTAGCAAGAGAAATTTACTATTTGCAAGTGGACCCATCCTCTCATATAGTACAGGATTGGGTGACAGTGCTATAGAGAGATGTCCAAGGCTTGCCTGTTTTTTTTAAAATAACTGATAAAAGATATCGTTACGTAAAAAAGCGATAGTTATAATCGGTACATAAAAAACCCTTAAGCTTGGGAGGAGGACAGCCCACCCAACTCAAATGAATTGAATTAGATAACTTCATGGTTGTAACCCAGTGAGCTGAGCTGCTCTGTATTGAGCCCTCGGCTTGTGTAAAATCTTTAAGTTAAAGAGATTTAACCAAGTACCGAATATCTCTAACAAAGGCGTCAATTTTCCATGGGGGGTATCTTCATTAGAGCTCAACTTGATCACCACAAAACAGTCACTTACAACAGTAGTGTCACGCAACTCAGAAGCAGAAGCCAAAAGGCATGGTTCACGAACAGCAGCAGCTTCCGAAACCAGGCTTGAGACAGCGGGTATTCTTTTGGCGATACCATCCACGATTGCCCCATTAGAACCATGAAGAATCACCTGTTTGGTAGGCTAGAAAATGGCAATTCGTTGTGGCAGGCAGTGTGAGAAGCACGTGGATGGGTTGGTCCATAGATCAGAATGCAGGGACCAGGGCTGCACTTTTGAAATTTAAGGGCCCGAGCATTTAACATCTTGGGTTTACATTATTGAGGCAGTATGAGCATAAGACCAGCTGGGTCAGGGTCGGCTCTTGACATTTTGGGGTTTAAAGTGGCAATTAAAAAAGAGATTTTTTATTTTTAAAAATAATATTTTATTTAAATTTTATTCTTTTCTCTTTTTGAGATTTCCACGGCCCAAGTTTAAAATGATAATGCTAATAGAGAATTATAAACTTTGTGAATTTTATGGTGTATAAAAACAACAAAAAAAAACAAAGGTGGACCATCAGGAAAAAAAAAATTAGATCAGTTGCTCTTGGTTACCTATAGAGAGAAAGAGAGATAGATAAAATAAAAGTGAGAATCTGTTAGATCTTCCAAACTCTTTTACAGTGCAGAGAGAGAGAGAGAGAGAGAGAGAGGCTTAATTTCTTCAGCTAGCTAGTTGCAGTAGCCCCTGGCCAAGACATGGACAAAACAATGCCAAATTTAATTGAGGGATGCTGATGTTTTTCGAATCTTCAAATGGATCTAATTGGTTCAACTTGTCTTGTAAAAGTTAAATCAAAATGCTTTAGATTACGATTTTACTCGGTCATTTTTGGTAATACGACAATATAGTTCAAATCATTCAAATGATATGTCACCAAAACAACTCAATAATGAAGCTTTCACAATTCATACGTTGGCCCATAAGACCATATTTTTCTTATACTATTATTACGATATAAAAAGAAATGAGAAAAAAAACACAGAAATATAAAGAAGGGACTCACAGAACCACACTGTTCAAGTAATTGTTGATCGTGATGGGAGGGGGAGGATGATCTGTGAAACATTATTGGCCATATGTACGTTTTCATTATTTGCCTAGCAAACAAAAGAAAATCGAAGATACTTTGTTCCACTGTGTCCTTCTGATTAAAGATGGAAGAAAATGTATAGCCTAAAGAAATTAATGCAAAACCTTTGCATGGTAACGAGGGAAATGGCATCAGCAACAGCAACCCAACGTAACTCTCCCCATTCCATTCCAGGGCCACTCTCTATTGTAGGTCCAAAAACTAGGTTTGTTTAGTGCCCTCTCACAATACCCATATACAGATAACGATTGAAAGCCACTAGTTTTTTGGTGTCTCATTTGAATGTGAGAACACAAATCCTTTTGACATTCTCAAGGGCCATCATAAGGGATCTCTCTCTCTCTCTCTCTCTCTCTCTCTCTCTCTCTGGTTTAAGTTCTTTAAACTCATGATTACAACGAAAAAATCTTATGTAAACAATTATCGCTAATAAGATACAAGGCTTAAAATTGAATTTTATGCAGCTTGTCAAGTTTGGAAGATTAACATAATATTAGACAATATTTAGNTACAACGCAAAAATCTTATGTAAACAATTATCTGCTAATAAGATACGAGGCTTAAAATTAAATTTTATGCAGCTTGTCAAGTTTGGAAGATTAACATAATATTAGACAATATTTAGGGAGAAAAGAGAGAGGTTAAAAACTTAACCTAACTCTCATACATAACTTGTATTTATAGTTAACCTACAATAATAATAATAACACATACATCCCCTTACTATTAACAATTTACACATACTATCCTATTATTCTTAACACTCTCCCTCAAGCTGGACTATATATATCATATAATCCAAGCTTGGAACAAATAGCTGTAAGACATATACGACTCAATGTTTTGGTAAACATATCTGCAAGCTGATCTTCAGATTTCACAAATAGAGTTGTAATCTCCCCAGCTAATATCTTGTCCCGAATAAAGTGACAGTCAACTTCAATATGCTTGGTTCTCTCATGAAACATAGGATTGGCAGTGATATGGATAACTGTCTGGTTGTCATAGAACAACTGTAAAAGAAGTTGAACTGGAAACTCAATTTCCTGAAGGAAGTGTAGTAGTCAAGTCAACTCACTCGTCGTATGTCCAATTGCCTTATACTCAGCCTCAGCACTGGATCTTGCTACCACGAGTTGTTTCTTACTTTTCCATGAGACAACATTACCTCCTAGGAAAGTACAATAACCAGTGGTTGATTTCCGATCAAAAGGAGAGTCAGCCCAATCAGCATCTGAGAAACCTTTCACTCTAAGATGTCCATTAGCTCGATATAACAGTCCAAGTCCAAGAGCTCGTTTGAGATATCGCAGAATACGAGTAACTACCTCCCAATGNTCCACTCTAAGATTTCCATTAGCTCGATATAACAGTCCAAGTCCAAGAGCTCGTTTGAGATATCGCAGAATACGAGTAACTACCTCCCAATGTGGTACTCTAGGACATCCCATGAACATACACCACCAATAGGACATACCAGCATCTGTCTGCCTATGAAACACATAATGATCTGTTTGACATCGAAGAAGACCAAACTCTAAAACTGCGTCTGAAAACTTACCAAACCATGCCCTCGGTGACTGCTTTAAACCATACAAAGATTTTTTTAACCGACATACACTCTTACCATACTCCCCCTGAGCAGTAAACCCAGGTGGCTGTTTCATGTAGACCTCTTCAACCAAATCACCATGTAAGAATGCATTCTTGACATCTAACTGAAACAAGGGTCAATCAAGATTAGCAGTCAAAGAAATCAAGATACAAACAGATAAAATTTTTACAACAGGAGAAAAAGTCTCCTCATAATCAACACCATAAGTCTGAGTCAAGCCCTTTGCAACAAGCTGGGCTTTGAGACGCTCCACAGAACCTTCTGGATGAAATTTAACAGTATACACCCAACGACATCCAACAGTTCGTTTACCAGAGGGTAAAGGGACGAGATCCCAAGTCCCATTATGATGTAAAGCATCAATCTCCTCCTCCATAGCTTTTCTCCAACCCGGATCAGATAATGCATTCTGTAAATACTTAGGAATATATAAAGCAGATAATTGGGAAGTAAAACAAGAGAAGACAGGAGACAATGCATCATATGAAACAAAATGAGAAATGGGATAATTAGTAACACACGAACGAGTACCTTTGCGAAGAACAATTGGAAAAGAATCTAAATTACCTGATGTTCCTGGATCAGAAGGCGGCAAGGAAGACGGTACAGGCACTTCAGTCAATGGGCGAGGACGGCGAGAGTAGACACGGACAGGTAAAGTAGATGGTAACACAGTGGGCAGCGGAATATCTGATGGTGGTACAGGAGAGGAGCCAAAGTCCACATCCAAAGGCTAAGAAGGTGCTGGAAAGTATGGAACAGATTCTTCAAATGTGACATCCGCACTAGTAAAGTATCGGTGCAGAGAAGGACTGTAGCAACAATACCCCTTCTGCGTGCGGGAGTAACCAAGAAAAAACACATTTAATTGCTTGAGGGTCAAGTTTGTCAAATCCAGGACCCAAATTGTGAACATAACAGACACAACCAAAAATTTTAGGAGTCAGGAAAAATAAGGGTTTACCATGAAACANTAGCTTGGGGGTCAAGTTTGTCAAATCCAGGACCCAAATTGTGAACATAACAGACACAACCAAAAATTTTAGGAGTCAGGAAAAATAAGGGTTTACCATGAAACAGAACAGAATATGGACTTTGTCCATTTAACACAGAGGAGGGCATACGGTTAATAAAATGACAAGTAGTAAGAACAGCATCACTCCAATGATATCGGGGAACATTCATCTGGAATAACAAGGCATGGGTGACTTCCAACAAATGGCAATTCTTGCGTTCAGCAACACTATTTTGTGGAGAGGTGTAAGCACAAGAAGTCTGATGAATAATGTCAATNGGGTGACTTCCAACAAATGGCGATTCTTGCGTTCAGCAACACTATTTTGTGGAGAGGTGTAAGCACAAGAAGTCTGATGAATAATGTCAATTTTACTAAGATAAGCTGAAAAAAAATCAGATTCATATTCCCGAGTATTATGGGAATGTAAAATACGTATACGACAACCAAACTGAGTTTTTATTTCTTTACGAAAAGTCTCAAATATAGAGAATAATTCAGACCGAGCTTTCATAAAAAATAACCAAGTCACACAAGAATAGTCATCCACAAATGTCACAAAATAAAGATATTTATTAGATCAAATATTCTTTATTGGACCCCATACATCAGAATGGACTAATTCAAATGGACTAGACACACGATTATTGACTCTAGACTGTAATGACACACAGTGATACTTACTAAGTTGACAAGCTTCACAAGACAAAGACGACACATAACTAAGACTGAGAACTTGGCGTTTCAGATTCTGGAGAGAAGGATGTCCAAGACGGCAATGTCGTTGAAAAGGAGACAACAAGATCTGTAGAGCTCGGGTAGATGAATCAAAGTCAAGGTAATATAGGCCACCAGCTTCATGCCCCGTACCAATTTTTCTCTTCGTCTTGAGATCATGAAAGACACAATAAGAGGGATAAAAAATTACAGAACAGTTGAGAGAACGGGTAATCTTGCTAATNGGAGAGAAGGATGTCCAAGACGGCAATGTCGTTGAAAAGGAGACAACAAGATCTATAGAGCTCGGGTAGATGAATCAAAGTCAAGGTAATATAGGCCACCAGCTTCATGCCCCGTACCAATCTTTCTCTTCGTCTTGAGATCATGAAAGACACAATAAGAGGGATAAAAAATTACAGAACAATTGAGAGAACGGGTAATCTTGCTAATAGAAAGTAAACTAAAAAAATTGAAGAACAAATAACACAGAAGATAGAGACATATCAGAACTCAAGTGAGTAGTCCCCAGACCTAAAACTTTAGAACAAGTACCATTAGCAAGAGTAACACTACGTGTGGAAGTAACAGACTGATAAGTAGAGAAAACGTCAGACGCACCAGTNAGACACAATAAGAGGGATAAAAAATTACAGAACAGTTGAGAGAACGGGTAATCTTGCTAATAGAAAGTAAACTAAAAAAAAATTGAAGAACAAATAACACAGAAGATAGAGACATAACAGGACTCAAGTGAGTAGTCCCCAGACCTGAAACTTTAGAACAAGTACCATTAGCAAGAGTAACACTACGTGTGGAAGTAACAGACTGATAAGTAGAGAAAACGTCAGACGCACCAGTCATGTGGTCAGAGGCGCCAGAATCTATGATCCAAGGACTGCGAGTGGAGGACAATAAACAGGTGGAATCAATACCTGACTGGACAAAAGTAGCAATAGAGAGAGATGAAACAACTTGTTGCTGGGACAAGAATTGAGTATACTCCTCTCGACCCAGTGTAATAGTAATCGCAATGTCTGGTGGAGCTGATCGAGGTATGGAAGCAACAACAGAAGTGTCATCCTGATAAGAAGCCTGATTAGTAGTACCAGAAGGTTTTCCATGTAAATCGCCACAGAAATCAACAGTGTGTCCTCCACGGCCACAGTGAATACAAGAACGAGATCCACNAGAAACAGGTGGAATCAATACCTGACTGGACAAAAGTAGCAATAGAGGGAGATGAAACAACTTGTTGCTGGGACAGGAATTGAGTATACTCCTCTCGACCCAGTGTAATAGTAATCGCAATGTCTGGTGGAGCTGACCGAGGTATGGAAGCAACAACAGAGGTGTCATCCTGATAAGAAGCCTGATTAGTAATACCAGAAGGTTTTCCATGTAAATCCCAACAGAAATCAACAGTGTGTCCTCCACGGCCACAGTGAATACAAGAACGAGATCCACTACGACCACCCGTACGACCTCCGTGACCACCACATCCACCACGTCCACCTCAATGGTCATCACTATGACTATTAGGAACTACAAGAGCTGAGCGATCAGTGGAGACACCATGATCAATGACTGAAAGAGTAGACAGTATAGCACGCTGTAAACGAGAGAAANTATTAGGAACTACAAGAGCTGAGCGATCAGTGGAGACACCATGATCAATGACTGAAAGAGTAGACAGTGTAGCACGCTGTAAACGAGAGAAACCCTCCAGCAGTGATAAAAGACTAGATCCACCCAAAATTTGAGAACGAATAGCCTCATATTCAGGTTTCAATCCTACCAAAAATCGAACAACATTCAGGTCCTCATGTTGCTTTTGCCAAACTGCTGCATCAGTAGTAAACGGATGTTAAGTCTTCATCTCCTCACAGACTCCCCGAACATGAGAGTAATAATCCGGAAGGGTCAGAGTACTTTGCTCCAACCGGAAGTACTCCTTGCACATCTCATACACACGGGTAAAATTACCTGTACCAGAATACATAATGGCCAAGTGATCCTNCTCTGCTCCAACTGGAAGTACTCCTTGCACACCTCATACACACGAGTAAAATTACCTGTACCAGAAGACATCGTGGCCAAATGATTCCATATCTTTTTGGTAGTATCAAGATAGAGGAGAGAAGAGCTAATACTGGGCTCTATGTTATTTGACAATAAAGAAATAATCTGAGCATCCTCTTGTTCCCACTAATCATACCCAAGAGTGTCTTCCTTGGGTTTAGAACCCACTAGATATTTCTTTAATCCTTTGCCTCGNCTGAGCATCCTCTTGTTCCCACTAATCATACCCAAGAGTGTCTTCCTTAGGTTTAGAACCCACCAGATATTTCTTAAATCCTTTGCCCCGAAGAAAGACTTGAACAGATCGGAACCATAAAGTATAATTAGTCTCATTAAGTTTGACAGATGTCATAAGACCATTGATAAGAGTTGGAGGAGACAAAGATGGAGTAAGGGATCTGATATCTTGTTTGGGTTCTATAAAAAAAAAAATTGGAAGACTAAACCGGACTGAAAAGAGGGGCTGGACCGCTGAACCGATCAACCGGGCTAGAAATAAGGGCTGGACCACTGAACCGGACCAGTTGAACCTGATGGACTACTAAACCGGGCTGGACCTCTAAACCGGACCAGCTGAGCTCTCTGGACCGCTGAACCAGTCTAAAAAAGGACTGAACCGGACCTAAATCAGTCTAAAATTGCCTGAACCGAGCCTGCACCGGTCTGGTTTGAGGCTAAGTCTGGATCCGAATATGGATCAGGGTCTAGACTTCTTCTTCTCCAAAGAGCAAACCCTAATGCGCCTTCAACATCACACACACCAGTCGAACAGCAAAGCAACAACCACTCATAGACGAGCAACACAACGTCGACCATAGTCGACTACACCAAGAACAACCACCACCATCTAATTGGAGAACTAGAATCCCCCACCAAGCAAACCAATCGACTACCACCACACGACCACGAACCAGGAAATAGACGACCACCACAGTCGACTACCACCACCACCAGTACACCCAGCACAACCACGATGGACCACGACGACCACACCACACGACCACGAACCACACAACGTCGACCACCACAGTCGACTACCACCACCACCGGTATAACCACAATGGACCACAACCACCACACCAGTCCAGAAGAGTTAAAGTTTGTATTAACCTTGCTTGGATACCATGTCAAGTTTGGAAAATTAACATAATATTAGACAATATTTAGGGAGAAAAGAGAGAGGTTAAAAACTTAACCTAACTCTCATACATAACTTGTATTTATAGTTAACCTACAATAATAATAATAACACATACATCCCCTTACTATTAACAATTTACACATACTATCCTATTATTCTTAATACATCTAAAAGAACTCAAATTCAAGACATGCAGATTAAACCAACTAGTGTGGGTTCAAAGTCTATTTGAATAGTAGTATATCCTATTAAAAGGGTATGTATTAAGCTGACCCTAGTGGACTGAGTGGAGTCTTAAAACAGTAAACTAAAATTGGAAAACTTACATTCAAAGTTGCTGTGCATATCATGTGCAAGGGTCCATGGTATATTCCTTCTTTGTGGAATTGAGCATAACTAAGAGGGAAACAAAGAAGAACAAAAGAGCAGTTTGAATGGTGAGCAATTCTGCAATGCTTTGATTAGACACTTGAATTCCAAAGTAACGAATTGAACACCACCTCTAGAAATCATGAAAGCAACAATAACTTCTCAGAAATAGTAGGAGAATAATGATTATGTAATGAGAAAAATGCAATATGTCCATCTATGCCTCAATCAAAAAGCCTTGTGCGGATCCACAGGAGAGAGAGATAGAGAGCTTTGTACTTTCTATACCCAAAAACTAGACTGGTAAAAGAGAATGCAGCTTGTGTACCAGGGTAATTAAGGTTCTGCTCTTTGGGTTTGCTCCAAATTGTGGTCACGGTTTTACTAGTAGTAAAACCGTGAATAGGGGTGCAACTCGGGTGAATTTATGGTCTCATCAGGTTTTTTTTTTTTTTGTGCCAACAGTCTTAGAAACTTATTAAAACTCAATTCACATTATAAAACTTTCAACTAGAATTCAATTCGACCCACCTTCCACTTGTATCTTTCAACCCAATTGTTGCCCATGATCAAATTTTTTAGGGGATTAAAAACTCAAGATGAAATTCGGGTTTAATTCTCAAGTTGAGATTTGAGTTCAGTTCAAGTCGAAATTCAAACCCATATTTAATATGTAAGGCTCTATTTTGAATCCCAGTTTAGTTGAATTCAATGGACTCTTTATTTTCAATCAACTTGAATTCAATCCAAAAATCTTCAATTCTTTAGTCAAGATTTTGAGGAATTACCCAAAAAAAAAGGTTAGAGAAATCAGGTTAGATTCGAATTGGATTTGGAATACCAGACACCTCAACTCAAAGTACTACCAAAATTCAATTGGGTCAGAATTTCCTTTCTGGTCCAAATCTGACTCATATATATATATATATATATATAAATTTTTTTTTTTGAGAAAGGGAGGGAGGGAAATTTGAACCATTGACTTCAAAAAGACAAAACCTTCGTAAGGAAAGGAGTACTATTAGACCAAAGGTGAACCAGTCTAATGGCAAAGAGTATCATTAGACCAAGCCAAATCTATCTCTAAGTCCTCAAAATCTCAACTAAAGAATTGAAGATTTTTGGATTGGACTCGGATTGAATTCAAGTTGGTCGGAAATAAAGAGTCCATTATTTTATCGTGAAATTTTTTGTCGGTATCGAACTAGAGTGGATACCAACAGTAAGAAAGAAAGCAAAAAGGGAATGTAATTTCGTGTCAATGAAGAAAAGAATCCATTGATGTGAATAGAAAGTTTAAAGCTGTAAGAATGATTCCATAGGTTTCTCAAATGAAGACATGCATTCGTGCTTGATACTTAAACTTGTAGAGACATGGCAACCATGAAGATATGCATTCATGCTTGATGCTTAAACTTGTAGAGACATGGCAACCCTACTCCTCTGTTGAACGAGATAAGCCTACACTTTCTACCAATCAGGGGATCCAAAACTTGTGTACCCAGCCGGAAATGGAGCCCAATGCAATGCACAAAGGTCAACTTTCAGTTCATAACACTATATGCTTCTTAAAACTTTCTGACCCTAGATTTTGTCTTGATTTATTTTTTTAACTATTAATTGTAAAAATAATAAAATAACATAAAAAATCTTAAAATATGTCAAGTTTTCATTAGATGGAAAAAAAAATAAGAAAAATTATTTTTCAAACCTTAATTTGATCCTAAGGTGAGAGGGTATGTAAGGGTGTATTTATATTTAAATAAAATAGTTCAATGGACCACTAAATCACATGTTTAGTTAAAAGCTTTGAAACCCGAGATTAAGATCTCGACCCGTAACGGCTTGGCAGGTTAAACCCTTGACCATGAACATGGGTTTCAACAGCTCATGGGGGTTAAAATCAGTCAAACTAAGACTTAATGGTAAAAAGACATTTATTTCCCTAATCAACCCAATTACAAAGGAAAAGATAATACAATTTAATCAATTACCTGATAAATATTTAATTATAATTATGATTAATCTGTAAGTCCTCACATGCGTTTATGTTACTTACCAAATAAAGAATTGGACAGAATTTATTTNGATGGACCACGACGACCACACCACACGACCACGAACCACACAACGTCGACCACCACAGTCGACTACCACCACCACCGGTATAACCACAATGGACCACAACCACCACACCAGTCCAGAAGAGTTAAAGTTTGTATTAACCTTGCTTTGATACCATGTCAAGTTTGGAAAATTAACATAATATTAGACAATATTTAGGGAGAAAAGAGAGAGGTTAAAAACTTAACCTAACTCTCATACATAACTTGTATTTATAGTTAACCTACAATAATAATAATAACACATACATCCCCTTACTATTAACAATTTACACATATTATCCTATTATTCTTAATACAGCTAAAAGAACTCAAATTCAAGACATGCAGATTAAACCAACTAGTGTGGGTTCAAAGTCTATTTGAATAGTAGTAGATCCTATTAAAAGGGTATGTATTAAGCTGACCCTAGTGGACTGAGTGGAGTCTTAAAACAGTAAACTAAAATTGGAAAACTTACATTCAAAGTTGCTGTGCATATCATGTGCAAGGGTCCATGGTATATTCCTTCTTTGTGGAATTGAGCATAACTAAGAGGGAAACAAAGAAGAACAAAAGAGCAGTTTGAATGGTGAGCAATTCTGCAATGCTTTGATTAGACACTTGAATTCCAAAGTAACGAATTGAACACCACCTCTAGAAATCATGAAAGCAACAACAACTTCTCAGAAATAGTAGGAGAATAATAATTATGTAATGAGAAAAATGCAATATGTCCATCTATGCCTCAATCAAAAAGCCTTGTGCGGATCCACAGGAGAGAGAGATAGAGAGCTTTGTACTTTCTATACCCAAAAACTAGACTGGTAAAAGAGAATGCAGCTTGTGTACCAGGGTAATTAAGGTTCTGCTCTTTGGGTTTGCTCCAAATTGTGGTCACGGTTTTACTAGTAGTAAAACCGTGAATAGGGGTGCAACTCGGGTGAATTTATGGTCTCATCAGGTTTTTTTTTTTTTTGTGCCAACAGTCTTAGAAACTTATTAAAACTCAATTCACATTATAAAACTTTCAACTAGAATTCAATTCGACCCACCTTCCACTTGTATCTTTCAACCCAATTGTTGCCCATGATCAAATTTTTTAGGGGATTAAAAACTCAAGATGAAATTCGGGTTTAATTCTCAAGTTGAGATTTGAGTTCAGTTCAAGTCGAAATTCAAACCCATATTTAATATGTAAGGCTCTATTTTGAATCCCATTTTAGTTGAATTCAATGGAGTCTTTATTTTCAATCAACTTGAATTCAATCCAAAAATCTTCAATTCTTTAGTCAAGATTTTGAGGAATTACCCAAAAAAAAAGGTTAGAGAAATCAGGTTAGATTCGAATTGGATTTGGAATACCAGACACCTCAACTCAAAGTACTACCAAAATTCAATTGGGTCAGAATTTCCTTTCTGGTCCAAATCTGACTCATATATATATATATATATATAAATTTTTTTTTTTTTGAGAAAGGGAGGGAGGGAAATTTGAACCATTGACTTCAAAAAGACAAAACCTTCGTAAGGAAAGGAGTACTATTAGACCAAAGGTGAACCAGTCTAATGGCAAAGAGTATCATTAGACCAAGCCAAATCTATCTCTAAGTCCTCAAAATCTCAACTAAAGAATTGAAGATTTTTGGATTGGACTCGGATTGAATTCAAGTTGGTCGGAAATAAAGAGTCCATTATTTTATCGTGAAA
The DNA here is from genome assembly GCA_963454935.2 of Ilex paraguariensis. Classification (NCBI taxonomy): domain Eukaryota; kingdom Viridiplantae; phylum Streptophyta; class Magnoliopsida; order Aquifoliales; family Aquifoliaceae; genus Ilex; species Ilex paraguariensis. The sequence goes on along the minus strand of CAUOFW020000725.1, from coordinate 2,643,744 downwards.
TTTTTTGTCGGTATCGAACTAGAGTGGATACCAACAGTAAGAAAGAAAGCAAAAAGGGAATGTAATTTCGTGTCAATGAAGAAAAGAATCCATTGATGTGAATAGAAAGTTTAAAGCTGTAAGAATGATTCCATAGGTTTCTCAAATGAAGACATGCATTCGTGCTTGATACTTAAACTTGTAGAGACATGGCAACCATGAAAGATATGCATTCATGCTTGATGCTTAAACTTGTAGAGACATGGCAACCCTACTCCTCTGTTGAACGAGATAAGCCTACACTTTCTACCAATCAGGGGATCCAAAACTTGTGTACCCAGCCGGAAATGGAGCCCAATGCAATGCACAAAGGTCAACTTTCAGTTCACAACACTATATGCTTCTTAAAACTTTCTGACCCTAGATTTTGTCTTGATTTATTTTTTTAACTATTAATTGTAAAAATAATAAAATAACATAAAAAATCTTAAAACATGTCAAGTTTTCATTAGATGGAAAAAAAAATAAGAAAAATTATTTTTCAAACCTTAATTTGATCCTAAGGTGAGAGGGTATGTAAGGGTGTATTTATATTTAAATAAAATAGTTCAATGGACCACTAAAATAAGAAAATTAAGAAAAATTATTTTTCAAACCTTAATTTGATCCTAAGGTGAGAGGGTATGTAAGGGTGTATTTAAATAAAATAGTTCAATGGGCCACTAAATCACATGTTTAGTTAAAAGCTTTGAAACCCGAGATTAAGATCTCGACCCGTATCTGCTTGGCAGGTTAAACCCTTGACCATGAACATGGGTTTCAACAGCTCATGGGGGTTAAAATCAGTCAAACTAAAACTTAATGGTAAAAAGACATTTATTTCCCTAATCTACCCAATTACAAAGGAAAGGATAATACAATTTAATCAATTACCTGATAAATATTTAATTATAATTATGATTAATCTGTAGGTCCTCACATGCGTTTATGTTACTTACCAAATAAAGAATTGGACAGAATTTATTTATTAATCTCGTGTACAAAAAGGGCTTCATATTTGGAAAGATTCGTTAAAAGTAATGCAATTCTCCCATTTCAAAACCATCCAAATATACCTAAAGTGCAATTTTATTGAAGGAGTTGTCTAGCTTATCAAAAAAAATGATAAAAATAATTATTATAATATTAATAAAAACACCCATAAATATAATAAATTATTTACAAAAATAATAATTTTTTTAGTTATAAAATAACTCATAAAATTATACAAATAATAAAATTTAGAGATATGATATTAAAATTTTTTATTCGGTGACTCTGTCAGAGTCCTCCATTGAAATGCACCCGTGCTTGCAGCCAAACATTTCAATTTCTGTCATGATGGCATTTTTACAACTTCCCAGGTTCAGTCAAATCTTCCACAGTACCTCACTACTCCACACACAACTTCTTTTGAGTACGGTGGCGGAATTTGTGGTTTAGGTTTTTCTTATATGTGACTATTACTTTATTTTATTTTTTATGTTTTCGACAGTAAAATTGTGGTTTGAGACATGGGTTCTGTTCTTGGTGCTTGCTTATTCTACTGAGAAATACGAACCCACCTACTCAACTCCCACCACCTCATATCAGAGTGCAACTCGATTAGACCAATTGATAGATCTATTTAGCTCCAACCCGAGTTCAACACTAAACCGAATTCAATTCCAACCATTCAACTGGAGTTCAGAGTAAGCCGTTCTAATCTATATTACCAAACGTAATGGGAAAAAGCTCATCCAAAATTAAAGCTAAAAATGTCATATTTCATTTCGTTTCCGTTTCGTATTTAAAATATACTATTCTTTCGTATTTTCTACTTAAATGTCATTCTCAAGTTACACAACTAGATCTCTTAACACATCAGATTTTTTATATTTTTTTTTGATTTACACGACTCGAACTATTGCCCAGTAAGAGTAAAAATAAAGGAAGACCAAAATTAATTTTAAATGACATAGTAAAAAAAAAGATATAATAATTTATAATTTAACTAAAAAAAGGGTCCTATTTAGAGAACAATAGCGAAATACAATTTATATAACCAACCCCAAAAATATTATAACAAAATTTTGTACAGTTGAGTTGAGTACAGCTCGAGTTGAAATTCACCAATTCAAGTTTGGTTTTGCTTGGCCCAGGATAACCCAAGACTCCAACGCGAATAAGCATAGGTCAAATTTTTTGTTTAAATACTAAATATTTAGATCAAACTCCATTTGAATTCGAATTGACCCGCCCAAGTTATATCTGACTACTAATGAACACATGTTCTCATGAAGGAAAAATGAAACAACACAACCCAAAAGCTGATGGGCTAAGCTTATAAGGCAGGCCATTGATCCATCACCAACTTATAAACACAGAATCACACCAGAAACACGTGAAAATGATATGAGCAGTATTACAAAACTCAAATGAAACCCAAAAAATTATAATACAAATGCATATTATCCCTTATATGAGTAAATCCCATTAATTTTTACAATAAAACCCACTCAACCAACACTGGATGATATTCATTTCAATCTCAACTTTTATATTTCTTTTGGGTTGTGTAGTATTTTTCAAACGATATATCGATGGACACGCAAAAAATTACTGGTGATATGCTATCAAATTTTAATTTTTTTTAATCACGATGTAATTAGCATGAACTTCAACATTCTCATATTCATTAATATATAAGATGAAAGCAACTGGTAAAGCATAATTTCACTCTGCCCAAAATAACCAACAGCCACCGACTGTATAGGCTGATGGGTAGACACATTTCCAAGTAAAGATTTCACCCATATTGAAGCCAACCTCTCTTTCAGACTCAACTTGTAGGGCAGCAGCAATATATATTTATAACTTGTCTGGCAATTAAGGGTTAAAAGTAGAGTAGTTTAAACAGCATACCTTGGGTCACGTCGTGATTAAATCATTGGGTCAACAAAACTGCAACATCAGATCATCAATCTGCAATAGCAAACACAACAATTCTAGAATCTGAAAATGCAGTCTACTGGACATGATCTATGTTACAATATTCTTCTCCAGGAATAACCTATCATATGTACGGTGGGATTATAACACCAATGTACAATTACAAAGGGTTAATGCCCATAAAATTCGTAGGTTGGTAGGTATTTCAACAGAATTTTTGAGTTAAGTAATTGTTACTTTACACAAGACATCAGTAGGTTAGGATGTTCCTCCTTTCTGACCTAAATGTTAGGCTTTCTCTTCTTTTTGAAACTCATCATACGATACCTCCTCCTCAGGTAATTCGAACTCATCAATCTCTTTAAAATAAGATCTCTGCTCATCAATAAAATCTTGGGGCAAGGCATCTTTTTGCTCCTGGGATGCACAACACCTCTTCTGCAAAAAAGCATCTTGGCCATTAACCATCAATGCCAGACACATTTTTTCAAAAGACAAGCTATAGAGCACATAGGAAGCTTCTAAGAATAAAAAAATTTAATTGATGCATACGACACGATCAGAAATAAAAAAAGTAAACTCTAACATCTCCAGTACAGTAAACAACTTACACCATATCCTACATTCAGGATTACATAATCGAATTATGGTTTACTAAGAAAGAAAATACATCAAGGCCACTCATATGGACAAATCAGAACAGCCTGCTCACTGTAATTTGCTTATCTGTTCTCTCATAACATATAATCTTGGCTTTCAGATGCTCTTGATTCAACAGGATCTCTCTACCAAGTATAAAGAAACCATAGATATACAAACCAATACACCCAAACTGCAATCACAAAAGCAAGCTATTGAGAGTTATATTACTTATTATGATCCAGAAATGAAAGGATTGCCATACGGTTCCATAAATACTATAAAAAAACATACAGGTTCATGACCAGAATTGAAGAAAGAGTAAAACATTAAAAGAAACTAAATTGGGACCCAGAGCTCGAAAAGAAAGGCCACCTTTAGAGATTTGTCCAACTAGACAGAAATGTTAAAGGGTAGGAATATGCTTGCACAAACCTTTTTATGCTTTGCATGAGGATCTGTGCGCGACTTCAATGACTCAATATCTCCAGCTTTGCTTAGTCCATTCCTATTTGAAAAACAAGGAGCACATAAGACAGCATCAGTATAGATTTTAGAAATAGCAAAGTTTCATCTAACCTATTTCCATCAGACACACCATAACAAAAATTAAATTTTGTGAAAACCCAATCAACTCATTAGATTCCAATTATATTTGCATCAAACAAATCCTATATCGCTTTTCCAAAGCCTTGAAATTCCTCATACATACATGTATCATTTCCATTGGATCCATTGAGAAGAAATCTGACACAATGACTGACTAAGGCAAAATTTTATGCACATTGATACAATACTGAGCACAAGTGTGTGAATGTGTGTGTTTTTTTTTTGGGTTTGGTGTTACAGGGAGTGACAGAGGTACCTAATGTTTCTGGTCCTTCTTGCCAGAGGAGGACATGTGGAAGCCCCAGAAACCGGCTTCCTTTTACCCTTCGTTTTCTCCAGAGAAGAGGGCACTGCAATCACTCTGCCTTTATCCTTTTCTTTCCTAAGAGGAATATTACTCAAATTCATATCAGCCACCATCAATATATCCTCTGTATTCTCCACAGGCACAATCATTCTACTTTTGTCCTTCGTTTCAACCAGAGAAGCCAAACTGAAGGGCACAGCATCTGACATTTCTCTATTCACAGTTTTCTCCACAGACCATCTTCGATTATAAACTATTAGAGGCTCAAGTATCTCATCATCTGCATTACCTTCAAGGCAAATAACACAACACGTGGTATTACTACCCAGAAGCCCAAACCGGATGAATTCACATGAGGCATTGAAATAATACACACATCTCCATTAGTAGTACAACACAATATACATTTGCACGCACCTACACAAACAATGTGTGTGTGTGTGTGTAGAGAGAGAGAGATATTGGAAATTCAAACAACAAATAGCATTAAGCCCATATTCCCTAGCATCCAAATGAGCCTTTAAACAACATATAAGAGTGACAAAACCCAAGTGCAAGCTCTAAAACCCTCGGAACGAAACAAAAGGATACAGTCTCCCATAACCAACAAACTAATAAAACTCTATAAATGGAGACATGCAAACGTAAAAGCTATATTGTACAATTTGAAATTCAGATATGCATATATTTCCTCATTCATCCACTCCAATTAAACTAATACACACATACATTTGCAAAAGTGTATGAGAGAGAGTACCAGCAACGACGGATTTTGTAGCTAGCGGAATTGGAGGAGTGGAAGGGCGGGATTGTTGAACTGTTCCGCTAGGGTTTGGAGCATTGAAATGGTTGTTCAAATTGGATGATCCGACGCTAGTGTTGGAATTAGGGGAATTTGTAGTGTTTGCTTTGGTGTTTTTGTTAGTCAATGAATTATAGGTTTCTGAATTTCGTTTTGGTTTCGAAATCGCATTAGGAACTGGAACTGGAATTGGATTTGGGGGTTTGGAGAAGAGGGTAGAAGATGAAGATGATGACGGTTTCTGTGCTGATGAGGAGGAGCAGAGATTGCGAAGGCTGTAGGCGGGGATGAGGTTGAAATTCGAGAGGTCCGATAAGGGTTTTCTCCTTACTGACTTTCGACTACCACCACTGCTTCTTCTCTCAGATTCCATTGCGTCCCAATTCAAGATTGCCTTCAATCGATTTCTCCTTTCAATTCATAGACCAGTACACCGAGAGAGAGAGAGAGAGAGAGAGAGAGAGAGAGAGGGGGGGATACTTGGAATTGTAGTTGTGGAAGAAGCTACTCAAATGTCAACAATGGCAAAATAGTTGCGGAAGAAGCTACTGAACAATGGCGGGAAATATTCGTGGATTTGAGAGAGAGAGAGGATTCACGACGACGTTGCTGGACCCAGGAGAGAGATCTTCAGGATTCTGGATGGTTCTCTCTTTCTCACGAACTACGAGGTGTTGTGGTGAGGCTAGGGGTGTTTGGGCCCAATGAGAAACTGGGCCGCGCTCTCACATGCCCGAGTTACAAACATGGTGACACGTTTGCTTCAAGCGACACCCTCTAAATATAAAAATATTTTATCGAGTTGCGTAGATATTGATATTAATTTTTTTTCTTGCTTATTACAAATAGAGTTATTAATCGGGTTGAGTTCATTTTTTTAAAAAGTCTAAAAAATTATTCAAATTTAATTCGTATATATAACAAATCGAGCCCAAAATAAATCGAACTTGAATAATTCGACTATTCTATATATAAACGAATCGAACTTTACAAATTCGAGTCAAACCTTCTGAAATTCGTTTAAAAAAATGAAGCCAAAAAATTATTAAAGAACAAATCAAGTTGAAGTCAAACTCCGAGTCAAATTTGCCCTAATTCCAAGTTACTCACATGGCCCAAAAAAAAACTCCTTAATTTCCTCCTTAATAGTACCCTGAAACTAAAGGACAACCCCAAACATTTATTAAGGCAATGACTCACCAAAGCGAAGAAAATGGTGTCATGTTTTCAGCAGTTTTGTTCAGCTTTTTTCTCACCTCCATCTCCTCCCAATTCTACACTTGGAGCCAATCCTACCCATATTTTTTTGACAATATAACAGACATTACTGTACTTAGCCTAAGCAATTAAACAAGGGTCAGAGTGGTGTTCTTCTTCTTCTTCTTCTTCATCATCAGCATCTCGGTGTTTGATCTGTATCTTCTTTGTTTTATGCAGAAGCTAAGAGAAGGTAGATCATAGATGGATTGCCCTATCTGTAACTGTAGTATGAGTCCAGTTATTTTAAGGCCTGTGAGGTACACTGTATGTGGAGCTTGCTATGAGGGAGCCAAAAGCATAATCAATTGGATGAACAAGCTTGATAATGATAAGAAAGTGAATAAATCTAGTACCAACATTACCTCTCTGTCAGGTTCATCTAAGGCAAGCTCTTCTTCAATGTCTATTGTTAGTTTTAACTGTTTGTTGTGATCAACCGTCCTAATAACCTGCTTTTTGAATTCGTGACTCTAAAATATGGTTTTTTTTTTAAGAATGTTGTGCCCTTGGACCACAATATCAGCATTTCTTTTCGGTTACCTCTCTCCTGACTTGAGAAATCGTCTGCCAACAAATGTGAGAACACCTATGTAATAATATTCATTGTAACATAGTTGTTCTCACATCAAAGTTAAGGGTTGTCTAAGGTTAAAATGTTTGATCTTTATAGCTTTAATTGGTGATCTTCAGGGCATGGCAAATGCTTTGAAATGGATGAAAGAAATCAAAGAGATGGAAGATGAACTCAACGAGAAGCTAAACTTTTTGGGTGGGTTTATTTCTGCGTTTAGAGATCAGATTCACACTGATATCCAAGTTAAGCCTGGCAATGGTGGCCCCTCTATACCTGCACATAGAGCATTACTGGTCTCTCTCTCTCTCTCTCACACACACACACACACTCAGACACACTTTCCTCTCTCACACACACAAGGGTGGCATAATTGACATATTTTACTATTGTACGAATAAACTGTAAGATTTTTCTCCTTTATGACCAAGTAATCACATGAATCCTCTTACGAATACAACACGATAACAAATAGGTTAGGTTAATGTCAAAACATCCGACATGATCAATTAAATACTTGACTTAAGCCTGAAATAACTCAACATGGCTCAATTGCCAACCCTACACACACATACAACCATGCTATATTCAATCCACAAACTGATTCTCCTATATTCTGTTGCAGGCTGCAAGATCTGATATATTCGGAAACATGCTTGATTCTGATGAATACATGGCTCAATCAAGTGACATTATAACACTCCCAGAATTAGACTACGAACAGTTACAGGCCCTCCTAGAGTTCCTCTATTGTGGACACTTGCCTAAAGAGAAGGTGGAAAAACATGTATACTCATTGTCTGTTGCTGCAGATAAGTATGAAATCCCATTTCTGCAGAGGTTTTGTGAGCACCATATGCTTGGATCCTTGAACTCATTCAATGCTCTTGATGTTCTGGAGATCTCAGACACTTGTTATAACCTGGGTTTGAAGGAGGCTACCTTGAACTTCATAATCAAGAATATGCAAGATATAGTTTTCTCGGCTCGGTTTGATTCATTTGCACTCAAGAACCCACATCTCAGTGTTCAGATTACAAGAGCATCCTTTATGGATATCAAAAGTAGAAGAGTTGGGGCTTGAAAGAGAAAGACTCAAAGTTTGCATACATTTTTTTTTATTTCGCAATGGTGATATTTTCCGTGCAATGACCTATCTTTTGTTTTAATCCCGAGTTCGGCTTATACCTCAAACGCACTAGGCCAGGTTTTCAGATGTATCTAGTGAATATTACTGTGCACCATGATAAAACATCAGATATGTTCTTTTTTTCTTTTTTTATGGTTACAAACATATTAAAACAATATTGGTGGGGGGAGGGGGGGGGGAGGAGATTTCAATCTAAGTAAATTTGGGATCTTTGATCCTCCATTAACTTATTTGTAAGACTAGTATTTCTTTTGATTGGCAACGTGAACAATATAGCTACAATCAAGGAGAAAAGAAGAAAGAGAAAATGTTATGACTCTGGGTTTACTATTTCTCTATACTTCCACTACAGTTCTTAATAGCCTGTGAAATTGCTTGTGTCACCACTTGGGCATCAATGCTTTCTCCATTTTCCTCACTGCAATAAAGATCCAAAAAATAAGAAACAATCATGTGAACGTAACACCTAATTAGATGAATACATACGTTACACATTTTTCTAACCACTGGAAGCTGCTACTTCTCTTCCATGCGCTTCTAATTGGAAGCTGTCCACACAAGAAACCCTAGCTTCCAACACATTACGACCCATCTCTTCAAAAGCCTCCAACACAAATACTAGCAGACCGGGGCAGCTTTAATCCGAAAATATGTTCACTAAAAAACTCTTGTGTAGGGTTTACATAATTACCTGTTTTAGTACACGTAGAAGATGCAACTCAGATAAACTACTACGTTTAAGAAAGAAATTGTATAAACACTGACAACCACACCAACAATTCCTACCTTAGGCCATGAATTCTTCTCACTTGAATTTTTTGATGTTGCTTTGTCTTGATGCAATCTTTCAACACTTTCTGTTTCAGTTCTTGTATATACTTTGATGCATCTACTAAGATCGAGGTGGCAGCAAAGACACACCCACTATGTATCTGATGCAATCTTGTCTGAATATGTTCGTGTTTAAAGCATGTCCAAAAATTTATAGTCATTTAAATATTTATACCAATTAATATAGCAAAAAAATAATATAGGGTATGCAAATCCAAACATGTTAAAAAAATTTAAAATTCTACGTGGGTAACTTTTTTTAAAAAAAAATTAGGGTGGGCATATAGAGGCCTACGCTGGCTTCGTCCAAGGAAAGTGAGAGAAAGAATTTTTTTTTTCTTTCTTTGTGTTTGGTAAGAATAATAAAAAATAGAAAGAGATTCTAAAGTTTATCCTTTGTGCGATCACAAGTTGATTCGGATTCATCTTCTTTTCACCAACATACTCAGACGGAAAAAAAGTCTTCAGAGGGAAATTTTGAGTGAGAAAAGCTGTCCGATTTGGACTCGAAACATGCTATGGATTCAAACAACTCATTATGAAGGTCACACACAAGCATAGATAGAACTCAGCTACAAAAAAAAAAGGACAAAAAAGGTCAAAAAAAAAAGCACTATGTTTTGTTTCCAATCAAATTGTATATATCGGTGGAAATGGCAATTGAGCTTGTAACTACAGCCAGAAGTATCATGATTGCTGCTATGATCTTGTCCTTCGTGGTAGATATACCATGAACATCCCTGTCAACAGAAAAAAAAGTAGTATAAGCTAAGAGTAAAATTTTAAGCATAAAGTTCAGCACATTTAGTATGAGTTAATAGTATTTTTTGTCTCTAAAGTATTTAATTTGTGTTTAAATTGTCACTACACAAACAGACCGTTAAGTTTTCGAATAAATAATCACATGTTAGTCACGTAATATCATCTTAAAGAATAACACATGGTCAAGTCCATCAAAANATTGTCACTACACAAACAGACCGTTAAGTTTTCGAATAAATAATCACATGTTAGTCACGTAATATCATCTTAAAGAATAACACATGGTCAAGTCCATCAAAAATTTAATAAATTGTCTAATTAAGGATCAAAGTGATACAAATTAAAACTTTAGGGACCAAATGTTAGGAAATTTACAAAAAATTCCTCAAACCTGTGAGAAACAACAATAGAGAAAAACACACGTCAAATAAAAACAATCACACGCATAAGACAGTATTTACGTAGATCGACAATTTGCCTATGTCCACGAAGTTACAGGGATTTTACTATTATCAAGAAGGGATACAGAGCGGCCGTACAGAGTCCCTTCTTGATAATAGTGGAATCCCTGTAACTTCGTGGACGTAAGCAAATTGTCGAACCACGTAAATACTGTCTTATGCGTGTGATTATTTTTCTTTAGCGTGTGTTTTTCTCTATTGTTGTTTCTCACAGGTTTGAAGAATTTCGTGTAAATTTCCTAACAACTAGTATCTGAGCCTGGTTTAGGGTTGAGTGGGAGCAATGGTAAAGGAAGCAGGAAAGGCGTCTGGAATAGAAAAGTTTGATGGCACAAACATTGGATTCTGGAGGATGCAAATCGAGGATTATCTTTATGGGAAGAAGTTGCATCTGTCGCTTCTAGGGAAAAAACCTGCGACTATGAAGGATGAGGATTGGACTCTTCTTGACAGACAAGTACTGGGAGTTATCAGATTAACTCTGTCTAGGTCTGTTGCGCACAATGTTGTAAAGGAAAAGACTACAGCAGATCTGATGAAGGCTTTGTCTGGTATGTATGAAAAGCGGTCAACAAACAACAAGGTGCATCTGATAAAGAAACTGTTTAATTTGAAGATGGGAGAGAACGCATCAGTAGCACAACATCTGAACGAGTTTAACACTATCACAAATCAATTGTCGTCTATAGAAATTGATTTTGATGATGAGATTCGTGCACTGATCGTTTTAGCTTCTCTGCCAAACAGTTGAGAGGCAATGAGGATGGCAGTAAGCAATTCTACAAGAAAGGAAAAATTGAAGTACAATGATATACGAGATTTAATTCTGGCAGAGGAGATTCGCAGAAAATATGCAGGTGAAACTTCAAGATCTAGTTCTGCACTAAACCTTGAGACAAGAGGCAGAGGTAATGACAGAAATTCAAATCGGGGCAGGTCAAAATCCAAAAATTCTAATCAAAACAGAAGTAAATCTAGATTAAACCAACAAGCAAAATGCTGGAATTGTGGAAAAACGAGTCACTTTAAGAGACAATGCAAAAGTCTTAAGAAGAAAAGTGAAGATGATTCTGCTAATGCTGTAATGGAAAAGGTACAGGATGCATTACTTCTTGCAGTAGATAGTCCACTTGATGATTAGGTTTTGGACTCAGGACTTTCGTTGTATACTACTCCACACCAAGAAATCATGCAGAACTATGTTGCACATGATTTTGGTAAAGTGTATTTGGCTGATGGTACAGCCTTGAATGTTATAGGTATGGGAAACATCCGAATATTATTGTCCAATGGATTTGTTTGGATACTGGAGAAGGTTCGAAATATTCCTAACTTGAGGAGAAATCTGATTTATGTTAGGTAACTTGATGATGAAGGGCATATTATACTATTTGTTGGTGGTACTTGGAAGATCACAAAGGGAGCCAGAGTATTGGCTTGTGGGAAGAAGACTGGTACTCTATATATGACCTCAAGTCCAAGAAACACAATTGCAATCGCTAAAGCAAGTACTGATACAAGCTTATGGCACCACAGATTTGGTCACATGAGTGAAAAAAGGATGAAGATGCTGTTGTCAAAGGGGAAACTACCAGAATTAAAGTCTGTTGATTTTGACATGTGTGAAAGCTGCATCTTAGGAAAGCAGAAAAAAGTGAGCTTCTTGAAAACTAGTAAAACACCAAAGATTGAAAAATTGGAGTTAGTACACACAGATTTGTGGGGGCCTTCTCCGGTTGCATCTCTTGGGGGTTCAAAATATTACATTACTTTCATTGATGACTCAAGCAGAAAGGTATGAGTTTATTTTATGAAAAATAAATCTAATGTATTTGATACTTTTAAGAAGTGGAAGGCTATGGTTGAGACAAAAACAGGTTTAAAAGTAAAATGTTTGAGATCAGACAATGGAGGAGAGTACATAGATGGAGGGTTTAGTGAGTATTGTGCTGCACATGGAATAAGGATGGAGAAAACTATTCCTGGGACACCACGGCAAAATGGTGTGGCTGAGCGCATGAATAGAACTCTCAATGAGCATGCTAGGAGTATAAGGTTGCATGCTGGACTACCAAAGACTTTTTGAGCTGATGTTGTTAGTACTGCAACTTACCTGATAAACCGAGGACCTTCAGTTCCCATAGAGTTCAAACTTCCTAAAGAGGTATGGAGTGGTAAAGAAGTAAAGTTTTCCTATTTAAAAGTTTTTGGTTGTGTTTCATATGTTCATATTGATTCTGATGCTCGTACTAAACTTGATGCAAAGTCTAGAATATGTGTTTTTCATTGGTTATGGTGATGAGAAATTTGGCTCTTGTTTTTGGAATGAACAGAACAAGAAAATCATCAGAAGTAGAAATGTGATATTTAATGAACAGGTTATGTACAAGGACATGTCAACTGTAGTGTCAGATGTCACAGAGATAGATCAGAAGAAATCTGAGTTTGTCAACTTAGATGAATTGACTGATAATATTGTCCAGAAAAGGGGTGAAGAAGATAATGAGAATGTAGAATCACAGGTAGATCAGAGTACACCAGTGGCTGATGTCCGTAGATCTTCTAGGATCATTAGACGTCTACAGCGTTATTCACCCACTCTAAATTACCTCATGTTGACTGATGGTGGTGAGCCAGAGTGTTATGATGAAGCCTTACAGGATGAAAATTCAAGCAAGTGGGAGTTAGCCATGAAGGATGAGATGGAGTCTTTGTTGGGGAATCAGACATGGGAATTGACTGAATTGCCAGTAAGAAAGAAGGCTTTGCACAACAAGTGGGTATACAGAATTAAGAATGAGCATGATGGTAGCAAGAGGTATAAAGCCAGATTAGTTGTCAAAGGGTTCCAGCAGAAGAAGGGCATTGACTTCTCAGAAATATCTTCTCCAGTTGTGAAGATGACAACAATTAGACTGGTATTGGGAATGGTGGCTACAGAAAACCTACATTTTGAGCAGTTAGATGTGAAGACGGCATTCCTTCATGGTGACTCAAAGGAAGACATTTACATGATTCAGACAGAAGGTTCATTGTTCAGGGACAAGAGAATCTAGTCTGCAAATTGAGAAAGAGCTTGTATGGCCTAAAACAAGCTCCAAGACAGTGATATAAGAAATTTGACAGTTTTATGCATAGAACTAGGTTCATGAGATGTGAAGCTGATCATTGTTGTTATGTTCTTTGGCAATTCTTATATCATTTTATTGTTATATGTGGATGATATGCTCATTGCAAGGTCTAGCATTAAGGAGATTAATAATCTAAAGAACCAATTGTCAAAGCAATTTTCAATGAAGGATTTGGGAGCTGCAAAGCAAATCCTTGGTATGAGAATCATTAGAAACAAAGCTAATGGTACATTGAAGCTTTCACAGTCAGAGTATGTGAAGAAAATTCTCAGCAGGTTCAACATGAATGAAACTAAACCAGTGAGTACACTTTTGGGTAGTCACTTCAGACTCAGCAAAGATCAGTCACCCATGACAGATGATGAATATAACTACATGGGTAAGGTTCCTTACACTTCAGCGATTGGTTCACTTATGTATGTTATGGTTTGTACAAGACCAGATATTGCTCATGCAGTGGGAGTGGTGAGTATATATATGAGCAACCCAGGAAGACAACATTGAGAGGTTGTGAAGTGGATTCTGAGGTACCTGAAAGATTCCTCAGAAGCATGCTTGTGTTACACTAGAGGTAGTTTGGAGTTACAGGGTTTTGTTGATGCCGACTTGGCCAGAGACATTGATAGTAGGAAAAGTACCACCGATTTTGTGTACACCTTGGGTGGTACTGCCATGTCTTGGGGTTCTAACCTGCAGAAGACAGTATCGTTTTCTACTACAGAGGCCGAGTATATTGCAATGTCAGAGGCTTCAAAGGAGATGATTTGGTTATAGAGTTTCTTAGAGGAATTAGGTAAAAAGAAACAAAAGGGTACTCTTTACAGTGATAATCAGAGTGTCATATTCCTTGCCAAGAATCTGGCGTTTCATTCTAGGACGAAGCACATTCAGATCAGGTATCATTTCATATGGTCCTTGCTTGATGATGGTCAATTGATACTTGAGAAGATCTGTGGAACTAAGAACCCGACAGACATGTTGACCAAAGGTGTCACTATTGAGAAGCTAAAGCTGTGTGCAGCTTCAGTTGGCCTTTTAGCTTGAGAACATGAAGATGAGTTGTAGGGATGAGTGATTATTCTTGGGAGGATTGCAATTGATGTTGATGATTGAATTAGTCTCCAAGTGGGATATTTTGTTAATTTTTTTGTGAAGTCTAGTTTTATGTTAATCCGGATGATGACTCGACCCGAAAAATGTTGCATGATTTTTTAATGAGAAATTTTGTGAGGCTTAGTTCATGGAGGGAAGGTTTAAGCCGATAGGCCCAAGTTGTAATACTCATGGACAAGTCTTGTGCCGAGAAAATTGTTTTGGACCTGTTTGTTTGTAGCTTGATGCAAGACATATAAAATCTGTTTCTTTTGGGTGATTAGGGTTTGATTGACTCTGTACAACCGCTCTGTATCTCTTCTTGATAATAGTGAAATTCCTGTAACTTCGTGGACATAGGTAAATTATCGAATCACATAAATATTGTCTTGTGCGTTCGTGGACGTAGGTAAATTATCGAACCACATAAATACTGTCTTGTGCGTGTGATTATTTTTCTTTGGCGTGTGTTTTTCTCTATTGTTGTTTTTCACAGGTTTGGGGAATTTCGTGTTAATTTCCTAACACCAAATTGATCAAATTAATACAATGATGACCAAATTGATAAAACAGACATACTTTAAAAACCAAAATTACTATTAATCTAATAAAAATGAGTAAAACATTGTAATGGTCCAGTGAGTATGGTATTGCTTCGCTTGGGTTGACATTTTCTAACGTTAGTGCAGATGATCACATTTTTAGGGGCCATTTTGATTCCTCAAGTTTTCTGTCGATATCACTTTGGTCTTTACTCTTTTAATTTCGATAATTTAATCTCTCAAAGTTATTCAAAAATGTCTCTTGAAGTGTGTGGTTAATGAAGACCAAAGTGACAAATCACCTATTTGAGAGAGAGAGCGGGAGAGAGAGTACCTGAGAGCAATTGCACCTGGAAATATAAAGGCAAGGCAGACAGCAGCAGTAGAACCCATGAACTGGAAGAAGTACCATATATTGGGAATGGCAATCGCAGCAATGTAAGAGACAACCAACAAAACAAAAGTGAGAGACACAAATCTTTTGTTGTCCCTTGCCAAAAGACCTCTCTTGGGAAAAAGAAATTCATCAATGTTGGACCTCAGAGAGAAGTTCAAGAGAGGAAACACCAGCATTAGGTGAAGTGCATAGCTCAGTCTAACTATGTCATTCAGCAATGACCCAATTGCTGAACCACCTGGGGTCTGATCAAAATTGACTAGAATGTCTGACATTATAGAATCTCCAAAGAGGAGGTACCCAAAAATGCCAATTGCAAAGTAGATAGTAGCACAGAGGACTAGAGAAATTCTGACTGCTAAGGCCATGTCTGCTGGTTTTCCAAGCTCAACTCCAATTGGATGAACTGCATTCAAAATAAAATGACCATAATTCAGAGACAGGTAGGTAGCAGTGTGTGTGTGTCAATGTCTTGTTTTATTGGATAAGTTTTGAATTAGGGACAAGTTTCTTCCACTTTTCATCTTTTAGATAGGATGTTGAATGACTCGAGCAACTTGAATTTGGTTTAGTTTTATTTTTATCTATTCCTCTAAATTACAAAATGAACCAAATCAAATCAAATTTTTAAGTTTATTTTGTAAACGGGCTGAATGTAAATAACTTGTGATTCACTTAAAGTAAGCTTAACTTGGCTTGGTTCGACTCGGTTTAAATAATATCTCCGCCTATGCCCTCGTTTGTGTCGAGCTCCATGCTTGCAAACTTCTGTCAAGCCAAACTTGAGAAAGGAACCTAAACTTTCAGTCCATCTCAGCTCGGGTTAAGTTTGACTAATCACAATTAAACCGAGCCTCCAAATACTCAAACTCGACAAGCTCATTTTAATTGATGTCTTAATTTCGTGCTCTTTCGATATGCAGAACTAAAATTAACATTCCAAAACTGAAATAATAATCTTACCATTGAAATGAAAGGTGAAAGCTGTGACAATGACCGGAACAGCAGTGAACAGATTGAAGAAAGAAGCTCCATTGTCCAACTGAGGAAGCAATCTCGGACTCTCTGTTTTACCTTCCAAAAGTGCAGAGATTGCCATCACTGAGCATATCCCAACAAACACCACTGCAAGAAGAACCGATACCGCTGAACTGAACCGCAACGATTCTGTAGTTACGAGCCACAACAACACAATTAACAGAATGCATTCTAATTAACATCCATTACTATTCCATATCATATTTTCTCTTTTAATCTAGTAAGAGCGTGACCTCATTTTGTGTTTCGTATTTTCGCAATAAATGATTGTAAATATTTTAAATTAAAACTCATATTAAAAATTATTTTTAATACGATGTCGACCGGACCCTACCCCATGTGACTAATCAGTCTCAAGTGAGCTGTCACATTTGAGAATCAAATCCTTTAAAAGCCAAGCAGATGCTTAGATCACTGCATTATTCAGATAATTATTATGTTATAAATTTAGGTGATCTTTCATAAAATTGAAAACTGAAGTTTGAATGTCGAATGCTGAATTTATGGATTGTTTAATATTCACTAAAATTTAAGTACTGAATTGAACTAAACTGTTTGATAACTACACAGAGCTGACATTTGAAAATAAATTAATTCTTAATTTTATTCTTCCATTCTTTAATTTGAAAATATTTATAAAATATATCATAACATAAATCATAATCACTATTATTATATTGTAGTCTGCATTTAACAAATATTTGATCAAAATAAATAACATCTAAATAACACAATAAGTGAACAATAACAAATTGAATAACATAATAAGTGAATAATAACATCTGATAAAAAAAAGAACAATAACTAATAAATAATCAAATAATATTGAAAAAATACAATAAATTAAATTTATTAATAATATGTGTTTATGTGTGTGTGCAGTCCATGTGTGTAAGTACGTGTGTGTGCAGAGCGTGTGTAATTGTCTGTGTGCAGTGCATATGTTTGTGTGTATAATTATAATTATGTATGTATATTTTTGTTACAGAAGGCAAGGGAAAGAAGAAGAAGAAGAGATCGATAAGAAGAATATATAGTTAGGAGTTTTGGAGAAAAGACTAATTAGAGTTTTAATAGGATTGTAAAATATTTTGGGATATAATTGTTATATTATAAATATTATTAAAAATGATTTTGCTGAGCGCTTTCAGCTTTCAGAATTAAATAAGAGATCTCATACTTAATATTGTAGCTTATTTTTAAAGAGCATTTAACATATTAAGAAAACTTAAATTTTTGTTATCTAATAGACTTAATTAATAAGTGGCGAATACATTTATTTTAAGTACTGAATTTGAGTTAACAAACACATCTTTATACTATATTATGTACTATTAGGGTATGTTTGTTTCGGGAATTCGTATTCATAGAATTGGTTAATATATTTCATATACTTTCAATATGGATGGAAGTTAATACCGAGTATAAAAATTATGGTAATCTTGTCCTATATTTGTCTGAGCAATATGTTTTATTGTGAAATTCATCAAAAAAAAAATTTATTATGTCACATATATTACAAATAGATTTGTTTACCCTTGATACCATCCATTTCATTCCTAATGTCTATTTCAAGATTTGGCATATGCTTGGCATAATGAAATTATGCCAATTCAAGCAAAGTATGCCGAACTCCATACCTCTTCCACATGCATTTATTCAATGTTATCCCTTCCAAACACATTTCCAACTATACAAATACATACCATTTTCAACTACACAAACCCATACCATTTCCATTACTCGTGTTGCCTTAGGAACATCCCAGCATAGGGTAGCCATAGCCATAATAATAGTTAATTAAACAACCACCAAAAGCACCCAAAACATGAGATATTATAGTCATTTAGGTCCCTTCGCTGACCCATAACCCGCCTAATAATACCATCTCTTAGGTGGCATTAGATATACTCATGTACATGAATTTAGAGTAACTGTTGCTACCGAGTCAGTAATAAGATCTGAAAATTAATACTTAGTTAAATTAGTAAACAAGCAAGGTATATGTGGGTCCATGTACTAATGTACTCTATCCCACCTCCTTATACCCCACTTATCCCCAAACAAACATACTATAATGTCCTATATTATCCCTAACAAAGGAGATGAGAAGAAATTAATAAATAAAAGAGTTATTAAACTCACCTACACGTCGAAACAGGACCAGTGGAAGCATAACGAACACGACAATGAAGAGGACTGCAACAGCACGAGTGTTCCACCAGTGAACCCCAAACCATTCTTGCAAAACACCCAAGTGAGCTGGTCCTTTCCCTGAGAGTACATCTCCTGGTAGTCATAGCCCCCAAAAAAACAAAGTGTTAATCACACATCTCTAGTCCTTACGGGTGTGTTTGTTTCGGTGGATAAACGAGTAGGATTGGCTAAAAAAATCATGAGTCCCCACAAATCCTAAGTTTGAATCACAGAATGATGGTGGGATAAACGTTGAACTTTAATTAATTGGCCCGTAGTAAATGCAACTATTAATCCCTTCTAACTTGAATAAAAATAATCCATGGCACTTGTGGGATATCTTTACATTGAATTGGATGAAATTGGGTTCAAAATCCAATCCATCTTTGAGAATCCAAACACGCCTTACTTGAATTCAAAATAAGAGATTGAAGGTTCAATCAATGGTGGGTGTGTAAATGATGCAGTAACGATACAGCAACGGATAAAAATCAAGTGAAAGAGTTGATCCTCAAAAAAATTTTGATTTGATGAGATCGATCTTAAAAATTTAATGATCAATCACAAGTAACCTCAAAGAGCAATAACAATAAAAATAGGAAGAACAGGATTAAATGCAAAGGATTAACACACGAAGATGGCATCAAACACATAGAATTAATCACAGTCGTTTGTAATATGCTACTGTTAGATATGCTTTAAGACTGCTGATAGCTAAAATCATATGCTTACCGATAATAATGAGATAAATGATCAAACACCCAAGATTAGTGATCATAACACAAATCTGCACAGCAACAGAACCAACACGTCCAAATGACTCCTTCATTAGGCCAGCGTAAGTCGTGGACTCGCCGGAGTACGTAAACTTCATCAAGAACTTAACCGATATATCCACCAGAAATCCAATCAACACGATAGAAACAAACGCCGGAACCACACCTAAGACCTTGAGAGTCGCCGGAATGGACATTATTCCGGCACCAATAATGCTTGTGGACACGTTGAACACTGCCCCGGAAACCGACCCACCTTTCTCCGAAGGCCCACCCAGCTCCTGAAGGAGCGGGACGTTTGCCCCGGTGTCATTCTTAGCCGCCGGAGCCATGGCCGGAAGCTGTCTAGCTCGTTTCTGGTGTGTGTTAGTGTTCTTGTAGTGGTGGTGGTGTGGTCTTCTTTTTCATAATTATTTGTTGGAGCCTATATAATTGAACTGGTTAGTGAATTTACCATCATGAGTATGATTAGTGGTGGGTGGGTATTAAATATTCGATACAAAGCGAAATCATGTTAACATTGTTATTTGATATTACTTAAACAACAATAAAATATCAAATGAAATAGGTGAACTCGACTAGAATAATTATTAGTTTACATAGAAATATAGTGAATAGTAATTAAGTTGTAATAGAGATGAATTATAAACTCAAATCTTACGAGTTTAATCTTAACAACTCCTTGGGACAAGCTACAAGAGATTTATCACTAATAAATATTCTAGTCCCAGCGTGAATACACATGACCGTTAAATCAAAAAAAAAAAAGTAAATAGTTTATTGACTTAAAGAGACGGGTAGTTATTAATTTGTGTGAGATCTATTTCCTTACTTGTTTATACATTATTGATTAGTGATAACAAGTGAAAATATTAACGTGATATCACTGTTGTTTTTTTAAAAATTTTAGGGTGTGGCATGAAGGGTAATGTTGGAATTGTGCAAGTTAAAAAAAAAAAAAAGGTGATTTTTTGGGTGGGATAGTTGTAATTATCGACTATGATGAGTGTACATGGACAAGGAAATAGTTAAAGAAGGAAATAAAAAATGTATGTGGACGTAAATGTACCTTAAGTTATGTTGGTTCTTAGCTTTCTCTCTCTCCCATTATTTGGGTCTCTCCTCATCATACTATTGACACTTTTTTAATACAAGTAGACAAAATGCAAGAATAATTTATTTGTTCAGCCTTTAATGGTAGAAATAGATGTGGCTTGAATGATTAATATTTTGAAATTTAAGTTCAAGTTTACTAATATATATTTTAATTGTCTCGACATGCATTATTTGGGATGAATATACGTTCTAATTGGAATAATTATATGTATCTCGAATTTATATAATATTAATGAATTTATGAAATATATATTTAGAATGATTACCGATTATAAAAAAAAATATGATATCTAAATGATGAATAGAAGTTCTTCAAATGCCAATTTAGAAGCATTGTTTTAGTATACAATTACATAATGATATATTTGGCATGTTCGTTTGGAGACTCTCACTCGGGAAAATCAAATGTTATAGACTTGAATGCATGAAAGGGAGAGTCCCCAAATGAACATGCCTCTTGTTTATATTAGAAGCAAGATTAATTATCAATTTCTTCCTAAAGTTTATTTTTTTAGAAAACATTGAGTGTCACGGTTACATCACGTTATCATACTAACGTGACGTAATAGTTCAACATTTCATGAAATCAATGACCAGGACAGATAAAAAAATTAGGTTTTAAGGGAAGAATTCTTCCAACAAGCCTTTAAGAGATGAAAAGAGTTGTAAATTTTCATGAATCAACGAGACACACTTATAACGATGTGACCCATTTTCATATAATTCAGAGCATTAAAAATTACAAAAGTCGAACAATGTATTCAATCGCCTGGCATCTACAACGCTAACAACTTGTATCTCTCCAACTTAAATTTTCCCCATTTGTTCTTGAATCACTTCCATTCCATATGATGCCACCTGCAACTTTTGAATTCCACCAAGATACGTAGTGGGTGTTATTAAGCTTACCCTCAAACTATCATGATCCCCAGTATGGTCACAAAACCTGATCATTCTTGTCAATGTAACTGTATATGTTGGAGAAAATGGCAACTACACTCGTCCCTACGGCCAAAATGATCACCAATATTGCCATAAACTTATCTCTAGTTGTAGATATACGATGAACATCCCTGTCAAGAAATTTAAGAAACTGAAGTTTAATTGTGAAGAGGTAATTAAGAAGGTATGATTTTTGTCGTATGAGCTAAAATCATACCTGAGAATGATAGAGCTCGGGAATATGAACATGAGGCACACGACTGTGGTAGTCCCCATGAACTGAAAGAAGTACCAGATATTCGGGATGGCTATTGCTGCTGCATATATGAAACCTAGTAGAATACATGTAAGAGATACAAATCTGATAGTGTCTGTGGCCAAAAGAGGTTTTCTTGGGAAGAACAGTTCATCCACATTGGCCCTCAAAGAGAAGTTCATGACAGGAAAGACTAGCATAAGATGTATAGCATAACTTAACCGAACAGTGTCGTTGAGTAATGAATTTATCATGGAATCAGAATTTTGATCAAAGTTAACAAGCATGTCTGCCATAATAGAGTCCCCAAAGAGTAGGTAGCCAAAGAAGCCAACAGCAAAGTAAATGGCAACACAGAGTATCAAAGAAATCCGGACTGCTGAGCCCATATCAGATGGTCTACCAAGCTCTGCTCTAACAGGATGAACTGCATTTGTTTACCCAAACATCATGTACTGGAAATTAAAGATAGCTGAATTTACATAATTGAACTTTTACAGCACTTTTTATTTGTCTGGCAACTCAGCAAATCCTCAAGAGCTTAAACTTCAATACAAGGCACTTGTGTAACAGGAAGTATTACAAGTCATAGTAAAATGAACATACTCTTACCATTTACATGGCATCCAAATCCCGTTGCAAAGACTGGAATGGTAGTGAAAAGATCAAAGAAAGAGACTCCATTGGCAAAATCAGGCACTAGTCTTAATCTTTGTGTTTTCCCTTCCCACATTGCATATAACGCCATCCCTGAGCATATAACGACAAACACCACTGCCAGGAGAATAGATATTGCTGAAGCATGTCTTAATGAATCTGAAGGTAACAAGAAGAGAAAAAAGTTCATTATGCTTAAAAAATAACATTACAGTTAAATAATGGTCGTTTATCTTTAGTAGTTTCCCCTGCTCTTGGCCATGCTCATAACCGTGCAAGTCCTTTAGTTTTGATTACTGGAACACTAACTCTTCTAGGCATATTTAACTGGTAATCTTAGGTAGGAATATGGATGCTAATCAAAAAAACATTATGCCCAATTATGATTACTGACCTACACGCCGTAACAAAAGCAATGGAAGCATAACAAAGAGCACAACAAAAAGGAGTGAATATGCACGGGAGTTCCACCGGTGGATTCCAAACCATTCTTGTAGAATGCCCAGGTGCACGGATCCATCAGATTGATTCCCTGAGAGAACATCTCCTAAGAAAGACACCCAAACATTATTGCAAATAGTCAGTATGACCCTCTCAACAGGCCAGCAGAGGTTGGTGATCAAATTCACTATAGCCAACCAATCAACATTGCTAGACTAAGCTGCAGCTTACCAATTATTATCAGATATATAATTAGAGCACCCAGGTTGGTGATCATGACACAAATTTGAAGTCCAACTGATCCAAACTTTCCAAATGACTCTGCCATCAGACCAGCATAGGTACTTGACTCACCTGAGCGTGTGTATCTTAAGAGAAACTCAACTGTGACTTCCACAAAGAAAGCAACAACTAGGATGACAAGGAAACCAGGAATTATGCCTAAGACCTTGAAAGTTGCCGGGATTGACATAATCCCAGCACCAATCATTCCGGTGGACATGTTGAATATTGCGCCAGAAATTGATGCATCCTCAAACCTTTGATCTTCCGGTGACTGGGTCTCAGGTAGGAGTGGAGCAAGTACTCCAGCATCCTTCTGCCTTGCCCTCATCCTATGGTATCCGGGACTGTTGTTGTCTTTGTATACATATATCTACAATAATTACCAATCACATGAACTGATGCAAATTAAGTTTTAAAAAACTGGAACAACTAACATGCAGATAATTTTGGTGTACTTTGATATAACTTTTTTAGTTTTTGTTGTCAATTATGTAAACTTGCTTTAAATGAAGAACATGATGTAGGGTGGAGTATGGACTACAATGTGCAAAAAGACAGGATGGCTTAACAAGATAAAACCAGTGACCATGCACAATACCCACCACTAAAAACTAGTTGTTCTCAAGATGTGAAAAGGACAAGGATGCAATATAAAATCTTCAAAAGAGTTGTTTTAGTTTTGTACAGCACAGAACACACATGCAGATTTATGTAGAGATAAGATTCGAGATCATGGTATAACAATATAATGAATTGGGCAAGAGAATCTACAGTTATTCACCTGCCATAGTCAAAATAACCATCTCCAAAATCAGCATTTTTTTCCTCAAATATAGATTTGGGATTCTCTAAATTGACATCATTAAGGCAACAACTAGTAAAAGAATTAACAGTTATTTTGTTGTACGTTAACCTACAATTCAATTCAGATTTCAAAACCTTAAGCTATTGTTGAAGATGTAGAAGCGATTCATAAACAACCACATGCGCCGCAAAACATGAAGATGACAGTGCCAAGGTTAGTGACGTTTGTGAACAACAGAACATGAAATCAACGGAAGCGATAACCCTTTTATCTTCTAATCTATAAACAATTAGAAAAGCGACAAAAATGTTGATGCATCAAACTAAACCAGTACAAACAATGATTCAGACACATTAGCAAGTCTTACCTAGTGAACCCATTATACAAATAGTGCTTCTGCAATTTATTAAGAACAGCCAGTGGAATTTCATGGCACTGCCCAAAACTTGTTTGTTACAATTACTGAAGATAACAAGAAAAAAGATGTAGTTGAAGCTCATACGATTCTATGGTTAAACTTTGTTTAATCGGTTTACGCCATTATTCGAAGTTTCATCAAGAGTCCTGCTAAAAGGCATAAGCTAAATCTGATGGGCAGGAGTTGCGGCAAAAACATTACCACTTCGCGGTTTAAAAAGATTGTCTATCTTCGATTCCGCCGGAGTATCTTTTGGGAGTGCCTCGCTGAGGTGTTATTCTTCAATTCCCAGATCCCACAGAGAGAGAGAGAGAGAGAGAGATAGTCCAGTTTGAAGATGAATGAAAATCGACTCGACCGGTCTTATGCCGAATGATTTTTTGTCTTATTGGTTTCAACGACATGAGGTGTCGGCCACCGCTCCTGGACTAATATTTTCTCGATTACAGGTATATTATTTACATTCGGATTAAGTGCGATAATTTTAGACACAATTCATAAATTCGATACCATCTTGACATAAATTTAACATTTACATAGTTAACGGATTAATTCAATAAATTCATAAAATAAATGAATCAATTTCGTGTTTAATTCATAAACTCGTTTTAACTCATTTAACCCATTAATATTGATACTATAAATTCTGAAAAAAAAATTAGATCTTTCTGTCTTATCTCACGCCTCTCATTTAAATAAACATCAGTAATGTAAAGTTTATTTTTTTTTTTAATTTTTTATTTAGCCATAATTTATTATTATAATAGATACGTCAAACATATATAATGTGTAACAAGTTGATGATTTTTGTATGAATTTAAAATACCCTAACTGATTCTCTTATTTAGTACATGACACACAAGTTATATACAATAATCCGTTTAATAAACGAATCGCTTACGGGTGTGATAATTAGACCCGTTTGATATAAACAAATGCGGTATGGATGAATAGTTTTTTAACAAGAACTTGTTTTATCTAACACAAAATTGTTCCACTTGATACGATTGATAAGTCTAGTTAGGACTAAGGTATTTATAAGAAATAAATTTCTAATAGTATGCTTTGAAAGGATTGTCAAAATTTAAATTTAAAATATTTAAATTTACAATTTTTCCTTATTATCACTTGAACTGCACCTTAAGTTAAATTATTTTTATCAAATAGGTACAGCCTCTTGCAATAAAAACATCTTCAATCCTCACCCTTTGATGTGTCATATCTATTTGATGTGAAAATTTATTCAAGTGAAAACAAACACATATAAATCAAAATGTATAATCGGGTTAGTGTGGCATCTCGTTTTAGAGTTTGAATAAAATGGTTTGTATTTTATTTAGATAAATTTATATCAATCTATTTATTTGACATAGTTTAATGAGTCCACATAATTATCACCCAAACCAGCTTAAATTGAATAGAAACCTATTAATTTCATGTCAAGTTTAAAATTGCAACGTTTAATTATATAATTTGTATTTTACCAACAGTGAGATTTCTTTGATGAAAACAAAGCACTCCTTAGATTAATGTATAAATTTATTTTTTGTGAAAATTGAGGATGAGTCTTTTTAGATGAACTTATAATGACTTGAATCCTGAAAGAAAATTTATTATGAGATAAGTTTATGTTTAAACTTATATGTATGTACTTAAATTCACTTTTTTTTAAATCTCAAAATTACCCCTAACGGTGTTAATTTTTCTAGTTATGAAAAGTTACATAGGTTAGATTATTGAGGTATATATAGAAACCCTTGATTGAGTTATATATGAAAACCGTTTATTAAACATTATGATAATTAACAAAAATGTTATATGAGAGTTATATATTTTGATAGTTTTATATGGAAAGCGGTAATGTACGAATAAATTGTTGATCTGTTAAGTCAAAATCAAATAACAAAATTTCCTTAACAACAGTAATGCATAATATAGGGAGGCTGAATAATGTCAATAGAGATCAATAACACGAATGTTAATATATAGTAACATTCATTTTACTATATGATTGAAGTTACAATTAGAATTGTGTTATTATATTGACACTAATGTTAATATAGTGAATTTTAACGTACAATTGCGAATTTTGAGATGTATATTATATAACATACACTTTAATATTCACAATAATATCAAATTTTTGTGCTCAATAACACATATAATTTTACAAAATACAAGACAATAGTTTTTTTTACAGTAACACCAATTTTCAAATGATTTTAGTAAAAATACGATTCATAAATTGAAAATTTACAAAATGATAAGTAATAATACACAATCGATAGTTGAATTACGATACTTAACACCAATTGTGAACATCAAGACATCGAAATTCTGAATTTCATTTTTCGATTCACGTATAATGACATCAACTTTTTTCAAAATAACACAATCAAGGAATACTCAATTGTCTTGCACAACAAAAAAATCAACAAAATTAAAATTTATAACACTTTAATTTAGTACTAATGTATAGTTCTCTTGAATATTGGTTACAAGGTTAATGCCTATTTTGATAGAATTAAATCTCTAATTGTTATTACTTTTTTACCATGTTACTATTTTTTTGTGACCATGTTATTGTCTTTGTTGAGTATATTACTATTGTTATTTTTGAAATATTAATATTCAATATTAATATTTTGTCAATGGAGCCCATGGTAAACTTGAATAGTAATTAAAATTGTATTTTTATGGAATAAAATAGGTTTGAAATTTGAATATGAACGATTTTTTGTAAATATCGGTTTTTTATTTTTCGGATAAGGAAACATTGTGCCTTGGAAGATTGTAATCGATTTTGAAGGCAATTATAAAGGAGATGTATATGACTGGTTATTGTGTCCATAAATGTCATTTATAACATTTATACAGGGAAGAGTTACAATAGTAAAATTGACAAAAAAATAAACTTAAAACCAAATAAATTTTTTTGACGAATTTATCTCCAAATAAATCTATATAGGAGGATCGACTTCAAATTTCTCCTTATTTTTCAAATGATCTCCAAATACTGGCCCAACTTAATGGGGTGGATCTCTCGGCCCAAACTCTAACCAAACAGTCCAAACCCAACTTGAAACTCACCATCAATTATAAAAATACCGTTCAAAACGGTCGAAAATGATTAAAATATTTCTATTGTAAAGGAGAGTGAAACATATCTAGAATTGAATTAAAATTTTAATGTTTCAAGATATCTCGAAATATTTTAAGATATTTTAATATATTTTAACCCATTTTTATAATATTTTAAAATATTTCAAAATATTTTCGGAATGTTGGGAACAATATTTTAGAATATGTTTGAAATACATTCTTAATTTTTTTATGTGGCCTAATCTTCCATAGCAAAGATGAGGAAGAAAGTCGTGCATTCCTTTCCCCAATTCAAGACCGGTCCCTACATTTGTTATTCTTCTGAGTTGATAGAGTTATCGAGTTAACAATTCACTAATTCCAAATTTTTCCTACTTTGACTAGAGTTATTAATTAAATCAAGTTACTCGGGTTTAACTCTAGTTTAACTTGTATAGGACTCGACTCGACTCAAACTTGACTCATTTTTTAAATAATTCGAATTCAAACAAAATTTTCAATTGAGCCTAAAAAAGTTTATTGATTAATTTATATATAAAATAGTTTAATTAGTCGAGCTCGATTCGGATTATAGTTGGCTCAATTTATTTTTTAAATGAGCAGAAATTAAATAACTTTTTAAATTCACCTAAAACAAATGAGCTTAAAAACGCTCCAGCTTGCAAAACTCGATGGGTTTTGTACGTGTGGATGCCGGCTTCTAAATTTCCCAAACTCGATTTCTGACCACCGGCCTCAAAAACTTGGACCTTTCATGTCTTGGGCCATTTGTACTTTGGCAATACAAGGGCAAGTTTTGTTGTGAGTTGTGACATCACCAACCGCTTTTAGCTTTTCTTCGTCTTTTTTTTTCGGTGGAAGCGCTTTTAGCTTTTCGATTACCAGCAAGTTCTTCACCGATTTCTTCTCTGCGGCACCGTGTGAGGACAGAGAGTTCCGAAAATGGCCGATCAGGCAGCGAGAGGGGAGGAATTAGAGAGGAAAGCAGAGAAGAAGCTCACCAGTTGGGGCCTTTTCAGTTCCAAATACGAAGACGCTGCTGATTTGTTCGATAAAGCTGCCAATGCCTTCAAACTCGCCAAATCATGTACTACCTAACCACATATGATGTGCATATTTCTGTATTTCTTGTTCGCAATCAATGGTCATTGTACCGATGCGATTGGGAAAAAAAATGTACTGTTATACTGTTTTGTTTTCATTTTATTGATTTTGGTTCGATTTAGGGTTTTGATTGAATTCAATCGGAGGTTAGTTAGTGATCATTTATGATAATTTTTAACGGCCGATTGACGGTGTGCTTTATGGTTTTTAGATGTGTTTGGATCTTTTATTTTTTAATAAAGGATTTAGAATTTCTAATAGTTGACCTGAACTCGTTGGAAAGAGATAAAGAAGTGATTGTTTTACTACAATGTTGGATGTTATTGTAGATTGAATTTAGTGTTTATTAAGTGTTGCTTTATGGAACAATATATATACGGCTATTATGCCTCGGAGGTAGACAAGCCCCACTTCATTGAGTTGGTCTCTACCCTAGGGGCTGTGGACACTCATGTAGATCTGGAAGATTACAGGTTTATCATCACCACATTTAGTGTAACTCTCCCTGAGAAAAACCAGCGTATCCATACTTGGTTGATTCTAGAGAATTTTTAATTGATACACTGTTATCTACCAAGTTGTCAGCTCTTCATTTATACGATTTAGACCATCCACTTTGCTATAATTTATCTGATTGCGTAGGAAGCTATGTGATTTAGATATATAATACTAGTAGGTGTAACCCGTGCCTTGTGAATGGTTTAGAGAGAAAAGTTGGTGACCGTTGGATTAGTCTATTTGAGACCGTTGGATAGGCTTATTGAAGTCTGCCTTGTTTTATATTATAGATCTCAAGTCACTTGTTCAAATTATGTGCAGCAATATTGTATGCGAGTGTTTATTACATCATGTGGTTTTTCAGGGGATCAAGCTGGTGCTGTATATGTCAAGTTGGCCAACTGTCACCTAAAGGTAAGTGCTTCATGTTGCTGGGACTAGGAATTTTCTGTCTACTTTGTTTCCTATGCATACTCCTTTGAATCTCTGTTACTGCTAGCTTGAATGACCATGTTGCCTTTATGTTAACAGTTGGATAGCAAGCATGAAGCTGCCAATGCTTATGCTGATGCCGCTCATTGCTATAAGAAGACAAATACTAAAGGTATGGTATTTGCTGACCTCCTTAATATCACTTTGCTCTACTTCTTGGACTATCACCCTATCTAACGCTTCCTTCCAAAAGCTTGGCTGTTCGATTTGGTATATTAAATGTTTCCAGTGGGTTTTCAGAAAATCAGTGCCACTCCCTTCTAGTTTGATGAATGGATCTTTTGGCTTGAATTTAAAGCACTGCATGTTCTTACATAGTTGACTTTTGGCTTGTCCTTAGTTTTGCACTCTATCTAATACCTACTTGTTGGAAACATGATTATTTCCTACCTTGTGTCTTGGTGAAGTGATAAGGTTGTTCCATTGTAATTTGGGTGTTGAGGGTTTAAGTTGCAGAAACAATTTCTCCACATGCGAGATGTAAGAATGTGTCCAGTTGACCTTGTCTTGTGCACTGGGCCACCTTTTTAGCATTTTTCTTGCCTAGTCATTTGTCAACTATTCATTCCTACTACATATTTGGTCATATTTAATTGGTTTTTTATGTTCCTCTCAACTGATCTTGGCAAGCTTCAGATCCATCATTTTATGAAAACATTGCATGTAAATCAAGTTTTTGGATCGTTTGATATACTTCTATAATCATGTGGTATTTTCACTTGCATATCACACAAATTTCTGGCTCTTTTCTTAGGTTATTTTAACCTAAGAGATTTCTTCTCCTTGGTAACATTGGATGCACTGCAGAGTCAATCTCTTGCCTAGAGCAAGCAGTAAATCTGTTTTTGGATATTGGAAGGCTTAATATGTCTGCAAGATATTACAAGGTACAGTATTTATTAGCTTCTTCTGGTCATTGAATAAGCTATATTGCTAAATGTGTCACTGAATTCTTGGTGGCTAGTGGTATTATTCTTTCTAAGATGTACATTTTCTTTTGCAACAGTTTTAATCCGTATAATCATGGATGTATAATTGGCCTTATTGTTATAGCCATGTAGAATACTGCTGCGATCATTGCATTGAGGATATGGTGATGACTTGTAATTGGTTTCTTTTGAGTGCAGGAAATTGCCGAATTGTATGAACAAGATCAAAACTTGGAGCAGGCTATTGTGTACTATGAAAAAGCAACTGATCTATTCCAAAGTGAAGACGTGACGACTTCTGCGAATCAGTGCAAACAGAAAATTGCACAATTCGCTGCTCAATTAGAACGGTAACCCTGTCAATTTGTGTGTATATATTTATTGTGCTGTTATGTAACATTTGAAGACTTTATGTTCTCACATTCATTCTGTGGTGCATCCGTCACATATTTTATAACCTAGATTTCTGCATGGAAAGTTATTGGAGAAAGTAGATGATACATTGATGGATAATCTAAATGTGACTCTAATAATTTGCCTACCCCATTTCATTTGGGAAGCTACAATTTTGGTGGGTGTAGTTACAAGTGTTCATGCATGTGTAAACTTCGCATTTATTATTTTTAGTTCTTTTTGAGCGGCTTGGTTATGGGCACATGAACATGCACTTTATCTTAGACATCCTCTGTCGCAACCAATAAGGGGGGCTTGGCTTTCGTTCGCAACAAGGTAGCTGTAGGGAGAACCTTTGGGCTGGATTGAATCCTTCTTTTTTTCCGGTATGCCGCTCTGTGAGCAAAGGAGCGAGAGAACCAAGTGGGTTGTGGTGATGTCAGAATTTGCACCTATTTGTATCTATTTAGTTAACGGTCCGCTAGTTTCTTTGATCCCACTTAGTGTTCCTTTTCCATTTGCTGGTTATGGGCACTATAATGCAGAATTTTTTGACAAGTGCTTTGAATCTTTGTGGGATTAGGAGACATAATTTAAGTTCTGGTTCTTTGCTGCTCTTTCCTTATTTAAAGTTCAATATGGTGGTTTTTTGTTGACTTCTTGGTGCCATTCTAGGAATGCTTACAATTGTGATCCCTAAAAGCCTATACATTATTACTACAGCTTTTAATTGATGAACAATAATGTTAATAAAGAATAAAAATTGTGCTAGTAAAGGAGTAACATGATGACAATATTTGTCCAGGTATCAAAAAGCAATTGAGATATACGAAGAGATAGCACGACAGTCTCTCAGCAATAACCTGTTGAAGTATGGAGTGAAAGGACATCTCCTTAATGCTGGCATTTGCCAACTCTGTAAAGGCGATGTTGTTGCAGTTACCAATGCATTGGAGCGATATCAGGTTTTTAGGCTGGGCATTTGTCATGCATTTTGAGTTTATGTTACTGGTGGTTTATGCTGAGTAAATGTTGCATTTTCATTTGCAGGAACTGGATCCAACCTTTTCTGGGACGCGTGAGTACAAATTGCTAGCGGTATGTCATGGTTTCTCAGGTCTATTTTTGGTTTTGATTTGTGTCCTTTTGCTCTTATAATGGTGAATTTCCACTACCTATTTCCTTGGAAATTGATTCCTTTTATTTCAAGTCCACATTTGGATTGCTTTTCATCAACACCTTTTACCTAGTTATTGCTCTTCTTGATGGTTTTTGATACTCTTTGTCGTGCTAGCAAAAAGTTTGCTTGTAAGATAAGATTGCTTTCCCGATGGCAGGATTTGGCTGCTGCAATTGATGAGGAAGATGTTGCAAGGTTCACTGATGCTGTCAAGGAATTTGATAGCATGACCCAGCTGGTAAATGGAGTTTATATTTATATTGAATTTTTCTGGTCCTTTTTTTTTCTTTTTAGTTTGTAGTATTTTGCGGACAAAAGTTACCTAGTTTAATCTGACATGAATCCAATTTTTGTTGCAACAATTTAGTTAAAGTGAATGGATTCCAATATCACTTTCATGAAGATGTATAAGGTAGATTTAGCAACAGAATCTAACATCTGCATGCAATTCCTTAATATATGTGTGGTTTAAAAAAAGTGCCGAAAAGAAAATATGTGAAGTTGGATGAAAAATGTAGGATGAGATATATGATATATCAGGAAATGAATGCGGCTATGAGGAGTTAGAAGTCGCATCTGCAATATTAAATTTCTTTTACTGGTTTGGCCAAGTGCAACATAGTTCCTTGAAGAAATTTATGGGTTGATTTGATACGACAAGAAGGTTCCAAGTTGAGAAAATGACAAGAACATGATTGCTTTGGGATTGATGGAGGATGACTCCTGTAGGGGTGTATGGCAAAAAATTTACATGTAAGAAACTAGGTTTGTGTAAACATTGTTGAATGAGTTCAAGTGCATTGTTGATATCTGTTGCTGTAAATTATGATACCACTTTTCTGGTTTCGTCTGAGGATATTGCTGATTTATATAATGCTGTATGTCACATTTTTTTTTTTCAATTCTGATCGAGATTGAAACTGGTAATGCTAAAACTTGTATTGTTGTTCTGAAGAATAGGCATATGTTTGGCTGTTTTTCTCTTTTAACTCATAAATGTTTCAATTTCCTTGAATTGTTTTGTTCCTATGTTTTGTTCCATAGGATGCTTGGAAGACAACTCTTCTGCTGAGAGTGAAAGAATCACTGAAGGCGAAAGAGTTGGAGGAGGATGATCTTACCTGATTTATTGTTCTTGGAATGACTGTGATCTGTATTTCTCTCCAACGTTGCATTCTGCTCCATGTTCTCGGTGGCCTAGACTTATCTAGTTGTTTCTGGCGTGTGTACATTTGCAAGTATGAGTATGTAATTGAAATGAAGTTTTTAAGGCTTTTGTATGAACTTAAAATGTTTGAAATAAGTGAATTTAAGGGCACATTGTTTTGGTTGAATGCTGTTTGGGCGTGTTTGGTTTGGGTATTAGGTAGAATGTTTGGACTAAATTAGTCCAATGATATCCACTGCATAATCCCATCTCGTATTATACCATAGTTGGTTTAGAGGCTTCTCTAAGCTTTAATGGTGATGTAAACGTGGAGGCTTTCCTTTCTTCTTTATTATGGTTTATCCATAACCATAACTACCATAATGTAGATCAACGTTTTTGGCTCACAATAAAGCCAGGGGTCCTGATCGAGCAATTAGTAGTTCTATCTATCCACCTCTCCAAACACTATATCTTGTGGACGTATGACGGTGATCACATCCGTTGGCATGTGATGTTTGGACACAATCGAGTCCTTGTGAATGGGCAAAGCCATATGCTCTTATTTTACGGCAGTGGGGACAATTGCTTCTATTACTAACTAGAAAGACACCAAATTTTCTTTTGGTGCTTCAACTGTGGTTTAGGTAGAACCGTAGAAGGAGCTGGTACAACATCCCTTTTGTATATGATTCGAAATAGTCGTGGGTTGGCTCCTACAAGAAACTTCTCTAGAAATCTTTCTAAGCATTGCATTTCCAAATTTTTAGGTGATGCTTTTGTTTGTGGTTGTGTATGGTTATGTATTCATGGAGAGTAAATATTGGGTATAACAATTACATCATGTTAACATTGTCATTATTCTAAATATGGCAAGTTGAAATCAAATTGAACCCAAATTTTAGCAATTCAGTTTAGGTTAAACACATGAACCCAACATTTCAATCTAAGTACGACATGAATGAGAATTTTTTGTCCAAGACTAACTCAAATTTTAAAGAGTTAACTATCTATTTGATTTTTGAATTATAAGGTTTATGTCAATTATGTCTCTAAATTATGTTTTGGGTCAATTTAGTTGCTGAACTATGTAATTTGACTCAATGTGACCTTTCAGTCAAAATTCGCAGTTAACTTTGATAAAAAATTTCTATGTGTCACATGACTCGAAAATTAGGTTATAATTTAAAAGTTACATAACGTATACGTAAGAGTTTCTGTCAAAAATAACAGTTAATTTGGACAAAAAGGTTACATCGAGTCAAATTATATAATTTAAGAGTTAAATTGACACAAAAACATAATTAATGACTCAATTGATGTAAATAATATAGTTGGAGTGCTAAAACGGTAATTAACTCAATTTTAAAAAATGAAACCCAAATAATGATTTTTTTGGGTTGATTAGCACTTGCCCCCTTCTACGCCTCCGTGGCAGCATTCAATTAGATTGCCAGTCAATCGCTAGCAAAAAGTGGGGCACACCCGCTAGTGTAGAGAGAGTGGGTCCTCTCTCCTCCTCCTCTAGATAGAAAGAACATTAAAGCTTCTATATACTTTTCCGGAGGTCTACGCCACTTGGACAGCCCCCAACCCTCTCAATCCTTTCTTCCAGGTAATTATGGAGCAATATAACCGTTGTTTCCTGCTATTACAAACAATACCCACTTGCTTTTTTAGTGATATTTTGAGTTTAAGGAAGTAAAATAGCAATAGAATCAGAGATCTCGAATAATTCTCTCTGTTCATGGATGAAGAAAGGAGCTCCAGCTTTGCTTGAGATTAGTCTCATCCAATCATCTTCTCCGTCAATCCATAAGGTATGTGTTGTTTTAAGCTTTTAGATCTTCTTATACACTTATCAAGGTCTATCTCTCTCTTCCTCATGTTTATATAGATGAATTGGTTCTGTCTCTCGATTAATTTTCATTGAGGAAATTGTAATTGAAGTGAAACTTATATCAAGTTTGAGTCTGATATATCACATCCTTGTTGTATTCATTTTCATTATGAATGTATTTTGAGTTTTGCTGTGTAAATTGTAATGTATGTTGGCTAAGTCAAGGAATTATTTGTTTAATATTATACTTGAACGAGCTAGAAAAAAAAAAAGAAACTAATACAAATTTGGGATAGGTTCTACAGGTTTAGTTCTTCAAATTGAATGCAGAAATATTATATAGTGGATGGGGGTTTTGACTTTTTAATCTGAAGTTAATGTTTTGGGGTTAGATTCCTTTCTTCCCTTATTTCTTGGCAGCAAGTTTCATTTGGTTGCTAATTGACTTATTGGGTATTTTGTGAGTGATAATTTGGACTTTCTGATTTGAGTTGATGGGCATTGCACACAGCTTTCTAAAATGAGGTTGCCAAATTGAAGTTTCAGTTCTTTAGGTGCTCAAAAGAAATCATAGAAGGAAAGAATGGTTTTGACTAAGAATGGCGAAAATAATAGTGGAACTGAGGAATCTAATGGTGCTAAAGTCGAGGGTCCTATTCCTATTCACATCTCAGCGTCTCAAAGGGGACTAATAAGTGGTGAAAACCCTCAAAATCAGTTCCATGATGGTTTCTCTGCTCTTCCCAAGAGAATGAGGTCCCTCAAATTTGGTTCTTTGGCTTCCCCATCTGCAAAATTTCATCGGATTGCTGAAGAAAAGGATGAGATTTCACGCACTGTACCTTCTTCCACAAGTCATCATTTGCATGAACGTTTTAATAGAGTCTTCAGTCGGAAAATTGATTGGACCTCCCTTTGGAAAATCAGCAAGGAATGGTTAAGGGACCCAATGAACATGGCTCTATTCATCTGGATCACTTGTGTTGCTGTTTCAGGAGCAATTTTATTCCTTGTCATGGTCGGAATGTTAAACCATGCCCTGCCAAAAAGGTCCCAAAGAGATGCTTGGTTTGAAGTTAGTAATCAAATCCTTAATGCGCTGTTTACTCTTATGTGTTTATACCAGCACCCAAAGCGAATTTATCACCTAGTACTTCTGTTGAGATGGAGGCCCGAAGACATTACCAAACTCAGAAAAATTTACTGCAAGAATGGGACTTATAAGCCCCATGAATGGGCACACATGATGGTGGTTGTTCTTCTACTCCACATTAACTGTTTCGCGCAATATGCTTTGTGCGGCCTTAATTTGGGATTCAAGAGATCAGAGCGACCCGCAATTGGAGTTGGAATATCTGTATCTGTTGCAATTGCTGCACCTGCAATTGCTGGTGTCTACTCAATTACTAGTCCCCTTGGGAGAGAGTATGATTCTGAATTGGATGAAGAAGCACAAGTTCAGATTACTGCCGCGGAAACCAGCAGACCAAGCCAGTTAAGGGTGAAATCATTAGAGAAGAGATTCTCCTTTGCAATCAGGGATGAGGGGAGGATTGTGGAGAGTAGACCAAAGTGGAGTGGTGGAATACTTGATATTTGGGATGATATCTCTCTAGCTTATCTCTCATTATTTTGTAGTTTCTGTGTTTTTGGGTGGAATATGGAGAGACTTGGGTTTGGGAACATGTATGTTCACATTGCAACTTTTCTTCTGTTTTGTATTGCCCCCTTTTGGATTTTCAATTTGGCTGCCATTAACATTAATAATGAGGCTGTCAGGGAGTTATTGGGGGTTTCTGGGATTTTCCTCTGCATATTTGGTTTGCTCTATGGTGGCTTTTGGAGGATTCAAATGAGGAAGAGATTCAATTTGCCCCCATATAGTTTCTGTTGTGGTAAATCAGCTGTTACTGATTGTGCATTATGGCTTTTCTGCTGTTGGTGTTCGCTTGCTCAGGAAGTGCGGACTGGGAATTCCTATGATATTGTGGAGGATAAGTTTTGCATGAAACAAGTGGATGACCTTGGCCAGTCACCAATGATGCCTTTGCCTCGTGAAGATGGAGAACTACAGTATAGGTCTGGCACAAGTTCTCCTCTTGGGAACAATTCCCCTCCATCCCAGATTATGAAAGCTAACTCTCCAAGTCTCAGTAGTTTTTTGAATGAATATTCTAGTCCAGGTAGGCAGCTTTCTTCAGTCGAAGAAGAATCTTCTAAGAGAGGTGAGGATGAAACTATGACCCCACCTGCTCCTTCATTTATACAAAGAGGAGCAAATTAGCAAAAACCAATTTTGAAATGGTGTCATGGTTTGTAATATGAAATGATTCAGAGAAAAGATGTCAATGTTATACATCATATTTATTTTCAGTGTACTTACTGTGTGTATACTTCAAGATTCGATCTTATTTATCTGGCTTGTGAAGATTATACTCAGACACTAGTTTCCATGTAATATTGTCGTTTTTATTTCCATTTGGATTCATTGTTGTGTTAATGCTTTATTGACAGTTGTGTTATTAGGTTAGTTATATAGAATCAAATATGATGTGCCTGTTAATCTTTTATTTGTCTCATTCATTTAAGTTAGCAGGATCCTGATTGTTGATTTATTCGTTTCTTCTTGAATCACTATCAAGAGGCTATCAGATCTCCCCATGATATTGTTCTGTAAAATGCTTTCTTGAGGATTTACTTCTATATCAGAAAGACAACTGCAGGGGCTTCTGGTGGTGAATGACTGTGTTGGACTTTTACAACCTCTCGCTTTCATATGAACATAAAAAAAAAAAAAAAAAAAACCCAGCCCTAAAGGTAGTTTTCACTCTTAGTTTGAGATTAATTGGACAGTAATGCTCTCCTAATCAATTATCTGGCGTATTCTTTGTTCTTTTGTAATTTCAGTCTTAAGATACAGCAGTGAATCAGTCTATTATACCGGTCAAACCAATTGAAAAGCACTAGAAGCCTGGCGGAAAATTCATAGGAAATCAGATTCCTATGCTCCGCCATTTTTCAATCTGTTGGGTGAGCCTGTGCCGTCCTTCACAGAATGGGCTATATAATGAAGAATGAAGGCTGTCCTTCGGATACCTCTAGTTGTCCAAGTTCCCACCAGAATGAAGGCAAGGTCAGATGTATAACTACCTTCAGACTTTTCCAGCTGGGGTAAGCGGCACCTTATAGAAATCGTGCAGTTGAAGAAGCCATTACTGATTCTATCTGAGGAATCTTGACTTGGATTAAGCATCGGATGTCAGCTTTTAGTATTTGTAAGTTCTTTTGATTGTGATGAGAAGGCCGTTCCTAACTACAGCATTTTCCATTAGGAAATACTAGCGAGTTAATTTTACTACTATTCTGCTATTTAGAATTAGTTCGGTTTAGTTATTGATTCAAGAACTCAAATATTATTCTTATGTTCATTTTGCTAACTATTAATTAGTTTCTTTTGGGGCTGCCTACACATTAGTATTACAGGTATATGTAATGGTTTTTCAGTCTTGATGATAGTTATGCCATTGGATATTGCATATTTAAATTGAAATTGGATTTTTTCTCTTCTTGAATTTCACTCTTTCTTTTGGAACATTCTTCTCTTCTTCTCATTCTCTCTTCTTTTTTCAATCTTCTTCCTCTGGTCATGCACCAATGAGAATTCTACAATGTTATTGATGGATATGCATGGATGACAACATCGACTGCGATAGATTTAAATAGGTATGGCTAAGAAAACCATGGCTTTAGTTCAATGTTTCAGAATCCCAATTTATGGTCCTCTGCACACTATTTTAATCAAGTCACAATTACCACAACTGTTGCAGTTTGTTTTGCATGTATAACACGAATGCCAGAATGATTGTGGTTCTCCTACATATCATAAGGTTTTGTAGGCTAATAATTTGTATCAGAGAAGATTATGAATGAGCTCATAAGTTATATCAAGAGGTCAAACAAATAGGTTATGAGCTCTTGCTTTAGGGAAAACAAGACCTTAGTGCTGGTGACAACTTGTGGATAAAATCAAAGACAAAGGTCAAAGATTGTTGATTTTACCCCCCTTTATCATTGTTGTAATGTTGTAAATTGTTCATGTAATTGTTCTTAGCGAAAATGGTTTGGCCAATCTTTGAAGATGTTTGCTTTGTTCTATGAAAGCTGAATTTGTTTTAACACCTTTGGTTGGTTATCATATCCTTTTGCTTATTTTTGGCTTAACAATCTCTAGAAATCTGGTTCTCCCCACAGTACTGTGAGTTAAAAACAATGCATTCACGTTGTAATTTGGCCACAAACATCTTCTGGGAGCACACGGTTAGCAGGTATACAATTGAATACTTCTGCTTTTGGACAGACTTAGTAGCAGAGGTCCTTGAAATAAGATGTAAGGTTTGGCTTTTCTCTTTCTACATCCTTTGCTGCTGCTATCTTTTGCCATCTCTTAAACCCCCCCCCCCCCTCCCCCTGGGGGTGTTTTTCCCTTTCTTCTTTTTCCTCTCTACAGAACGGTGTGGAAGAATTGGGGTTAAGTGCTTGTGAGTGGTGGTAGGTATTGCATATTGGAATTGGAGCAGTTCCTTTTAGTGGGAGTCCTAATGCATTG
Source organism: Ilex paraguariensis (assembly GCA_963454935.2). Taxonomy (NCBI): domain Eukaryota; kingdom Viridiplantae; phylum Streptophyta; class Magnoliopsida; order Aquifoliales; family Aquifoliaceae; genus Ilex; species Ilex paraguariensis. The sequence goes on along the minus strand of CAUOFW020000725.1, from coordinate 2,604,020 downwards.
CTGATTCAAGCCATTAGAGGGACCGGAAAGGACATGAGGGTGACCATATTGAAAAGATTGACCTTATAAGGCATATCTCTGTATGACAAGAATAACGTTCCTGATGATATTGCTCAAAAGCTGATAAAACTAAACTGTGTAGAGTTGGTAATGTGTTGAATTTTGATCACTAGATGGTGTTAACTCATGAAGAGTTTGTGGTGACCCAATCGCAAGCCGCCTGGTGAATTGTGTGTAAAGTGTGAAATAAGTTTAGTTTTGGACGTTCATTGAACAAATCGTGCTAGCGTTGTGTAGGACTAGTCCAAAAAAGTAAAAAATATTGTCCAATGGGAGTCCAGAACATTACAAGTTTCCTCCTTTGCTATGGAGTAGACATCCTTTTTAATCTTATACATCAATCATGTATTTGATATGTTAAGGGTAGAGATGTCCTTACGGTTTTCAGCAGGCTAGTGCGTCCTTACAATCAAACTAAAATGCTAACACCCTATCTATAGTATAATAAGAGGCCTTTTTCATAAATCTTGCATAAAGACGCTCACGTTTTTTTGGCTCCCTTCGCTCCACTGGCCTTGATTGATGGATGTCTTAGTTACTCATTGGACATATTTCTTTTACTAGCAATAATTCACTAGTTAGGTTTTGCTGTTTTAGATATTTTTTTAATCATACATAGATGAGCTTCTCCTTTGTGGTTTGGCATATAGGTCACCATCATGGCCAACCTTCAAGCTGTTCTTTGATTGTGAAGTGTGGCCCTATCTTCGGTTAATTTATAGTGCATCCTCCTTTATTTGGTTCAATAATTATCTATTCCTTTTACTTGCTTTGTGTTCCATGAAGACATCATGGTCCACTAAATATAATTGATCTTGAAAATGCAATTGAAAAGGGCAGCCATTGACTAATTGGGGTGATAATGTGTCTCGCGTGATCATACTTGAGGAGTTACTTTGGTCCTCAAGTTTATAATTTTTATAACTTTGATCCATCGCGTTTGTAATCTATGTCAATTTAATCCCTCGAGTTTTAAAAAAAAAAAAAGACTCTTGAGTGTTGTCTCACGAGTCACGTGTTACTATCTCAGTCAATCTATTTGAACCCTTGTTTTGGAATTGAACTAAAGTGTGAGAGATTAAAGTGGCACAACTACACCACCGAGTGGGGTGGTCCAGTGCGGTACCAACTAAACTTCTCACCCTAGGGTGGAGGTTCGAGTTTTGGAGTTTACATTGGAGTTCGGTGATTGACCGTTAAATTAGCCTAACTTTCTGAGAAGAGTAATGGATGCGATCAAGAGCCTTATGATCTCATTATTGAGAGGGTCTATTGGAGTGATCTCTGGACATTCTCTTTTATCCACTTTTTTTTAATGAGCAAAAAAAAAGTGGCAAACAATTACAGCAGTGAAGTGACCCAAAGAACAACTATTACATTTTTAAGCTATTAAAGAAATGAAGTTTGATTCTTCTTTTGCCATATGGACCATGGTGGGCATTAAGTGGATGTCATGTTTTAGCATTACACTTATAGAGCAATAAAGGAAGGAACTCCACATTCCTCAAACAATGTAATCGTTATTGTTATTGTTGTGGTGGTTATGTTTTGATAATTCACATAGTTTATGGAGGTAATGTGATGCCATTGACATGATAATTGTGAATTTTTTAGTGTTCAGATCTAAGAGGAAAAGTGCTGGAAATACTACACTGACCTTGAAAGTAGAGTCCCTGTTTGTTCATTGGGTATGAGAGGCTTGTTTCGGGGCTTTAATCAAAATAGTTCAATGAACCAGTTACACCCATGTTTGTTTCTTGATTTAAGGTCCAGAATTCAAATATCAGCTCATGGTGAATAGTGTCGATCAGACCCGTATACATGGGTTTTATCAAACCCATAAGAGCTTGTTTGGATAGATTTTTGTAAAAAATTTAGATTGATTTATTTAAACCTTCTAAATTTAAACCGCTCTTTACAAAGATTAGATTCAACATTAAATCAAATTCATACTCATGTTTGATATGTTCACGGATATAGCATTATTATGATAATATATTTGTATAAAATGACTGTTGTGCCCTTTTACCAATCTAATCCAAACTTATATTTGTATACGTATTGGATATAATTGTCTTTTTATATCTTAAATCCGTTAACCCTCGTCCGACACCCCCTCCATGGGTTTGATGAAACTCCTAATTTAGGATTTAAGGTCTAGGTCAATAGCAGGTCAGGTTGGTAACTCAGATGACTTCAAATTTTTGGCCAAACATGAATTTTGTACATCATTGGAACTATTTTTTCCCAGCCCCCCCCCCCCCCCCCCCACACACACACACCCCAAAATCCCACTTACGAAACAGCCTCCAAGGGTGGGTTTCATATCTACTTATCCAAGATAAATAGATAAATTAACCATTATATTCCTAATAAATCATTATATCTATCCAAATCAAATCCTAACCTCCAACCCCCAACCGCTCCCATATTTGGACTTAAACAAATATAAGTGTGAATTGGATTGATCAATGAACAATTTAGTCAATTATATGATAACTTTTAGTTAAAATTGTTATCAATCCATAAGTTTTACGTATGTTTATCTCTCGATATTAAACTATCTCCTACTATTAAATTTTGTCAATTAATTTTCCAACTTTGTCATTCATCTTCTTTGTAATTACATTTTGTGCTTATGCTGTTAATGGACACGCGTTACGCTGTGCTGGGTGTTATGATAATGGTTAGTGGACCCGCTTTAGGATGTTCATGGACACGCTTTGACTGGATTGTCGGTCTCAATGATGGTGCCTATTGACAAAGATGCGCTTAAACTAAGACTATAGCTCATTGTACCGGGAAGGTGGGGACTACGCTATCTTACACCAGATAGTAGTTTACGGTGCGTAAGCGTGTTTATAAGTTTTTATTTGGCGAAAAATTCTATTAGAGTAAGTGGTTAAACGTAAATTAAAAAAAAAAAATTAAAACTATAGCACTATATACGTGCTTTACACTATATCACTTAGTTTTCCTAATAAGAAAATGTTATTTACACCAAATTTTCAAATTAATTAAATCTTTAATTAAGTATTCCAATTAAACCCTAAAAAATTGCTCTTTTATACATCAGGATGTCTTGAGTTGCTTAAGACTCAATATGGTGATAATTTTTGGTGTCTAATTATATTACTTAAAAATTTATTTCTATTAAAAAAACATTAAATGTGTAAAAGTATTTTATTTTATAATTTTTATAGTTAATGGGTTAAAAATGAATCAAACTAAGATTTATGATTACAAATTAAATTTAGCATGTGGAGGAAATTTTGTTCGATATACCATAACAATTAGGATTGAATCAATTTTTAATAATTACATAAAATGATGCAACTCACTGATATTTATAATAAATTGATCAATTTATTATCAAATACAAATAACTTAATTTCAACAAAACAAATTTCTTTAACCAGTATTATATAATAGATAATTCTTAATTTTGCATTAATGTAGGGGTGTCAAAAGATAACACGATTCGTTAACACGACATGAACACGAATTAGAAATTAAAGCATTTGAGTCTTCCTTAAACCACATGTTTCATAAATTAGTAGATCTGATACGACACAATTAATAAACGAATCGAGTATGAGTGAAACCAATTAAAAAATACACCACACGACTCATTTATATACTGGTTATACACGATTCATATACGACACAGACTTAATATAAGATGATTCGTTAGACACGAATTAATAAACGAATCGGATATGAAAGGAGAACTTTTTGACATGAATTTATTAAAATTCGATACGGACCCGATTCACTTGACATGATTGACAGACTTAATTGGATGCATCTTTATAAAATTAAAAATACTTTTTGCTTGGTTTTCTTAGAAGCTAGATTAAATGGATTTTTGATTTGTTGGAGCTTATGAGTGATGGTTTTGTTATTAATTAATTAATTAAATTAATCATATTAAAATTACTAACATTCCATACAAATCCAAAAAATAAAGGACTAATTTCACTTTAAGCCCTGAAAGACGTTTCAATTCTCAATTTATACCATCAAATATTAAAATTTCAATTTATACTCTACAATGTTATGAATTGATAGCAATGCAAACTTGACCTAGGCTATCATTTAGTTTTTCGTCATTAATTGAAGTACAAGAGTTGCAAGTGCTTCGGGCATAGACTTATATATAAATTCACAAACTATTTGTGTCTCATATGAGTTGCATATGATAGGTTTAGTCTCTATTTTATTAATAAAACTTTATTTTTGATACACAAAATGTTGTTAAATTAATCATAGACGAAGATCTACAGTAATGAACATATATCATCCTCGTGCTCAAAATAGTTGCACCTCACGTTTTTCAATTTATGACGTAAAATTGAATTACAGTTTGGGTTAGATCTACATTACTACAAATTTATAACGTTTAAGGTGTAAATTAAAATTTTTAATATTTTTAGGGTAAAAAGTGAGAATCTAAATATCTTTCCAGCTGCATGAGATTAACCCAAAAACAAATTCATTATAGATTTCCACGAACCGTCATAGGATAATTGCAATTCCAATTATACCCTCCACTCTCTCTATATAATACCTCTCCCCACCCCAATGTATTCCTCACTTCTCCCTCTCAAAACTCTCTCTCTCTCTCTCTCGAAATTCTTTCGCTAGCTCGCAACTGGCTAACTCTCAGAAAACTCTGGAAGAGACCCAAAACCAGAGGGTGGTGCTCGCCCTATATGAAGCCCTAAGCTCACGAGACGTCGACACCATCCACAAGCTCTTGGCCTCCGATTTGGAGTGGTGGTTCCATGGCCCGCCTTCCCACCAGTTTATGATGCGCTTGCTCACCGGCACTGCCACCGCCGACGACTCCTTCGAGTTCTTGAACCAATCTATTGCCAACGTCGGATCAACGGTTCTCGTTGAGGGCTACGATCAAGACCGTTCAATATATTGGGTTCACGCGTGGACTGTCAGTGATGGGATAATTACACAGGTGAGAGAGTATTTCAATACTTCTCTGACTGTTACCCTCCTGAGGAACACAGACCAATCATCATCGTCCGATTTCCCGGCTATTACGTCACTCCATTGCCCGTCGGTCTGGGAGAGTAGCGTCTCGAATCTCGTCGGTAAATCTATGCCGGGTCTTGTGCTGGCACTATAAGCTCTGATCCTCTCTGCGGCCGGGAGTAGTATAAGATTAGTAGTACTTTCTACTTTGAATAAAACGGTACAAGCCATTGCAGCGTGTGATTGCGCATGGGCTGAAGTACTGTGGTATCTTGCGTTTGTGCGGCTGTAATTAGATTTGGTCTTACTAAGGGTTTGTTTGGCTATGTCGCCTATTTAGTTTACTTTCGTCTTTTATTTTAAGGAGTGTTTGGGATTTAAAGTGTCTTTGTGTGTTTTTGAGTTTGAGGAGGCCATTATGGGGAGACCCTGTTGGTTACATCCTGACTCATCTGTTATATGGTGTGTTACTTGTGCAATAAAAATGCTTTTATGCCACATAGCCTTATGATTACTATTTCCCTCTTTCAATGGTCAAAAAGGTGTTTGGATCACTTTAATCGCATTAATTCTCTCTTTAATCTAACCATTCACGACAGATCAAAAACGTATGAATCCCTTCCTATTTAGTTAATTTCTCGGTAAAAGGAAACGGCTACCTTCTCGGGTAAGTTACGATTCAAAATAATGTTTTTTAGGAATTTTGTTATGTTAGATTGTGAATTGATTAAGAATATTTGTAACTTAGTTTCTCAACACTAAGTATGTGTTTATGAATGGTACTGGAATTTTTTTTTGGCTACCGTAGGCATCTTCCTGCAAAAGGAGGTTACTCGTAACATGCGAGGATTCTTCACGTTCAAATCTTAAAAGTAGCTGTGGGGGGACCTCTCCACTAGACTGAGCCAGCCGGCAGTTATGTGACCATGGCCCGGAAGGTACTTGGCTCTCACCCATTGTTTGCTCATCTCCATTAGACGAGTCCTACTTGCACAAGGAGTAATCTAAGACTTAGAGTCTTAATTAAATGTTATTTTGAATATTTAAGAATTGGTGACGAGAGACTAAGGAATAAGAGTTCTAGTCTAACTCTACTCCGAACATCTAGAAACTGGTGATGAGGTCAATTTTATCATAACTTAAAATTCGAGTTCTTTTGGAATACCGCTTTCTATCATTATAAATAAAGGCCTTCGGTACTCTTGTCTCCGGCCATTGATTCACCTAAATTTTCTCTTGTCATATAGGTTATTCAAGACTTTCTCACCGTCTGTACGAAGTTGTTACTCATAGTACTAAATTCTCCCTATACATTAACATTTTTAATCATTATTAGTTTTAATACCCGTACACATTTCACGAAATTTGGGGGCACAATCATACATATTCATAGCTCAAAAATGGTATGATTAATTTGTTGAAGTGTATAAACACTTATAGTACAAAGTTTGTCATGGAGATTGAACAAGAAAAACAAAGGTACCTCGAGTTTGGATTTCGTGAAAATTACAAACCTAAACCTCTTTTAAAGCATAGAAATGCCCTAACAATCAGAAGTTGCTAAGAAAAACAAGGCTGGAGATAAAAATAAGTTTATACTTAGAAAGTTGTAAAATTGTCCATAGCTCATAAAAAGCATATTCCTTTCAGATGAGAGAGGGAAGAAATCGGGATTTACTTTGGAAAAAAGGCCTAGTTGTGAATGTCTATATTCTTTTCTTTGGAAGGAATTATACCCACATCCAACAAAATTCCCAAAGAATCTATGTTTGTAATATTCCATTTTGCGTTAAGCATGACTATTCCCTTTCTCCACCACAATTACCACTCTCTTTTTTGTCAATTTAACAATCATTTACTTTAAAAGATTAATTTATTGGAGATAGTGTAATTTCAATATTTATACTTCAATACGTATCCTTATGTGTAGGCTAGATTTTAGTCTTAATATATGAAAAAAAAAAAATTAATAACTAAGGTGACAGCGAGATTTAAACACTGGATATCTTGCTTTGATATTATGTTAAGAACCATTTACTCCAAAAGAAAAGGATGTTGTTTCGAATTAAGAATGCCCATGTAAAATATAGGCTTCCTTCATCTTTCTCCCCCATTACAATGTAAAATTGCCTACAAATCTTTCCGGATACTTTCAATACCCTCATCTCCGTGTGATAGATAGTTACCGCGACGAGTAATACTACGTTGACCAACTTATATCCCGAAACACTCATCTCAAATGAGTTGACACCTTCACACACCAGATTGTGGACCCTAATAAGTCAATTTTTTTCGTAAAAATATATGGTGTGTGAACGTGTCAACTTAATTGAAATAAATTTTTTGAAATAAATTTTTTGATATACAAATTAGAGAGCATAACATTATACTATCTCGATAATTTCTCTATCACTAATTTCAACCAAATATCATAGATAAGAAGGGAAATAGAGAGAAGGGTGGGTGAAAGGGCCAAAGAGGGCAGGGAACGAACGTTGTCCCGGTTGAGAGCATCATAGTACATTACAACTCGTGATGCCCTTTTACCAAATTGTTCCATTGAAAATTATTCCATGTTTGGTTTCACACAAATTTATTGAGAATAGTGGGTAACTCATACTTGCTGGGCCCAAAAATTAACAGGTGTCACTGACCAATCCATCAACGATATCTATTTTTAGTTACCAGAGAGTCGAATAATAGGTTAAGCCCTCACGGTATGGCGGCATCGTAGCCTTTTTTTTTTTAGTATATATATATATATATATATATATATATATATATATATATATATAGAAGAGGAAGGAGAAGGGAGACTTGAACCTTTGACTTTAAAAAGATAAAGCCAAGACAAAAAAATACTATTAGTCAAAATACCCATTAATTGGGGGCATCGTAGCCTCCTGTAGTATAATATGGATATATGAAGAATTTTCGATGTGTACCTACCCGATTGGGTGTATCAGATTACTAGAACTAGAGTTTCTTGTTGGACCATAGGATAACTAGTGCCGATAAACATGTATAATCCTATGGGATTCTAGTTTATAATGAATACTGATGGTGCATAAAACGGTCTTACACAAGATTAATAGTTAAGTGTGTGATAAAATATAATTAATAGACAATTAATAGAACAATTAATGACCATAATGTAAATATTGGGTCAACACATAAATATATAGTTGTTAGGTTCGGGTGACCTACTCCAGTTCGGGAAACGACAACGGTGATCAGGGGACATTTTATTGATTAAATAAGCTGAACGAGAGAGAGAGAGAGAGAGAGAGAGAGAGAGAGAGAGAGAGAGAGAGAGAGAGAGAGAAATTATGCATGGGGTGTGTAGAGAGGTGTCTCTCATATAGAGAGAACTTATAATTTATAGGCGTAAAGTTCCAGTTGAGGCGATAACGTGAGGGTAGACGTATTAATTCTTCCGATAGTTACCAAAAGTAAGTACAATTAAAGGTTGTCTTGATCTTAGAGAGTGGGTATTCCGATGATTGCTCTCCACGTGCTCTAATCTTCTTGAATTCCTTAGACTTTGGATTGAGCCGAATCCACGAGTTGGGTTTGGCTTGCCTTGTAACTAATTTGGACTTGGTTAATTAATTGGGTCTGACTCAATAAAATTTGGGCTCATCAAATACAATCACTCCCTTGGATCTTAGGTAAAATTTCTACCGATCCACTATAAATTTCATCTTCTTCTTCGTATTATTTTCTTCAATTTAAGATTCTTGATATGAGACCTCGATTATATTACTTTAACTTCATCTCTTATATAGTGCTTGCTGTCTTCGTCCTGATTTTTAAATTAACGAGTGGACGAAATGTGCTATTCCATCTTTTCGTAGCAACTTGATAAAGAAGAACTTTGTCCATTACTATGATAATTGATAAAAACAACAAGCAGGCATCGAATATCTAAAGTAAATTTTGGATACCTTATCATAACCAGTGTGAAAAATAGACCTTGATTTGAGATGTTGGTGGTTACCAAAGCATAAAGAGTCTAAGATGCTTCTTGCGTCGCTTTTCGCATCGGAAAATATAAGAAAATATCTAAAGTGTTGTTATAATGCTTTTAAAGATTTAATTTAAAAGGATATACTCAGTATATGAGATTCTCGTTATTACGAGATTTGAAGAGGATTAGATGTATATAATTTTATCCATTGTTTTCACAATTCAAACACGTGACATTCAGATCACAATAGATCAAAAAAGATGTCAACACCATACTTTTCTTTCTTTTTGCTTCACAATGTGCTCATCTCATATTTTTTAGACTCGGATTTCAACTTATTTGAATTCAAATTCGATTTTAAAACTTTAATTTGAGTCGTACCTAAATGATTAAAGAATTTTATTTTCACAGCTTATATATAAACACATTAAAGGTAAGAAAACAGATCAAAAAATTCAATTAAATCCAAATAATTCCTAAAAGTTATATTTTATTTAATTAAATTTAAATTTAATTTTTTTTGAATATAGAATTTCAACTCAATATCATTAAACATTCAACAATCTCATATATATTATTTATATATATATATATATATATATATATATATAATTCAAATCAGATTTTAATCGAATCAAATATATCTATAAATCTCTCATCTTGAATTTATATAAGAGTCATGACCCATTATTTATAAGTGTGTCTTCTAATCATACATGATTACAATAAAATTGAAGAAAATATATTAGAGTTAATCTCCTCGTCTAAGATGGTTTAGAGGGCTTCCCCTTCAAATAATTTATCCAATGAATTCACTGTGCATTCCACTTTGCTTGGTTGCTACATCTTGCGTCCATTATTTATAGTGTTCACCTAGAGGTAACTCGTGTCTGAAAGTACGGTACAATGTGAATAATATTTGAGACTGTCAAATAAGTTTATTAAATCATGTCATGTATTATGTTAAAGATTTCTTCTCAAATAACTAACGATAATTTTTCCTTAAACCTTTTTGCGGTCTCAATTCATGAAATGAGACTATTACTCTTCTTCTTTTTTTCCAAATAACCACATATAACTCATTTATAATCTTACTTAACTGTTTAACTTTATTTTTTTGTCACTCCCATACCATACTCCCTTATCTCATTCTTTTATAATCTCCATTCAGATTAGTGATGGATATTTAATATCAGGAAAAGCACATAGAGACCTCTTGTCAATAAATTATAAAACTCTTGCGTTTGGTATGCGAGAACACTTTTACATGGAAGTGGAATGAAGGTTGGAATGGAATGAAATGTTCATTTCCATTCCAATGTTTGGGAACAATTATGATTAACTTCTAAAATAGAATTAAAAATTCACTTAAATATTTAAATATTTGGGCTTCTTCTTTTCCAAAAACCACTTCATCTTCTTTAGCGATAAACCCTAAAATTGTTCCATAAACATCTATAGGGTTTCGTCTGTAAAGAAAAATCTTACTGTTCAATCCATTTGATGTAAAAATTATCAACATCATATATTTTTTGCAGATTTATTTATCATTTAAAGATACGTACGAACTTAGCTATTTGAAGACCAAAAACATATATAACAAAATGTTTTGAAAAAAAATATATAACTGAGACAAAGACGTAAATGTCTATTTTAGGGTCATTTAATTCAAAATTTTTTATCTTTAACTCACCTCGATTCATGTGTATTTGTTAAAACATATAAATATATATATATATATATATATATATATATATATATATATATATATATATATATATATATATACACATTTGTTTTTAAATCTCTTATCTAAATTTTGAATTATCTTTAATGCATCTTGATTCATGCGTATTTTTTTTGAGAAAGTGATTTTATTTTCAAATTCTATTTATGCATTAAATATTTACTACTGCTAGTTTTATAGGAGAATTTTAATATTTTGTTTATTTTAGAATATATCACTTGTTTGAATTTATAAATTTGTTAATATCAGAACTTCATAATAGTATAACAAATGCACTGTAACAAAGATAATGTAACAATACATTGTAACAAAAACAGTGTTCAATAATTTTGTGTATGTGGTAACAAATTTAAAACAGAGATGAACTATTTTTAATAAAATTATATGAAACTATATATTTGACATAATGTAATAGTACAATATTTTGTGTAAATAACTTGTTAAACTGTTATACAGTTATTGTTACATTATTCGGATATTAAATTAATTTAAAAATAAAACCACTTTAAAAAAAAAAATCCATGAATCACGGTGCATTAAATATAATTTGAAAACAAAATCACTTTCAAAAAAAAAAATACGCATGAATTAAGGTGCAATAAAGATAATTATATATAATTTGAAAAAAATAAAATATATATATATATATATATATATATATATATATATATATATATATATATATATATATATATATATATATATATATACTAGGAGATGTTTAATGCACCACTTTTTTAAAAAAATACACATGGATTAATGGAGGATAAAAATGTCACAGAAAATCAGTAAAATTTAAATAATAGGAGATGTTTAATGCACCAATTTTCAAAGAAAATACACATGGATCAATGGAAGACAAAAATGTCACAAAAAAATCTGTAAAATTTAAATAATGTATTTAGATACAAATAAATATCAAAATTAAGGACTTAATTATTCAACATTTTTTTTTTGTATTTTTTTACAATTAAATTTAATTTGGTGTACTCCGTTATAATTTCCCCAAAATATTATTATTTTAGATCTTCATTTTAATTCCATCATAATTTTTGATTTAATTTTTAATTTATTAATATTTATCTGATAGTGTAGTTTAAACCCACACTTTTCCATATGAGAACATGCTTACAAAATACATTTCCAAGATTTTTTAATTGAAAATAAGTTTCAAAAATATGCTTTCGCGTGAGTTTAAACACGCTTCCACACAAACAATAAGTTAAAAATAGCAATAAAAGAAACCATATTAATTCAATTTTGAAATGACACACCATGCCAACAAAGTTGTGGGCTTGACCTCGAACTTAGGGCCCACTATTCGGCCCATTATGGGTTCACCAACCAAAATGGATTTTTTTTTGGGTTTCCCTTGTCCATTTACAAAGAATGTGTTTGCATTTACAAATGAAATGCAACGACTTTTACCGAAAGTGATGCGCAATTATTATGAGATAATTTTTTTTTCTTATTATTTTTTTTATTGCAGGATGTGCAAGCTTGCTTCGATTACTTCATTGAGCTTAACGGCTTTCACTGTGACTAAATTAGTTTAGAACATGTCTCATAAGAACAACGATGGTTGACTCTTAGAGAGTATAAGAAATAATTGAACTTGAGACTTTTGAGTTATCAATTATCAGGCTCAATCACTGAACTACCTCTAAGAATTCTTATTATGATTGTATCTGAGACCTCTAAATTAATCAGATTTGTTTCATTTATTTCACCAGCCAATTCAAAAAAAAAAAAAAAAATCTTGAACATGTTGGAGGTTAGAGGACAGGGGAGTGATGATATTCCCTTCTTAACACATCACCACTATTAATGACCGAAGGATCCAGTTGTACATAATAGCTCCTATTTGCACGTATGATAAATAATGTACTACAATATAGAATTGAAGAAAAAAATATATAGATGATCTGAATCCAGCGACAAGGCAATTGGTGTTGGTTTGGGCAAGGGTCATTCATTTCGGGGTGGGGTAACAACTTGGGTTTAGTCGTATTTATTTAACCCATGCCCAATTTTATCCTAGTGGGGATTTCGTGCCATTTACCGGTGGCCTAAAAATCCAAAGCTATTTTTTTTAATTTTGAATTATTTAATAAGTGCATTGATCTCATCCAATTAAATCCTTCTATATGTCTTATCTAAGTACTCCTATCATCTTTTAAAAAATAAAATTAATTTACAATATAATTATTCAACAATGAGGGTTTGGGGGTGTGTTGGGATTGGGGCAATGGTGACCGGAAATGATTAAAAATATTGTGCATTGTAAAGAGTTGCTGGTAGTACTCTTATTAATCGTGACTTCTATATATGGAAATAATTTTTTACACTCAAACTAATCTTATGGTGGTAATGTAGGATTTGTGTCTATTGGATCAAAATAGGGATGTGTTATTTATTATGCAAATGGTTTTAAAATTTTTAATTTATAGCCTGAAAGTTATAGAATTATGATATGTTTTGATAAAATTAAGTAAACAAAACTTCATTTAAAATTCTTAAAATTTATTTACATAAATAGAAAAATACAAAAAAAAAAAAAAATGTACAGAGCAACAAACATGATGTTTTGGACCACATTATTATATTTGAATATGACTAAGGGTATAATTTAAAAATATTAATTTTTTAAAATATAACTTAAAAATTCAAAAATCTTCTAAGATGGAAAGAATCGATCACTATGTGTTTTCCTTCTCCAAGGTAAAGTTAATAGTCGAATCGGCTTATTGAACTCATTTTCTTGACTGAGTTTAAAAAAAAATTTCAAGCTCGAGCCTTAACCGAGCTTGTATAGTTCGATTATTTTATATATAAATTAGAAGTAATTTGCGTCTGAAGGCACAGTGTAACGTAAACTTATGTAATCGTGATATAAGTGAGAAGTGATGGATTTATGAGGAAAAAAATTTGATATGAATGGTGTTGAGAGAAATGTTGGTAGTCGTTAGATGAATCTATTTGAGACCGTCAAATGAATTTATTAAAATTTATCCTGCTTTATATTAAAGATAAGTTAAATTTTGCGAGCTTAAATCAAGTTTTTTACTTTCGATTTTTAAATAAATTTAAAAAATTATTTAAATTTTACGCATTTAAAAAATAAACCGAATTCGAGTAAGTCGGATCGCTTATCAACACTTCTCGAAGGTCCCACTTTGGTTCATATAATCTCCGACCTCTTTTACAGATTAGAAAATGTGAACTGCTTGCATATTGATCTCAGTACCTTCTCCCCAGAGAGTCAGTGACCCCCCCCCCCCAAAAAAAAAACAATGAAACCCAGATAAGAACGAAGAACACTACCCACCAATCAAAAAGCGAAAGCAAGCCCTCCAGAAGGAACGAGAAAGGGAAATCTTAATCCATACTTTCCTAGCCAATTCTTTCTCAATAGAAAATATAACACACAAAAGACATGTCCTTGTAGACTTTACACTTCCTCTCTCTTTCGTTTGTTTTAACTTTTTATGGGAAAATCACTTCCTTCTACAACCAGGCTTCAAGAATTCGCCAAGATCTTCACCTCCAACAGACTACAAATTTCCAAGCCAATCAAACCCGTTTCCAAAACCCGTCTGCCCGAACCCGCCAAACCCACCAAGGGAATCCACGTTGAGTTGGAGCATCAACGATTGAGGTTGAAGAAGAAGATGGAAGGGAATTCAGAGCAGCCAAAAGAGACCCGATTGCTACTTTCTGAGGTGGTTTCGGACTGCGTGAAGCGGTGGTTTCAGGACACACTCAAGGAGGCCAAAGCCGGGGATAGCGCCATGCAGGTCTTGGTGGGTCAGATGTATCATAGTGGCTACGGTGTCCCCAGAGATGCCCAGAAGGTCTCTATTACTTTTCATCAATTTCTTTTTTTTTTTTGGTTAATTTCATTGGGTATTGTTTTTTAGGTGGGGTTTCGCACATTAGGGGCAATTGACTTACAATATGTGTTTATCTGTCTCAGAAAATTTTTATTTTTTTCGCTAATTTGATTTCTTGAAATTATTGGGCTCTTATGTTTGTTGGGGTTTTGGTATAGATTTTGGGTTCTGTCTAGTTCCTTTTTGTCTTAGATTCCAATTTTTTATGAGTTAGTGATGAAGTTTGAATTTTATGATGAATTTGGTTATTGATATTATTGGGTTTCTTAGGAGTTTGGTGGGTATTTGAAGTTTTTCCTTTTCTATTCGAGGGCAATTTGTATATGTCAATTTTGTCTTAATTTGCTTTGGTAGATATTGTGAAAATAATTTGATTTTGATTGCTTTGGGAAGTCAGGGACGAGCTTGGATTAGTAGAGCTTCGAAGAGTCGGTCCTCAGTATGGAAAGTCAGCGATAAACATCCAGGTTTTTAGTGTCTCTCTTTGACTCTCTGCTGCTGTAATGGTGGTTATATTCGTTCTTAGATTGCAGATAATAGTAATTTTTATTTTCCTTTAGGATACAATGCCAGTGACTCGGATTCTGATGATATGAAGGTTGACGCCAAATAGGATCTAATGTGCTTTCTTGGTCAATTTAACAATGGCAGGGTGAGTTGAATTATCTTCCATTTTAATTGTTTTTTTTTTCTTGAGATTAAGCTTAGCTCAATCTGTTTAATAAGGCGGTAAATGAACTCTCGACATGATGAGATATGCAATTGTGTTCTTGATGTCTTTCTCATGCAGAATTATGGTGCACTCTCCATAGATAGTATGTTATGTAGGAAGCATAGGAGTTATCTTTTCACCTTCTTGTTTCATGCTGTAAACGAATTTGAGTTAGTCAGAGGATTGTTTTTAGCCTGAGTGACTTCAATAATATTATTCGGAGAATACAGTGCCTAAAATAAACCTCATTGTGATGTTTGCAAATGGTATCCTATCCTACAATCTACTTTAAACTTGTGTTCCTCATAGTGGAAATGCGGTTTATTTATTTGTGCATGAGATTATTGCGATGATCCTCAAATTATAACTGTCCTCTCATTGATTCCAAAGCCCTAACTTCCTATAAGAGCACTTCTCCTCAATCCTCATCATAGCACTCATTTGAATACCTCTCTAATTCTCCATGTTAATGTCCCTAACAAGTGTGCCGAAGTACGAGGTGTTATACATATTTCAAAAAAGACTTATTGTATGATCCTCATATCATATTGCTGCACTACTCATAGGCTTTGTGCCATATGGATACTTCCTTCACTTCGGGAAGTTGCTGTATCTAATCCCTTAAATTCACGTTGTATCCATGCTCACAAGTCATTGGTTTGTACTTATAATGAGATTGCACATCCCCACCCCCCCTTCTTTCTTTATTTATTTTTATTTTTTGTTGATGATCTTAATCTTTAGTTTACCTACATCATTGGTTTTAGACAGAGACAATCTATCATTGATGACCTAAGAAGTACGGACATGGACACTGACACGCAGACGTGACATTTTTAAAAAAAGCAGCACACGGACACGTTGGAGACATGCTACAAATAATTGTATTTTATATCTAAAATTATATATAATTTATTACAATTATAATGATAATGACATTATTCATTGTTAAGTTTGGACGATTAACATAGAGACAATATTTAGGGAGAAACAGAGGGAGGTTAAAACTTAATTTAGCCCTCATACATCACTTGTATTTATAGGTAACTCATAATAATAAAAATTACACATACACACCCTCATGTATTTACACATAATACCCTAACACTATTAACACTTTACATATACACCCTAATACTCTTAACACTCCCCCTCAAGTTGGACTATATATATCATATAATCCAAGTTTGGAATAAATCTCTGTAAGACGTGTACGACTCAATGCTTTGGTAAACATATCTGCAAGCTGATCTTCAGATTTCACAAATGGAGTCGTAATTTCTCCAGTTACTATCTTGTCTCAAATAAAGTGACAATCAATCTCAATATGTTTGGTTCTCTAGTGAAACATCAGATTGGCAGCGATATGGATAGCTCCCTGGTTCTCACAGAACAATTGTAAAGGAGGTTGAACTGGAACCCAATTTCCTGGAGAAAGTGCAGTAGCCAAGTCAACTCACTTGTCGTATGCTCCATTGCCCTATACTCAGCCTCAGCACTTGATCTTGCTACCACATATTGTTTTTTACTTTTCCATGAGACAACGTTACCTCCTAAGAAAGTACAATAATCAGTGGTTGATCTCTGATCAGAAGGAAAGTCAGCCCAATCAGCATCTGAGAAATCTTCCACTCTAAGATGTCCATTAGCTCGATATAACAGTCTAAGTCCAGGAGCTCGTTTAAGATACTGTAGGATACGAGTAACTGCCTCCCAATGTGGTACTCTAGGACACCACATGAACTGACTTACTATATTTACTGCATAGGAAATATCCGGTCGATTAATAGTGAGATAATTAAGCTTCCCAACCTATCTGCGATACCGACCTGAATTCTCAAACAATGTACCATCATTCATCAATAGTTTTTTATTCGGATTCATAGGAACATCAATCGGTCTGCCACCCAACAAATCTGTTTCCTCTAACATGTCAAGTACATATTTTCTCTGTGATAAACAAATACCCTGTTTGGATCGAGCCACTTCAATTCTCAAGAAATACCTGAGTTTTTTTAAATCCTTAGTATGAAATCGATCTTGCAAGAAGATTTTTAACTTGACAATCTCTTCAGATAATTTCCTTTAATCACAATATCATCTACATAGACCACCAATAGAACATATCCAGCATCTGTCTGTCTATAGAACACAGAATGGTCTGTCTGACATCGAAGAAGACCAAACTCTAAAACTACATCTGAAAACTTACCAAACCATGCCCTCGGTGACTGTTTCAAACCATACAAAGATTTCTTTAACGGACATACACTCTTCCCATACTCCCCCTTAGCAATAAACCCAGGTGGCTGCTCCATGTATACTTTTTCAACCAAGTCACCATCTAGGAAGGCATTCTTGACATCTAACTGAAACAAGGGCCAATCAAGATTAGCAGCCAAAGAAATCAAGATACGAACAGAGGAAATTTTGGCAACAGGAGAGAAAGTTTCCTTATAATCAACACCATAGGTCTGAGTAAAATCCTTTGCAATAAGTCGAGCTTTGAGACGCTCCACAGAACCATCCGGATGAAATTTAACAGTATACATCCGACGACAACTAACAGTTCGTTTACCAAGGGATAAAGGAACAAGATCCCAAGTCTCATTGTGATGTAAGGCATCCATTTCATCCTCCATAGCTTTCCTCCAACCCGGATCGGATAATACATTCTGTAAATACTTAGGGATAGATATAATAGATAACTGAGAGGTAAAACAAGAGAAGACAGAAGATAAGGCATCATATGAAACAAAATGAGCAATGAGATGATTAGTAACACATGAACGAGTACCTTTTCGAAGAGCAATAGGTAAAGAGTCTAAAGTACCTGATGGACCAGGATCAGAAGGCGGCAAGGAAGACGGTACGGACATCTCAGTCGATGGTCGAGGACGACGATAGTATACACGAAGAGGTAAAGTAGACGGTAACACAGTAGGCAGCGGAATATCTGAAGATGAGAGAAGAGATGGTGGTACAAGAGGTGACCCAAAGTCCAGATCCAAAGGCTGCAAAGGTGTTGAAAAATATGGAACAGATTCCTCAAATGTGACATCAGCACTAATAAAGTATCGTCGCAAAGAAGGACTGTAGCAACGATACCCCTTCTGTGTGCGGGAATAACCAAGAAATACACATTTGGTAACTCGAGGATCAAGTTTATCAAACCCAGGACCTAAATTGTGAACATAATAGACACATCCAAAAATCTTAGGGTTTAGGAAAAATAAGAGTTTACCAGGAAAAAGAACATAATATGGACTTTGTCCATTTAACACAGAGGATGTCATACGATTAATAAGGTGACAAGCAGTGAGAACAACATTACTCCAAAAATATCAGGGAATATTCATCTGGAATAACAAGGGACGGGTGACTTCCAACAAATGACGGTTCTTGCGTTCAGCAACACCATTCTGTAGAGATGTGTAACCACAGGAAGTCTGATAAATAATGCCAATTTTACTAAGATAAGCTGAAAAATGATCAAATTCATATCCCCGAGCATTATCAGAACGTAAAATACATATACGACAACCATATTGAGTTTTTATTTTTTTACGAAAGGTCTCAAAGATAGAGAACAATTCAGATCGAGATTTCATCAAAAACAACCAAGCCACATGAGAATAGTCAACCACAAAAGACACAAAATAAGGATATTTATAAGATGAAATATTCTTTATTGGATCCCATATATCAGAATGTACCAACTCAAATGGACTAGACACACGATTATTGACTCTAGACTGAAATGACACACAGTGATGTTTACTAAGTTGACAAGTTTCACAAGACAAAGACGACACATAAGTAAAACTGGGAACTTGGCGCTTCAGATTCTGGAGAGAGAGATATCCAAGACGACAATGTCATTGAAAAGGAGACAATGAGGTCTGTATAGCTCAAGTAGGTGAATCAAAATCAAAGTAATATAGACCACCGGCTTTATGACCCGTACCAATCTTCCTCTTCATCTTGAGATCCTGAAAGACACAATAAGAGGGATAAAATGTTACAGAATAATTGAGAGAACGGGTAATCTTATTAATAGAAAGTAAACTAAAAGGAAACTGATGAACAAATAACACAAATGATAGGGACATATTAGGACTCAAGTGAGTAGTCCCCAGATCTAAAACTTTTGAACAAGTACCACTAACAAGAGCAATACTACATGTGGAAGTAGCAGACTGAGAAGTAGAAAAAATATCAGACGCACCAGTCATGTGATCAGAAGCGCCAAAGTTTATGATCTAGGGACTGCGGGTGGAGGACAACAAACAAGTGGAAGCAGTATCTGACTGGGCCAAAGTAACAGTGGAGCGAGATGGAACAGCCTACTGCTGGGACAGGAACTGAGCATGCTCCTCTCGACCCAATGTAATAGTAACTGACCCAGTGTCTGGTGGAGCTGACCGAGGTATGAAAGCAATAGTTGGGGTGTTATCCTGATAAGAAGCCTGATTAGCAGCACCAGAAGATTTTTCATGTAGATCCCAACAGAAGTCAACAGTGTGTCCTCCACGACCACAGTGAGTACAGGAATGGGATCCACTACGGTCTTCACGACCACCCGTACGACCTCCTGTACGACTTCCTCGACCACCACTACCACTACGTCCACCTCGATGACCATCACTATGACTACTAGGAACCATAAGAACTGAGCGGTCAGTGGAGACACCATGATCGATGCTTGGGAGAGTAGACATTGTAGCACGCTGTAAACGAGAGAAAACCTCAAGCAGTGATGAAAGACTAGAACCACCCAAAATCTGAGAACGGATAGCCTCATATTTAGGTTTCAATTCTACCAAAAATCGAACAACATTCAGGTCCTCATGTTGCTTCTGCCAAATTGCTGCATCAGTAGTAAACGGATGGTAGGTCTTCATCTCCTCACAAACTCCCCGAACATGAGAGTAATAGTCCGCAAGGCTCAGAGTACCCTACTCCAACTGGAAGTACTCCTTGCACACCTCATACGCACAGGTAAAATTACATGTACCAGAATACATAGTGGCCAAGTGATCCCATATATCTTTGGTAGTATCAAGATAAAGCAGAGAAGAGCTAATACTAGGCTCAATTTTATTCAACAATAAAGAGATAATCTGAGCATCTTCTTGTTCCCACTGATCATACCTAGGAGTGTCTTCCTTGGGTTTAGGATATACTAAATATTTTTTAAATCCTTTGCCTCGAAGAAAGACTTGAACAGATCGGGACCATAAAGTGTAATTAGTCCCATTGAGTTTGACAGAGGTCATGGGACCATTAATAAGAGTGGGAGGAGGCAAAGATGGAGTAAGGGACGTGATATCTTGCTTGGAATCCATAATAGTGCCGCAAATAGCAAATAACAGAAGGAAAGGAAGCAGCTGAACCTGAACCGGGCTGGACCACTGAACCGGACCAGCTGGACCAACTGGGATACTAAACCGGGTTGGAAAACCGGGCTGGACAACTAAACCAGATCGGCTGGGCTCTCTGGACCGCTAAACCGGTCTAAAAACGGACTAAACCACACCTAAACCGGTCTAAAACTACCTGAACTGGCCTAAATCGGGCCTTAACCGGTCTGGTCTGAGGCTACTAGATCCAAGTCTGGATCCGGGTATGGATTAGGGTCTGGACTTCTTCTTCTCCAAAGAGCAAACCCTAATGCTCCTTCAACATGACATACACCAATCGAACAGCAAAGCAACAACTACACAACGACGAGCAACACAACGTCGACCACAATCGACTACACCAAGAACCACCACCACCACCACCTAATTGGAGAACCAGAAACCCCCACCAAGCAAACCGGTCGACTACCACCACACGACCACGAACCAGCACAACACAGTCGACTACCACCAGCACAACCACGGACCACGACAACCACACCAGTCACACAACTGTGAACCAGAAAAGTTAAAATTTGTATTGATTTTGCTCTGATACCATGTTAAGTTTGGAAGATTAACATAGAGACAATATTTAGGGAGAAACAGAGGGAGGTTAAAATTTAACCTAGCCCTCATACATCACTTGTATTTATAGGTAACTCATAATAATAAAAATTACACACACACCCTCATGTATTTGTACATAATACCCTAACACTATTAACACTTCACATATACACCCTAATACTCTTAACATTCATAAAAAAAATAATAAAATAATTTATGATAATAAAAGTTATATTTAGCCATCTAGATTGAATTTTTAGACTTCATAATAGTCAATAATCATCAATTTTTTCGTAGACGTGTCCTAAACATATATAATTTAAATAATTGCTCTCATATACTCAATTACTTTTATTCTAAATCTTTTCTTTATCTTTTGATTGTGTTATCAAATTTTGAGGACAATTTTAACATGTTTAGTTTTAGTATTTGTATGTTTTCTCATAGTATAAGATATTTATTAGTCAAATTTTAAGCTTTTTTAATCACATGTGAATGCATGTTTATTGTTTTGTAGTAGGCACGGTCTAAAAAAGTGTCAGACACATTACCAAAGAAGTGTTAGACATGTGTCTGAAATTAAAATATTTTCATTTAATTATGGATACAGATAAAAGAATATTCGACATGTGTCCGAAGAGTATAGGTGTCTGACACGTGGCCGACACAGATACGTCACCTTCTTAAAGAGTGTATGTGCTTTATAGCTGTTAACAGCTTTTACAAGCTTTTCACTAATTGTATAACAGGATTAAATTGATGTCAACAAACTTAGTTTTCTTTAATAAAATAATATAATATATAGCATGCACATATGGTAAATGCAAATAGGTTTTTACCTTTTGGCGTCGCTACTCGATATTCGTTTTGGTGGTGCCTGACAGCCTTGACCCATTAAATTGATGAGATGCATCCCTTTACCTGGGCAAAAATATGAATGCTCTCCCGTAGTTATTTCCCTGGCTCTCTAACTTGGTCCTTCCTGAGGTCTTTGTTGTCGTAAACAATTTAGATTAGTTCTATTGTCATCATTTTGTGGGTAATAGGCTAGTTTTCATTTCCAATAGGATGTCAAGCCTGTGAGTCCGGAATTGGGCAAAATTTTAAATGTGATTCCCTTGAGTTCAAATTCCCTTTTCACTATCTCAATCTGCTCTCATCAGTCAATTGAATAAACACCCAGTTACTTTTCCAATCCTTATTGTACATGCATTGTTGAAAACACATCATTAAACCAATCTAGAAAAGATTATTAGCGTGTTAATGAGAATGTAGACAAGCACAATTCCTTTTGACATGTGGTGTTAATGAAAATGTCCAGGATGTGAAGTGTGGTGTTGATGAATCCGAAGCAGTCATAAGCGCACCACAGGTGTCTTGGGCTGGTGGTATTGTCGTTACCGTGGGATGGATGGCATTGGTCCAAATCTTATTAACTGTCTAAAAAATAAAAATAAATTTGAAAATCGAATAACATGTTACGAGTAACATCCCCATTTTTCTTGCTTGTTATTTCCAATGATACCTGTGCTTTCCTTTTCGAACTCATACTTTGATTTCAGTTCTGTGTTCTTATTTTGTTATTTAGAATTTTGAAAATACTTGAAACTAAAGCTGTTTGATTTAAGTCGTTTTGTGCATTATGTATTGATGCCTGTTTGATGCCCTGCATGTTCCCAGGGCATACTATTGTCAATGAGAACAAACCAGTCACCTTTCTTAACTGTATTAAAAGAGCGCCACTAGACCAATTCTGCAATGTTTGTTAAAGTCATTTTGATTAGGTGGAAACTTCTACGTTTGCTAATTATTTTTACCCTGCCTAGAGCTGCTGAATGCCATGACAAGCACAAAGTTGGATGTTACTGTAGTGGCTAAAAAAAATGAGGAAACCATTGACATTATCATGTTGGTAAGAAAAGAAAATAATGGTTCACTCAAGTTTGCTGGATAGAAAGTTCGAGCTATAGAAATAAAATTAAATGGATGGCAGATGTTGTGATTAATGCAGGGAATGCTGGCTTGGATGGAGAACTTCCTTGTTGAAATACGAGTCCTTTTAGGAGGCCATTATGGCATCTGCTTTGAGGCCATGGAGGCCAGTTTTTCGGGTTGTCTAAATCATCTCAGTGGAAACAAGAACAATAATGTGAAAAAGTTGCAGTAGTAATTTGTTCTCGACTTCTTGTGGCCGACCAACTGTAGTACTCTCTTGGGTTATGGAAATGTAATTTTTTTAAATGCTTTTGATTTACATGTCTTCTTCTCAATACTGACAAAAGCTCGTCTTCTGCAGTGTATTTTCGTGCTGCACCAGTGCCCACATCTACCATGGTTCTGTAAAACTTCCGACTCCTGGCCTGCTGCTTCGTCCATCTTTAGTTTTCTTTCAGTTCTTTAACCCCCAATGTGTTGCTCTCTTTACTTCCAAAGTGTAACTGTGTTGATTCTGATTTTTTCGCGTGAATCAGTTGGATGCTTCTCTTATCATTAACTGATTTCTTTGTGCCAGCTCATTTTGTCGAGTTGATCCTCAATAATAAGGATGCAATTTTTATACAGCATAATGACAGTGTTTAAGACCACTTTATTGCTCCATAGTGCTTTTACTCTAATCTAAAGTAACAATTCTTGGACATTGCACAAAGATAATGTTCATGAAAC
Organism: Ilex paraguariensis; assembly: GCA_963454935.2. Taxonomy (NCBI): domain Eukaryota; kingdom Viridiplantae; phylum Streptophyta; class Magnoliopsida; order Aquifoliales; family Aquifoliaceae; genus Ilex; species Ilex paraguariensis. The sequence continues at coordinate 2,580,010 of CAUOFW020000725.1, read as the reverse complement.
CAGGAATTTGCTTTAGAATCTCGTGTTCTGCAGGATGATGAATTCTTCAATCTTTTAAGATATCAATAGCAACGTTTCACTGGATCCTTTAAATTAAACTCAAGTTCACATCATGATCGAAAATATACAGAGTCATCAGAAATGTAGTCTTTCCTAAAATCTAAACGGGAAAATATAGATTCTCCCGTCGAGTCTGACTGAATATGATAAAAAGCTTATAAAACAACGAGCAACCATTATTTCTTCATTATAGATTAAGATCTTCTTTGAACTTGATGCACAAATAGATGGGAATACAACTTCGATCTGGTGGTGTTTTTTTCGACGTGCTAGCATCTCTTGATCATAAATAGGGAACTTCTCTGTTATTCAGGACAAACAGTTTGGTTGAGCTTGCCCCTATATGTTCTTGGGTAGAAGAACAACCAGCCGTTGGTCTCAATGGTAGCTTTGATTGCAAAGAGCTTATCTTCCTTGACGTCGGTCCTTTCTCCATTCCCATGGCATCTCAGGGTTTTTCGAAGCCCACAGTCCAATATGCTTTGCCCGAGCCTCTTTCTCCCACTAGAAGAATGCAAACATCCTCTTAAAAAGAGAGATTCAACCCAAAGGTAATACAAGAATTATCTCAAAACTGCTTACCTTTTCTAGTTCTGGACGTTGGTCATAAGCTTTATAATGCCATGCATACCCTTTCTTTAACATAGATTCCTATATGTGAGAGATCAGAAGACTCACTCAGAAAGGCTCAAAGACTCAATTGTAAGCGAAGGCAGCCCAAAATTTAAACCAGTACCTGTACAAAGATGCCATTGCAGTATATATCACCTACGCTACGACCATAACGATCTTCTGCAAAGACAAGAACTCTCAAACACTTGCCCTGAACAATCTTAGTCAGTTCCTCCTTTGCCTCTTTTCCGTATGGCATTTTAATCTCTGGTGCATCTATTCCCCTGTTCTTATCAGAAACTATCACCCATTGATCTTATAATGAAAAGTACAAATATAATGATACTCCATCACCACTTTGCTTGGTTGCTTATTATACCTTAGTCGAATCCGATATTTTCGAGCAAGAACTTCCTCATTTTGAATAGGTAGCACCCTGCATGGAGGACTACATGGATCAATAACTTTCCAAAGGAAAATGTTGCCAAATAAGCAAAATCAATCAAATAACCAACCGATATCCTGCTTCAATAATTTGCTTGTGCAGCGCATCTGCCATTTGGAAATTCCTCTCAGCTCGGGCTTTTGATCTCTGAACAGCTGCAACTTGTACGTCTCTAGGGACGCACGATGACTCCCGGGGATCTGTGGTACTAACATATACTGTTACACCATCTCCATCTGTTACAGCTTTTGCATCCACCTAATAAAACAAAACATACATTTCATTAAGTTAAACCCTCTTGGCCAAAGAGGAATCCGATTTTCAAATAGCTCTGATGACATTGTTCTTACTGTAAGTGTCTGCAGTTCGAACAATAGTCCATCGGGATGCGAAGGGGCAACCCCATCAGTAAGTTCAACAAGAGTGTGTGGAAGAGGGAGACCATAGAAAGCCAATAGACCCTATAAAACAAAGAAACCAGAGACAATGAAACCCCACACGTATGTTTTACTTTGTTGTTCTAAGCATTTCAGAAGAATCTCAGCAGTAGTTTTTTTCAGTATTTACCTCAACATCTGCCTTTTGATGTCTCTTTAAGGTCTGAATAATAAGCCTGGAAGCTTCCTCAGGTGTTTTTGGTGGAGGTTTTGCTTCTCTCCATGCCACTGAAAGTTTCTTGTACCTTCATTTGTAGCCCAATTTCACGCAAATCAATAGGAAAAAGTGAGTTTAGATCACATAATTGAATTACCCAAAATCTTTGCCAATGATCAGAGGAAATTTAAAACATTTAATTTACAATTACAACCACAAAAAAAAAAAAATGAAAAACTGTGAAGCAATTACCAGTTACCCTGAGCCTTCTTGGATGAGACCACTTGCTTACTGAGTCCTTCAGGAACCTAGAAACAGGGATATTAACTATTAAGCATAGTGTTAAAGTGGGTAAAATAGTTAAGTTGCCCAAATCAATAATTAGTTGAAATACTTAGATTGTCACTCGACTTAACCACGATATGAAATTGAATCAGAATTGATGCAATAGAAGGGTGATGATACATACCTGATTGGTGATTTCATAGAGATAGAGATCATGGGCAAGGGCTGAAACGCCTACGGTGGCTGTGGTTACACCATGGTGACCCAGGGAATCCGAGTCTACGGTTGGCTTACAACAATTGCCATAAAGAAATCTAAGGGCGTTTCCCATTTTTGGGTAGCTATGGACCTTGGTGTTGGATGATTATAATAAATTTTTGCTTTCTGAATTGTGGGTGTATGAGAAGAATGAAACTGGAGCCTGAAGAAGCAACGACGAAAGACTTTTTGGAGAGAGAGGGGGGGGGGGGGGGGGGGGGCATTTTGCTTTTGGTGAGGAATCTTATTACTGGAGGCAAGAAAATTGAAAAGAGTGGTTGTGGTTGGTTATGGTTGGCATTTTTCGGAAAGTGAAAGAAAATTTATTTAAATATCAATATTAACCTTATTAGAGAGATTTATATTCTATAAATAATGGCCATGGGAGAAAATATGGACAAAGTGAAAATTAGATATTATGGTTGGCATTTTTTTTGCGTTAGCTACGATCAATGAAGATCTGAGCCGGTAAGGCTGTTCAAATTGTGGGGTCAACTTGTTGGGATTTCTCACGATTTAAATCCACTAACAAACACACACAATCGAAGAACAAATCAAGAATATAAAGCAATAAGAAACAAGAAAGAACAAGACACAGATTTTACGTGGTTCGGCAATTTGCCTACGTCCACGAAGCTGCAGGGATTTCACTATTGAGAGAGTTGAATACAGAGAGCGGCTGTACAATCCACTATTAACCCTAATCACCAAAACAACAGGGTTTATATGTCCTATCGGCCCAAGCCTTCGCTCCATGGACTAAGCCTCAGAAAATTTTCCATTAAAAACCACACAACATTATTTCGAGTCGGGTCATCATCCGGATCACATATACAAACTAGACTCCATAAAAAATAAACCAACAGTCAACGTCTCAACAGTTAGCTATTAATTATACGTTTCGTAAGCGACACTCTTCCTTTCTTTCTTTTTTTTGTTATTATAGTCCGGGGGTTAGGGTGTCTACCCAAGGTTATACGCACGTTTTAAGAAATTTTTTCTCGGATTTTAGTCGGAGAGAAGTCATTCATATCAGTAATAGATAATTTTTAAGGCATAAATTCCTCAAAATTTAACTTCAAAGAAATTATTTAGTTTCAAACTTGAAATATATAAGTTTACTTCTTATTCTTGTTTCCATTAAACTGTTCCTCAGAGTTAGTGACATTTTTGTGGGGAATGTTAAGAGCAACTCCAAGGGAGGTGGCATATGGGGGTGGCAACTCCATTTGTAACCCCAAAATTAAAAATTTTCACTTCAAGTGGGTGACATATGGGGTTAAAAAATAGCATCAAGACTCTTAGAATGACATTTTTTGCAACTCTGGAGAGAGAAAGAGAGGTTGCAAATAAGTTGATGAATATAAATCCGTTAAATGAATATAGATTGATGAATAAAAGTATAAAAATGACACCCTATTTTAGAATCTACCATTGGAGTAGATTAATAATTCAATGGTGTTAATACATTGTTCAAGCTTGAAAATGAGTGATTTGACACCCTAAAATGACAACTCTTTTTGGAGTTGCTATAAGCCCAACCCTTTCTTTGAAGAAAATATTGAGTATAAGGATTACACCATATTATTATAGGTGATGTAAGCACCCACTAATAAATGGACAAATACACAGGTAAACCCAAATGCAAAGTCGATTAATTGGTTTTTAGTTCATATTGAATCGGTTATTTTTATATCCAAATTCAAATACATAAATTATACCAAAGTTTGAATGACTTGACTATGGTATCGAAATTCAAAATTTTAGTACCATACCTAAATTTATCACATTTATAGTAACTTTTACCATATTTGTTGGTACTTTTACCACTCTGGTAGAAGTTAAAAAAATAATAAAAATAGTTATCACAATAGTGATAAAAATATCTACAAATGTGATAAAAACACTCACAAATGTAATAAATTACTCACAAAAATAATAAATTTTTTTGTACTTCAAAAAAATAATAAAAACAGTTACCTCAAATGTAGTAAAAATACCCACAAAAGTGATAAATTTTTAGTTGTAAAATGACCCATAAAAATTATAAAAATACCCTTTAAAATAATAAATTTTAGAGATATAATACCGAATTTTTTTTTTAGAAATACCGTAGTCAAATCCAAGTTTGAATAACACCCCCCCTTATTAGATACAAACAAATCCTACATGTGATGTAAAATTAATTCACTTGTGATTGGTAATAATTGCGGAATCAAAATTTTCCTCTCTCAAACTTGGTTCTATATGGGATTGAACACCAAGGTCCATTCGTCTTTTTTAATTTAATACCATTCTTTAAATCCAAATATGGGATGAGTGCTAGAATAATAAACTAACATTATTATGTCAACCGTGATTCAAACACTATATAGATGTTATAGGACTCGAATCAAACACTCTTTTTGTTGGAATTTAGATCTTCTCTGTTTATCCTTTCTTTTAATTTTTTTTATTACAATATTAAATGAGTGACATGTGTACGATTTTTTGTTGTATAGACCAAACTAAAATGATTAGTTTGCCATCTTAAAGCTGCAAGACATAAACCAGAATATGTGGTTTTGGGGGTAGGGAGAGAATTCTTTTTCTCCAAAACAATAAATTTAAATTGATCAAAATATTATTAATGCACGTAGGACTCCTTTCCCTATCGCCCCGCAGCTCCGCTTTCCTTCCTCTTAACTAGGCCGGTCAATGTACGGATTTTGAATCTAAATTCAATTAGTTGGATATGAATTAATATTATTTATCGATAATTTAAACTCGAATGCGAACTCAATATCTTATGTTTCACATATTTAAATTTAGATATTTTTATATTTAATGAGATTAAGATCCGATCCAAATTATTTATATATTTATATATAGATATTAAAAAAAAATAAGTGATTATTTAAAAAAATTTAGTTAAACTTTAGGTATACTTTGTTAAAATTAAATTAAATAAGTTATTGGGATGAACTTTTGAAAACAGATTTTGAATTATTAACGAATTCGGATATAAACTATGAAAATAAAATTCATCGAATTATCATATCAAATTTGAATCGAACTTTTGAAATTCAATTCAAATTCAAACCAATCAGAATCTGATTCAAATTTGATCCATCAACAAATCCACTCTTTAACTCATTAGAAAACCCATTAAAAGCACAAAAGAAGCTTTTTTTGAAAAGTGAACGCCCCACAATGAAAGGAATCAAGTACCTCACCCACCACTTTTATAATTATATGCATTTACTGATTGATAACCCAAAGAATTGAAAGCTCCTCCCCCTCCCCACCTTGAGAGGATTAGCAGTTGGCAAATGGAATTAAATTGTATTTTATCCCTTCAGAACTTCAACAATTCAGCTAAAACTCCCATACTTAATTGATATGAAATCAATAGTTAAGGGAGGATTAAATTGAGATAATTGAAAGTCAAATAATTATTTTGAAAGAGATTTTTTTTTTATTTTTTGTAAATGGGTTTTTGCTTGGTCGATTATTCGGAAATAATACTAGTGAAGTTTTAGCTTTAAAACAGGGGAGAGAATAGTCATTTTAGAGTAAATATGTGAGCAACAGCAATAGGAGCCGAATATCAACCACTTCTTTGCTGCTAATGGTCACGTCACAAAACTCGAATACATACAATCATTCATAAATGAGTTTGAATTTTAAATATAAAAATTTACCTTTATATTTATTTTAATTATTGAACCGAGTAAAACAATTTTTTGTCGGACTTGAGTTGGAGAGAATTTGTCAAAAAAATATAACTTTCATACTTAATTTATTTATTAATTTGTATATAATAAATCATGTTATATCAAATTCATATAATATATAATTAATATATATATCGTGTTATATATTTTTTTTCAATCCAACGGTCAAGAATATCAAGATTAAATTAAATACACCTCAACTAATCTGATCAAAAGATAATTTATTCACGCCGACATTAAAATAGAATTTATCCACACTCTCATAACTTAGTTCAAAGAAGTTATCAAAATTTAAAATATTTAAATTTAAAATTCGTTCTCGTTACCACCTGAATTATACCTTAAATATCACATATTTTTTTAATTAATTTTATTAATATTCAATTTATTTATTAATCATATCATATATAACCCATTCATTTACAAAATAAATGACTTAAAAAAAATTAAAATCTTCTAATTTTGTGTTTTTTAATAAATCAAATCATATTTTGAAACTCTTACCATCAATTCAAATTTGTGTCTATCGAGATTTTTTCTTTATTGCTATTCTGTACTTTTATTCAAATCAAAGTGAAGGATAGAAAATGTCTCAAGTACAAACAGCTACATGTAACATCAACATAACGCTGAAAATCTACATATCAGACCCAAGTTAAAGTAAATGTACAAATACACTATACTACATTAAACACCCTGACTCGGTCTTCACCGAACTCACTGAGCCCACACTCCCCAACTCGGTCTACCTTGGCTGCTGAATCGTCCTCGGACTCACTTTCACATTTACAATCTTCGGAGCCTTCTCAAAGTACCTAGGCGTCCCCGCCATGACACGCGGTTTCCTCCACTTCAACACTCCAAGGGAAACCAAATCCTTCTGCCCTTCTCTCTCCTCTTCTGCACGAAAATCAAGTGAGTTAGCAAAGGATCTAAACCGGTAATTCGAACGAGTTGACTCGGAGTAAGTACGGTATTTAGAAGGATTTACGTACGTTTGATGGTGGTACCACCGAAGAGATCGTTCATGTTAGGAAGGACAGGGTCGTAATTATCGGGGAAGGTAGGGTCATTTTGGGGATCACAGAAGCATTCCTCAAGCCAGTAATCGCGAAACCAAGGGGAGGACTGAACTAGATCCCACCACTGGTCGGAAAAGTCCTCCACCGTCCGATAGGACGCCGGAACGAAGATCGGGGCGTAAGGATTTAGAGTCGATGGAGGAGTGTTTCGTGAAATTACGTCCATTGTCACTCTCTGCGAATAAGCCGTCACCGTTCAACACATAGATAATACAGTTAGAGGGTGCGTGTGTGTGTGTGTGTGTTTGGGGGAGGGGGGAGCGGCGTGTGTGTGTGAGAGAAAGAGAGAGGGGTACCTGACGTCGGAGAAATATCTTTGATCGGATCTATGAGGTTAGGCGTGTGGATGTTGCTCTGGACGTTACCTTTTATAGATGAACAGTGGAGAAAGAGTCACAGACTTGAAAAGTATTACAATAATACCACTGATGTATCGTTTCAGTGTAATCCGTCCGTTGGATTGATATTCACAGATCCCAATATTCAAATTATAGACCCACAGGTTAGCAACCTAGGCTTCGTATTTTGGGACTGACACACACAATATGACAGCCTGCCACGTGGGAGTATCACATTGGATTAAAATATGTTTGTCCTCCTCATCCATAAGAGGCCACACACGTCAGCCATCTCATCCTCTACACCGACATTACACTGGCATATTGTAGGTTTTTTCTTGTTGTTTAGGGATTTGAAATCAATATCATTCTCTTTTGCTCAATTTTATTCATGAAGAATTGCATGCAAATTTTTTGAATTTTGCCAATTTAATAACTCAATTTTTTTGACATTTGAAATATTATATACAGCTCCTTAAAATTTGTACACACGTTAAACTTAGATCCTTGTTGTCATATTCGTTAATAAATTATAACTAGATTTCTTAAAATTTATAAGCATATAATACTTAGACCCTTCAATTTTAAAATACTATATGTACATAAAAATAAATCCAATCGAGAATAGAATATCAAAAATAAAACTAAAAAAAATTTAAAAATTAATTTTTTCTTAAAAAATCGTAATTAGTATACAATTATACTATCTATTTGAAATAAAATTAAAACAACAAACAAAAAAACTAAATCATTCATAATAAAACATAAAATTTATAACCAAAATTCATGTTTCATTGTATCATTTATCAAAATAAAATAAAAAATTAATTTTTTTCTTAAAAAATAATAATTATTATACAAATTATATTATATATTAGAATAAACCTACAAAAATAGGTTAAACTTTAATGGATACAATATATTAGTTTTAATTGGGATAATTTGATTGTTTAAATGATTAAATTAAATTCCAATAGATAATATGCTTGTATATTAATTATAATTTTT
>CAUOFW020000725.1:2505715-2560443 GCA_963454935.2 Ilex paraguariensis | reverse complement strand
GGGGGGGATCACAATGAAATTAGTAATTTTTTTTTCTTGTAATGTTCATCATGTTGATACATTATTACTAGTATGAAAAGTATAGAAATTTGTGTGTTTTTTGTAGTGTTCTCTAGATATTTTTTGGCCATGATCATTGAATGGCATCCGGTCAAATAAAGCTGTGGAGAATTAAATTTTGGGTGCAATTCTTTAGGATCTTGTTTGGCACAAAAGCCCCCAATCACTATGTCATATTACATTTTATTAAAGACAGATTGTTCACGAGCTAGCATGCTATTTTGTGATGTTGACATGCAAAACTATTTGTGGTAAGTGAGCATTTTATGTTTGACACGGCAAAGCTATATGGTGCATTGGGTCAAATGGATAGAAGGCAGACCAATTAGCCATGCATAACAAGCCTACTGCCAACTATGCAGCAAGTGAATTCCCAGTTGAGACAATGTGTGTTTGAGGAGAACACAATTTTATGATTAAGGATTGAAATCAACTTGGGTCGTATTCGGTTTTTTTCGGTTATAAATCGAACTCAAATAACATTCATTATATGAACATTTGTATACGTAAGGTAATTAACAATTGAAAAAAAGTTTATTGTAGTATTTCTAGATATCATGCTCAATATTTTTTACNTGAACATTTGTATACGTAAGGTAATTAACAATTGAAAAAAAGTTTATTGTAGTATTTCTAGATATCATGCTCAATATTTTTTACATGTTAAACAAGAAGTCAGTCTATATCGACTAGAGAATGAATGGTGTGAATACTTCTTTTAGTTATTACAACCCTTGGACAACTTGTTTGTCATTTTCTATAGTGAGTGGTTTCCCTAATATAATCTTGNAATATTTTTTACATGTTAAACAAGAAGTCAGTCTATATCGACTAGAGAATGAATGGTGTGAATACTTGTTTTAGTTATTACAACCCTTGGACAACTTGTTTGTCATTTTCTATAGTTGGTGGTTTCCCTAATATAATCTTGTATACTGTTGGAGTATAGATAGTAGTCTAGGTCTTTTTTACCCTTACTATGATTTTTATATTTTGCCTAAACTACAAGGATATTTAAGTCACTCTGTATTATTTTTGGCTATATATACGGGACTCTACTTTGAGTTTGAGTATCCCTTTCACATATTTCAAGTTGGTATCAGAGCCAAAACCCTAGCCCCCATCTCTAAGCCTAACCCTAACCTTAACCCTAACCTTAACCCTAGCCTTCATCACCTTCCCAGCAGCCACCATTCCAAAACACTCAAACAATCTGCAACAGCCTGCCCAACCTCCAGCGCCACACCAGAACCAGAACCAGAACCCAGCCAAAATCGTCTACCATTCCACCGACTGAAAACTGATTACACCGAACCAGCGACTCCAGCGACTCCAGCGCCACACCAGAACCAGAACCAGCGACTCCACCGAAAAACCAAAAACTGATTACACCGAACCAGCGACTCCAGCGACTCCAGCGCCACACCAGAACCAGAACCAGCGACTCCACCGAAAAACCCAACCATATCGACACCAGAACCTGCCCACCGAAACATATCGACACCAGAACCTGCCCACCGAAACCAACCATATCGAAGAACCAGCGACTCCAGAACCTGTTGCTTCCAACCGACACCGACTGAAACCAGTTGCACCGACCGAAACTCCTATAGCCCAGCCACCGACTGCCCATACAGCACCGACTGAAACCAAAACATGTTTCAGTCCACCGACTGCCCATAAACCACCGACTGCCCAGCGAAACTCTTATAGCCCACCCCACCGACTGCCCAGCGACCCACAAAACCCCCACTGCCTCCTCACCGATAGAACCCAGCCTTAACATCTACACCGACTGCCTCCACTCCATTAAACCAGCTGCTCCACCGACAGCCACATAAACCAAAACCCAAAACCCAGCCAACAACAAATCGTCGACCCACTGCCCGGTCCAACCCAAACCAATCCTAGACCAGCCCCAAACCAGCCCACTCATCAACCCGCTATCGGGTCACGTGTATCTTTTCGTCACAGTGTCGCTATTTTTTCGCGCCACCTTTTTTTCTAGAGTTGCAATATCTAGGCCTTTTTGAGGAGGCACCAGATCCTTTTCTCCGTTGATCTGCTTTTAATGCAGTAGATCATTTATATTTATTGGATTTCTGGGCACCGTGACTTGATTATTTGGGAGCTTTTTGGACCTTCCTTATTTGTCGCTACTGTTCGACTGAAGGTATATTGTTCTCCCTTATTTTATTCCTCTATTTATCTTAGAGTTATTTTTCTGTCACGGGTGCCCTAGTATTGTTGTTGATATGGCTACTACTGAGGGACTTGAGAACCCTACTGTTGACACCTCTACCGTTGAGACATCTATGGGTACTTCCACTTTTATGTTTGACCAGTATACAGTGCCTACTAGCACAGTTGCATTACCAGCATTACCGGGCATGATCTCTCAAAAAGTTACGGCACAATTGTTGAATGGTCGTAACTTCGCTGAGTGGTCACGCTCATTCCAGCTTTTCTTAGGCCGTGTAGGGAAGCTTGGTTGGCTGACGGGATCTCACCCAAAGCCAGCTGATGCCGACCCTGGATATTCTGCGTGGTTCTCTGAAAACTGTGCCATTCTTGGATGGTTATTTGGCTCAATGGAGCCCTCTGTTTGCAGGATCCACCAGTTTCATAGCTCTGTTCCGAAGCTATGGAGCGCATTATCAGAGATGTATTCTCAGTCAGGACGGGGAGTTCGTGTTTATGAGCTTTCTCAGGAGCTCTCATATGCTCGGCAGGGAGATATGACCGTTCAGGATTATTATGGCTATTTGACCCAGCGCTGGCTTGAGTATGAGTCTCTACGTCCTCTTGCTGCTATTCCGAAGATAGAGCCCGAGGGAGCAGCATTCTTGCATACTCGAGAGCAGGAGGATAGGATTCACAAGTTCCTTATGGGGCTTCGTGATGAGTTTGAGGGACCTCGTTCTCAGATCTTGTCGATGTTGACACTTCCTTCTCTTTATGAGGTGTATGGGATGATTGAGCAGCATGAGCGTCGAGTCCGTATTGCATCACTTCCAGTTGCAGCTTTGACTCCTTCGATTGACCAGATGGCCCTTGCAGCTGCTGTAGGGTCCCGTTCAGGATCCTTAGTCAGGGATGGGCAACGCTCAGACCAGCGCCGTCAGGGCATCCCAGATCAGCGCAGACGGGGGGATTCCCGTCAATGTGATTATTGTGGCCGACCAGGACATCTCAGGGCTACTTGCTGGAAGCTCCATCCAGAGCTTAAGCCACCTTCTCGCAGCCGTACTGTTGCTATTGCTGAGGTACCACCGCCCACTACCGCCACTCCTGCTACTGCTCCTCCTTGGCAAAGTGATATGGATGCTATCACTTCCCGATTAGATATACTTATGTCTGCTCTGACTTCTCAGAGTCTGACTACTGCTGCTGTCACCACTACAGGTATATCTCGTGCCTTTCACGCTTGTGCCAGTTCATCTCCCCTTTGGATGTTGGACTCGGGTGCGAATGGTCACATGACAGGTGAGGCCCATCACTTCACCACTTTTGACGAGCCGTTACATACACAGGTTCAGTTAGCAGATGGAACACATGCCCCTATTGTTAGTAGGGGTACAGTCCGTCTCCCAGATGGCCTTACATTACATTCGGTTTTTCATGCGCCAAAGTTGGCCATGAATCTATTATCTGTACATCAGTTAGCCAGAGATTTTCACTGTGCGGTTGTATTCTTATCTGATTCGTGTTATTTGCAGGACCTGAGTACCAGGAGGATTATTATCAAGGGACATGAGAAAGATGGACTGTATTATCTTGGCAATCCATCTCCAGTTTCACCAATTCCTTCACCTGCACCTGCTTTGTCTTTTTCTGTTCCTAGCTTGCATGCTAGTATTTTACCTAGTAGTTGTCGTTATGATTTTTCGTCACAAACTGTTCAATTGTGGCATGACCGTTTTGGACATACAAATTTTAAATATTTATGTATGTTGTTTCCTGCTTTGAGTAATGCTTGTGTTGGTGGTAAACTTGATTGCGTTATCTGTTCCCTATCAAAACATGTTAGGGCCAATTATATTCCTCGCATGCACCAGTCACCCAAGCCATTTGACCTAATACACTCTGATATTTGGGGACCCTCTCCCGTTACTGCTCTGTCAGGTGCCAGATATTATGTGACATTTATAGATGATCATACCCGTTGTACTTGGGTCTACCTTTTGCATAGGAAGTCTGATGTGCTCCCTATAATCACTCAGTTTTTACAGATGATTAAGACACAATTCGATGTCATTGTTCGTGCTCTTCGTTCGGATAATGCCAAAGAATATGTGTCTGATGCTTTAGTGTCTCACCTTTCTTCTCAGGGTATCCTTCAGCAACTCACTTGTCCATATACTCCTGAGCAAAATGGTGTTGCTGAGAGAAAAAATAGGAGTTTGATAGGGATGGTACGTTGTCTGCTTAGAGGCATGAGGGTACCAAAATCTTATTGGCATTTTGCTGTTTTGACTTCTACCTTTCTGTGCAATCGTACGCCGAGTCGTGTTCTTCAGCATAAGGCTCCCTTACAGGTCTTATTTCCTGAGCGGACACTTTTTCCGGTCCCCCCTCGTGTTTTTGGATGCACATGTTTTGTTCAGGATCGGTCTCCTACTCGTCATAAACTTGATGATAAAGCGATTCGTTGTATCTTTGTGGGCTATTGTCATCAATCTAAGGGGTATCGATGTTATGATCCTATTAGGCGTCGTATGTATCACAGTCTAGATGTTACCTTTCTTGAGCATATTCCTTATTTTCCTTTCAGTCCTTTGTCTGCCCCTCCAGTTGATGATACTCCCTTTGATTTTCCATTACCACAAGAGTCAGAGTCATTGATCACTATCCCTACAGGGTCATCCGTTTTTCCTCCAAAGGAGTCACTCATCCCTGTCAGTACAGAGTTACCAGTCTCTCTTCCTTTGCAGGTGTATGCTCGTTGTCCTCGCTCTCATCACCCTGCTGATATCCCCTCTACCTCAGGCGATGCAGGTAATACTTCTCAGTTTGTTGAGCATATTGATGCACCTGTTGTTAGTACTGATGAGATTACAGGTGCTGAGCCAGTTACTTTACCTGATAAGATATTATCAGTAGAGGATGGTGATTTAGGGCGTCGTTATCCAAGGCGTGATCGCCGTCCAGTTGATCGATATGGTTGGACCGCCAAGATTTTATATCCGATCTCTGCTTATGTTTCTTATGGTAATCTGTCTCCCACATTTCGAGCTTATACTATGGCCTTATCAGATACGCTGGTTCCTCGCTCTATTTCGGAAGCTATGCGGGAGCCCCAGTGGGTTCTTGCCATGCAGACAGAGATGGACGCTCTTCAGCGTAATCATACATGGGATCTTGTCTCCTTACCTTCAGGGGTGAAGCCTGTTGGCTGTCGCTGGGTTTACACCCTGAAGTTTCTTGCAGATGGTACTATTGATCGTTACAAGGCTAGACTTGTGGCGAAGGGCTTTACTCAGGTACCAGGTCGTGATTTTGGTGCTACATTTGCCCCCGTGGCAAAATTGACTACTGTTCGGTTAATTATTTCTCTGGCTGCGGAGTACTCTTGGCCTCTTCATCAATTAGATGTGAAGAATGCGTTTCTTCACGGTGATCTGGACGAGATTATTTATATGGATGCACCACCGGGCTTTCGTGGTGAGGGGGAGTATGCTGGAAAGGTATGTCGACTGCGTAAGTCTCTTTATGGACTGAAACAGTCGCCACGAGCCTGGTTCTCTCGCTTCAGTGATGTAGTCATACGATTGGGGTTCACCAGGTGTCATTCTGATCATACCTGCTTTATTCGACGGAATACTTCTGGACAGTGTGTCATCCTTCTGGTATATGTTGATGATATTATTATTACTGGTGATGATGTTTCTGGGACTGCGCAGGTCAAGATAGACCTTGGGAAGGCCTTCGATGTGAAGGATCTTGGATTTCTGCGATACTTTCTTGGGATTGAGGTTGCCCGTAGAAGCAGAGGTATTGTTCTTTCTCAGAGAAAGTATGTTTTGGATCTTCTTTCAGACACTGGGATGTTGGGGTGCAAACCGGCATCATCACCTATGATTCCAAACCTGAAGCTTACTGCTGAAGGTGAGGAGTTGAAAGATCCGACAGTTTATCAAAGATTGGTAGGTAGACTTATCTACTTAGCCAATACTAGGCCGGACATTTCATTCGCAGTCAGCCGAGTTAGTCAGTTCATGCATAGGCCATGTCAGCCTCATCTTGATGCAGTTTATCATATTCTTCGGTACCTCAAGTCTTGTCCTGGACTTGGGTTGTTTTATGCATCAGGATCTCAGACCGGTTCTCTAGCCTGTTATTCAGATTCAGATTATGGGGGAGCATGTGATGGTCGATCTACTACGGGTTTCTGTGCTTTTCGAGGGACTCATCTTATCTCTTGGAAGAGCAAGAAGCAGGCAGTTGTCTCCCGCTCGTCCGCAGAGGCAGAGTATCGGGCATTGGCACTTGGCACATGTGAGATTATCTGGCTACGATCGATTCTTGACGAGTTGGGTTTTTCAGTGACCTCTCCATCCACATTATATTGTGATAATCAATCTGCTATTCAGCTCGCTTCTGACTCTGTACTACATGAGAGAACGAAGCATATAGAGATCGATGTTCACTTTCTTCGGGAGAAGGTCACCAGTGGTCTTGTTACTCCATCGTTTGTGGGGACCAGTGATCAAGTTGCGGATGTTTTTACCAAACCTGTTACTCTGTCTATTCTTCGGGACTCCATTGTCAAGCTTGGCTTAGTTGACATTTTTGCGCCTAGCTTGAGGGGGAGTGTTGGAGTATAGATAGTAGTCTAGGTCTTTTTTACCCTTACTATGATTTTTATATTTTGCCTAAACTACAAGGATATTTAAGTCACTCTGTATTATTTTTGGCTATATATACGGGACTCTACTTTGAGTTTGAGTATCCCTTTCACATATTTCAAGTTATACCATGGACAAGATTATCTCTGTACACTGTGCACATTTACGGGCTTTTGATTTTAATAGAACCGAAAGACAGCATGCACCTAGCTAGCTAGCTAGTTGCCCTCTGATCTGAACACTACAGTTTTGTTTGAAGGTCTACCAAAGCCCCAGAAAAGGACAGGAATGAAGATGATTTTGTTTGCAAAAAGAATAATTAGGTTAGGCCTTCTATAAACTCATAGAGACAGGATAATTTCAAAAGTATATGTCTGGGTGTGATGGTAACCTCCCTCAACCTCCACGACCTCTGGGACCCTGCCTCACTCAGAAAAGAAAACCACAAGATTGACCCGATGGTGAGAGTGGACAAAATAATTGGGGTTGATAATTGAACCGACCTACTTTAGACTCGATTTGGACAGAACTCAACTCGAACTTGAGTTGTGTGTTAAACAAGACGAGCCTGAATAATTTTTTTAACTCGTTTAAAAAATGAATCTAAAAGATTCAACTAGTTTATATGTAAAATAATTCAGCTATTCAGATTCGGCTTGTTTTAGGTTCGATTAACTATTTTTTAAATTAGTCGAATTTTAACAATTTTTTAAGTTAGTTCACAAAATTCGACTCGATTATCAACTTTAAACGTAACTTAGGGTTATGTTGATATGCTATTTTTGGTGACATTCACACTCAAGTGCGTCATGCAATATTGTGACCAAAGAAAAAAAGAAGGCTCATTGCATCGTATGGATGCAGGGCATCATGCGGCACCACGCCTTCGACTTGAGTGGCTTTGGGTCCCAATCCTATTGCACGTGCACCACGCACACGGGTCTAGAACAAAACAAACTACTCACACCACTTCTAAAAAGTCAAGTTTATGGAGAGTCATGTGGGGTCCTTCTTGAGGTAATTATTTTTTTTGTTTTGTATAGTAAACCAAGTTACATTGCGGGGTGATTTCGTTATATATCTTTCTACTAATTAAAATACTTCCACGTTTTTAACAAAATTTGCTAAAATACACGCTCTAATATCACGTTAAAGTATTATCAACTCTAAAAATTTAAATCGATAAAAATAGGGTACAAAATATGTCTACATCGTGCTTAAAAGTGGACAATTTCTTAACCTATCAAGAACTCACTTTGATCCAAGTTGTCTTTTAAGACTTAAAGCCGAAATTTGTGTTTGGTGGGTATAAATTGATAGTTACAAGCTTGGTCGGATTTTCATTGCAAACATCCACATCCAACCTACATAAAAGCACTCAACCTAATCAAAGCTTTGAAACTTTTGTTGTATATTGCTTTCAAAAGTTTGTAGAATTTTAACCAAGCTTGTTCCCTTGTTGGCTGTCCTTTTGGGGACCAACACTTATTATTTTACTTACTTCAACTTGTGATTGTTATGTGCGCACGTAAGGGTTGAACAATTGTTGGGACAAGGAGGGGCCAATGTGAGGATGTTTTATCACTCGTTATGTCTTATAGGGAGGGTTGGTGAGTCTTCAAAAAACCAAGTCACATGAGATTGGGAATATATGTCAAATCGTGTCGGGTGAGATGAATTTATATCGGGTTATTGTAAAAAAATATATCACTTATACCCGATTTGTGTCTAACGAATCAGGTTCATGTCATGTATAATTCTTATATAACAGATATATAATCGAGTCGTGTTATGTATTTCTTTTGAATTACTTCACTTATACTCGATTTGTTTAGTAAACAGTTACTTAACGAAGATCCAAACCCTCTAATTTTATGTCGTATTCGTGTCATATTAACGGATTGTGCCATATTTTAATCCCCTGCTATCCAAACATTGAAAGCCATTAATGCAAGAATCTACAGTGGTATTGATAAAGATTTGGAATGGATACACCTCCATTCCAAATCTATATTTTCAATTATTTTATATATGATAGATGGCTAACCGTTATGTTGATGAACGACCAATAAAATCAAATTTGACGGCTCGAGCCAATAAAATTAAATTGAACATGGGTTGGACAAAAAAGAGTGTCCAAAGATCACTCTGATAGGTTATCACTAGTAAGATCATAAGACCTTTTACCATACTCATTACTTCACTTAAGAACAAATCTAGTTATGATAATATAGCGATCAACTACCAAATTTCAATATGAACTGTAAAACTCGAACTTCCAGCCACAAGTTAGAGGTTTGCACCTGTTAAATTGTGAAAGAAACTGTACAATAATAATGGGTGATCGTAAACAAGTTCGCTTTTGCTCCTAATTGTTTTGCATTGCGTCCTGAATCCTAATTATAACATGAGCAATGCTACATGGACTTAAAAAATAGACTTAAAAATTAGACTTGATAATCAGGTGTCCGCATGCAATCCACATCGGTTTTAACTGTTCCACACTGTATAAGAACTAGATGTGCCTCTATTAATTACCATGAAGTTTTTGTATCCTCCTTGTACAAGGTCAAGGTGTACTAAAGGTAAGTGGGCTTATTTTAGGCTAAATGGTGCATTTTCAACACAAATATTATAGTGGACAAACTCTACAGAGCTAAAAGAGTAGTGTTATTTAGATCTAAAAAAACTACTTAATTTGTGGACCTGATACTGTGTCAACTAATGAAATCTCAATAAAGAAGTTCAAGAATTACAGTCATTGATAGTTAATTCTCAAACTGGGGTGGTTCCTGATTGAACTGTCCAAATCCGCCACGTACTCTCTCTTGATTATCCATTGAGTCTTACCCAGTAGTTGGTTTCACCCCTCTATTGGACCATGTCACTGTCACATTATTAAGTCAACAAATTAGGTCTTTTTTTAAATCTCAATTACATTACTCGAGTTAAAAATACATCCAATTAAATCAAACCTTCTTTATTGGCTTTAATGCAGTCTGTATAGCTTCAAAAAACAGCAAAGGAAACTATCTTCCATAAATGAACAGTTCTCTATAATTCCTATAACTCTTGGTTTATGAGGGTGAAATATTGGGATGAAAAATAAGATATTATTGTAATTTTCTTCCTTTTTAACAAAATTGTTAAACAAAAAAAAAAGGGTCTAGAGCCATAAATGATTATGAATTGATTAGAACTTATAAATAGTGGGGATGAGAATGAAGCCATTGGAGATAATCACGAGAAGCAAAAGTGAACCATCCAAATCTCTGAGATTCTCCTTGTAGTGCAGTGTTGTCTAGCACTATGATAGACCTTGTGCCCATTGCACTAGCTCTCTTCCTAGGACTAGCTTTGTTTTTTCGTCTTCTACACTTCTTCTTTGCTGAAAAAGGGCCTACACCTACAGACTTGCCTAAAGGAAGCATGGGGTGGCCATTTTTGGGTGAGACTCTGGGCTTTCTCAAACCTCATAAATCAAACTCTCTGGGAAGCTTCTTACAAGAACATTGCTCCAGGTGATTCGACTTCATTTCAATTTTGTTCGTTTTTTATGTCAATTACATAATGAAAATCGGTTAACTTTGACCAAATATAACCTCGTGCTTGAAGTTCAAAATTGATTTTTCAGATATGGAAGCGTGTTTAGATCACATCTGTTTGGTTCCCCAACCATAGTTTCCTGTGATCCAGAGCTCAATACATTCATTCTTCAGAATGAACAGAAGCTATTCCAGAGCAGTTATCCAAAGCCTGTGCGTGATATTCTTGGAAAGCTTTCTATGATGCTTGTGTCCGGAGACCTTCATAAGAAGTTAAGAAGCATTGCAGTGAGCTTCATCAATACGACTAAGTCAACGCCTGACTACCTTCTTTACGTAGAGAAGTACTCAATCTCAGCAATGGAGTCGTGGAAAGGCCGTCAACAAGTTTCTTTCTTGAAAGAAGCTAAAGAGGTGAGGAGTACTCTACATTCAGCATGAGAGAGAGAGAGAGAGAGAGAGGCCAAAGAGGGAAAGCCGAAAAAATCTTTCTCTGAGGGGCAGCGACGAAGGTAGGTTTTAGAACTCGATAAAACGGACGAAGACTTCCAGAGAGAGAGAGAGAGAGATGATTTGTATATTAATTAGATACATAGAATTCTAACTCATGTGTTTTTGTTACAAAATGCAGTTTACATTGTATCTCATGTTGAAGACTTGGCTGGATATAGAACCAGAAGATCCACCAGCTTTGAAAATATTAGAAGACTTCCTTACCTTCATGAAAGGGTTTGTGTCACTCCCTCTAAATGTTCCAGGGACCCCTTATGCCAAGGCTGTCAAGGTATACTACTATAACCAGAGATCAAGTGGTCAACTAAAAAAAGAAGTTTCCCAAAAGGGGCTGTTGCTGGACCGTGTTTTAAAAAGTAGAGTTAATCAAGCAATTCATCAACTTTTTTACGAAAGTGATCATGTTTCATTTTTTAGATAGTTCAACAGGTGATCATTTCTTCAAAAACTTAACGGTCAATGTTAAACATTTTGGTTAATATTGTGTTTTAGCCATAAGTCTAATGACATGTCTTTTCTATTGATACAACTTAACTATCTATGCGGCGGAACAATATTCTTATCCTTTTTTGTTTATACACTATATCCAAATTTTACAGGAGATTGGTATAATTTATATATATCTGCTTAAGTTGTTGATCATCACTGGCATCTATATATCTTCAGGCAAGAGCAAGGATCGCATCCACTTTAAGAGAAATTCTTAAAGAAAGAGAAAAGAGCAAAGTGGGGTCTTCCAAAAGTGGCGTTTTAGACGAGATTTTGCAGAAAGGGAACTTAAGTGATGAAGAGAGAGTGAGTGTTGTTATGGACCTAGTGCTAGCAGGTTATGAGACAACCTCAGGACTTCTGTCCCTAGTCGTCTACTTTCTTGGACAATCACCGTATGTTCATCAAAAACTAAAGGTAAACCCACACACACACACACTCTCTCACTCCCCTATTCAAAGGAAATGCTAAAAGGTCTTGTATAAACAATTAATCAGGAAGAGCACCTAGCTCTGAGGAGAAGAAAGGGAGAAGGAGAACCCTTGAACTGGGAAGATTACAAGCAAATGGAATTCACTTCCAATGTAAAATTTTAACTGTGCAGTAAATGTTTTACAACTTAATTTGTTCTTTTTTTGTGGTTCTTTTAAGTTAAATAATAAACTCATAAATGCTTCTAATGATCAGGTTATATGTGAATCTCTAAGATGTGGAAACCTAGTTAAATTTTTGCACAGGAAAGCTCTTCAAGATGTCAAATTCAAAGGTATATATATANGAAACCTAGTTAAATTTTTGCACAGGAAAGCTCTTCAAGATGTCAAATTCAAAGGTATATATATAATATATATATATTTAATATGGTTCTTTCAGTTTTGCATCTAGCATATTTAATATGCTCAAAATCAATTACGCTTGCATATTTAATTATCCTAGGAGTGTTAATCAAGACGAGCTATTTGGGCTCGTACTCGAGCTCAAGTTCTATATAAGTCAAGTTTAAATAAAATCTTAGACTCGTCTAAAAAAAACGAGCTCAATCGGCTTAGGTTTAAATTCTACAAAATTCGGTTCGATTAACACTCTTACCCAAAAACAAAAACAAAACAAAAAAAAGAATTACTCTTACATGGAGTAAGATCAGTTGGTTATCTTTGTTGCAGATTATCTGATTCCTGCAGGGTGGCAAGTTCTTCCTGTCTTCACTGCATCGCATCTTGATCCATCTATTCATGAAAATCCCTCGGAGTTTAACCCTTGGAGATGGACCGTATGTATCTCTTACCAATGTCTCTGCATGCAAATATTTAAGAAAGAAAATGAATCTATATTAAACTGTATTATTATTAATATTGTTGATATATGATACGATAAGACTCGATTAATACCACTTTCTGCATGTCCATCTTTGATAGGATCCAGCAATGAACAGAAAGGTGACACCTTTTGGTGGTGGATTACGGCTGTGTCCTGGTGTGGAACTAGCTAAAGTGGAGACTGCCTTTTTCCTTCATCATTTTGTCCTTAACTATAGGTAATAATAATATTGAACCAACCATTGCATTTCCCCCACTAAATCAATGTCATGCACAGTTTCATAGGTGCTAAAAAAAAAAAAAATTTAACCCTAATATAAATTAAGTAATAACAAGGACGAATTATAAACTCAAATATTTTGAGTTCGAATTTTGGCAACTCCTTGAACCAGACCAGAATCCCTTAATCACGGCGTAAATGGTCTGCCTTTGACAAAATCGAGAAAGAAATTAGTCGAGATATGCATAAACTAGTCCGGACAACCCTAACTATTAAACNATGGTTTCTTAAGCAAACAACATTCAAATTGTTAATTATTTTTAATTATAAACTTGTCACATAATATTTAACTATGGGCAAAAAATTAATTTAAATAACTTTTAACCAAATTTTATCTAAATTTTGGTCAAAGAGTTAACCAATATACACAGTTTTAATCATGAATTATCTAAATTTTAGTCAAAAGTTACCCATATTACACATTTTTTGGTCAAGATTTACCCTAATTTTGGTCGAAAACTACCATAATTATTTTTTACTCATATTTAGGTATCACGTGAGTAGTTTATGATAAAAAATCGTTAGCAATTTGGATGTTGTTTACTTAAATGATCATATTAAAACATATTCAATAGATCAAAATAATGTAATTAAAGTATTTTGGACCAAAATGAGATACTCTATGNGTTTACTTAAATGATCATATTAAAACATATTCAATAGATCAAAATAATGTAATTAAAGTATTTTGGACCAAAATGAGATACTCTATGTCTCCGGTGCAATTAACCCTTTCTCTTATATACAATGTAGTAAGTTTTGATTCATTGGTTACAAAGGCCTAGTTGCGCACTGGAACGGATATGGACGATATTTTTCATGTCATTAGATGTAGTTAAGTAGTGCTACCAATGGGTCGTGTCATGTCTAAATTGTGTTGTATTAAAATTTGTTCAATATATATTGAACTTATTTATCGTGTGTAGTTAGATGCATGTAATGTACAAATCGTGTATAAATCATTTTAGTGGATTTGTGTCAACCCTTTATTTAAAGTGTCTAAGCTAATTCATCTCGTTTACCATCCAAATTTCTCAATTTCATGTTAGGCTTGCGGATCGGATCTAGAACTGTAGAACCAATTGTTTTATGTAGTGCAGTTAGGTACAATTTTTCTTTCCCTTTTGGTCTATGAAAATTTTAACCCAGACCTTAAGATCAACCAAACCCACTAAGAATAGGCACATTGTTGGGTCCTGAAGGACTTTTTCTTAACTCTTAACTGACGAGTTGGTAAACAGTGATATTAAGCAGTGTTGTTATCGAAATAAGAGGGGGTCTAGTTGTTGTTTGACTAAACCTCAAAAGAGATTAATATAATTTACCCCAAGTTTAACCTAAATCTTGTCCGCGATGATTGATCTAAATCCCATTTAGTAGACGTTCCTCTAAATTTTTTATTTTTCTTTTTGAGTTCTCTTGATAGAGGATCATTCATTGTGTATTTACATGGACCCATTTACGTACCACCAACTATTAATTAGTCCCCTCGAAAACTTGAATGACCTACCATTAAGAAAAATAGAGAGAAAAAAAAATAAAATGAAAGGCTTTAAATCCCATCTTGATGCAAGATCACATCTCCTGTGTCTTGTTACTACAATACGATCTCAGTTATGTTTTAGTTTTGGGTGGGGAAAATTTACCCTAGCAGGTAGCAGATAAAGTATCAAATAATTGTCGCTCTCCCAAATTTGCAAGCCCATCTACACATTGGTTCCCTTCACATAGGGTGTGCTTCATCATACTGTTAGTCTCGCTTAGTAATTTGACGCTGTTCCTTACAATAAGGTTGTTTCTGCAGCACTCATCAAAAGGTTGTGAAAGGAGCAGAAAAGCCTAACCAGTTCGGCGGTAATTGATACCGCAGAATTGCTTCTATCAAATTGGCTTCTGATTTTAGGTGTAAGCAAAATTCTCTTTTGTTTTTTAATATTTGGGCAGCAAAGCATGTACAAATCTAGACTTCTTGAGTTTGGAAGGTTTTGAAACTCCACAATTTGTAGTTTCCCAAAGTTTACTCGCAAATTTTACAAAAAAAGAAGAAGAAACTCCACAATTTTCAAAGATGACATGTAGTTTGCATATCAATAATGTAGAAATAACGGAAAAATTATTCATAAAAATATTCATTACAATGGTGATATTACATAACAATATGATGTGATATCACCTACTAATAATATTAAAATAAATAAACAAATAAACCTTACAAAAATTAATAATCAACTTGTCATGTGAGATTTATCTTGTCTATTTGAGATTTTATTATTGATTGATGATACTATATTATTATTAGTGACATAATATAATCGTTGCATTCAATATCTATTCAAAATAACAACATGAGGTCAAAACTTTTATTATATGCAATGAATTGCAAGAGAGAGAGAAAATGGAGGACAAATAAGTGGCAGAAAATAATTTTGTTCAATATCTGGAGTTTATTGCAACTGTCGAGGAACATATCTGAACAGTAACAAACGGTTTTGGAGTAATCTATGGCATGACTGCTGCATCTGCAAAAAATTCCTGTAACTCAAGACTACATTCAACAGCATATCTAAAACACCTCACAAACATTTCAACTTCCAAAAAGACAGTCTATTCAAATGGCTACACTGTGAGGAAACAAAAGCACAAGGTGAAAAGAATTGAGCGATTTGAGAAGCAAATGTTGAGCCTCAGCTCTCTGTCAGAAGGATAAAAGGCTACCGTTGATATAGCACAAAATTTACTTGATATCATGAAATGATGGCAAGACTGCGACAAGGGGATCTCCGTAACCAACGGCCTCTGCAAATAACAGAAAACAATGAGCAGAAGGTCCTTATTTAAACAAGTCATACGTCAGATGGGGTGAAAGGTAGGGCATGGCGAGTTGGGTATGTGAGGGAGGGGAGAGGTTCATGGGCACTCCTAATAAATGAAACTGTGTCTGCTTAGACCAGCTGCTTGCTAATCTTCTGTAGTAAGACTGCCTCAGGAGCGAGCCAGCTAGCCTTCATGTGTCAAGTACACATTAACCACTAAAATTCGACTTATTTCAACCAACGGTGTTTGGTAGCATATTATATCAGCTTAAGATGAATAAAGGCCATGGCTAGCCCGTGTACCAAACAGATTGACCTAAATGAGTTGGTGCCCTTAGTCAAAAGTTGAAGTTATTGTTGGATTCCATGACCAAAATGAAACAAAAATTAGGAAAACCGTTAAGACATTTAGACTAGAGGCCCAGTTGGCTTAAATTATTTCTCAATCTGGTCATAACAGCATGAAAAAAAACACACAAACTCGTGTACTGAAACATGTGTGCACTGATTACAGAAAAACATGTGCAATTGGCAGATAGAGAAAAAGACAGAGTTTGATCTCGACTAAGGGAGTTATAGAAGGGCTAGATTGGGTATATGTCTAACCCTTGACGTTATTTCCACAAAATACATGCCCTCATGTTTAAACCCACAAACTCAAGTGTACTGAAACTTATGGCCTTCTCAAAAATAGCCTTAAGATATAAAACTTTTAAATGATAATATTTGTCTATCTAAACTAGTTGCTCATTAAGATCAGCTTACGCCTGGCCAAAAAAACAAATGAAGTGGAGAAAAGATGTGTTTTACCATGAGACCTTAATATCCTGTGTAAAGCATGCCTGTGTACATGTTTCATAATGGCATTGTCTTATCACATTAACACATTCAAAACTTCCCATTTATCTGGACCATTTCAGCCATAGAAGAGATCTAAAACAATAATTCGAGAACTAAAAGATCAGACATCATACCTCCGTCTTCGAAGAGGAGCTTCAAGACTTCTCCATCCACATCTGACTGCTCAGTATAAAAAGGAAATCAAAAAAGAAACATGTGATGAGAACAATTATGATGTCAGCTGAAGCACAGAAGGAGTTTCACCTAAAAGCTTACCCTCACAGGAAGTTCAGTACCAAACTGATCCAGAAAGCCTATCACTTGTCCCTCTTTGATTACGTCACCCTAGATGTATTGGAGAAAAGCCAATTAGGATCATACATTCATGGTGAAGTAATACTTCAACAATATGTTGGATAAGAACATTAAGATGCAACTCTTTCATGTAAGTTGCGCTATCATTCTGAGTTACTACATAAGTCAAGGCCCTCATGGCAAAGCATGCCACCAAATAGTCAAAAGATTCCATCTCATACATCAATTACTTTTCAGCCGAAAAAATAAGTGCATTAAGAGTACAAGACCAATTGTAATGGCATTTAAAGTGTAGATTGGGATTCGACTCTGGAACCAACATAAAAAGATACAAATTGCTAGGTGTACCGCTTTACAAGCAGGAGGTTGCTTCTTTCCTTTAAATGTTTTGGCCCTTCGGAATGAGCCAACCTGGGAGGGAAAGATAAGTTATTTGGGCTATGTAATAGAAAGGGCACCATTCAAATAGAAAGGATACCATTCAAATAAGAAGAAACATGTCATGCAATACTTACTGTGGGGGATGAAACTAGAACATATCCACTAGATCCAGAAGCCTCCAATGCCGCTAACCTTGCTGACTTCTCCATGGAGACGTTTGTGAATGGACTGATTTTTTCTGTAGAGGATTTTGGAGGAGATGGTGGTGGGGCAGCAGGAGCTGATTGAATCATTGCCTTACTTGGAATAGGTGGCTGTGGTGTTGGAGAAAAAACAGGTGTGGGAGCTGCTATGACTCCAATGTTGCGCTTCAGATGCATTTCAAAGTCTCCAACCTTTTACAAATTACAATAAGCTCAGTGATACATAAGAACGTATAGCACACACTGCATGTTCAAAAAAATTTATTGGGACTCACGCTCTCTTTGAGACCCAATGAATATGTAATGATGTTTTGGTCATAGGCCACTTTTTCTAAGCAGAACCTTTTTCCAGACATACATGATGTGTGTGTGTTTTTTTGGGGGGGGCTTTCTGTTGACGCTGAACATATTTAATAGCCACCACACTATAATTCATATTCAATAGACAACCTTCACTCACGACAACAAGAAGGCACACAGGACTTACCTTTAACTTGAGCTCAGCAATCTCTGTCTCATCACAGACTTGCTGGATCAATGCCTGACGCAAAAAAGAATATGCAAGTGAGTCATTGTTCCAGTCAGAATGAAAGGAAGAAATTAGACCTCAAGGTGAAGGAAGCATGAATTGTATTTATAATTGCATTTATGTGAAATAAGAAGGCTTTAGACTTGGAGGGAAAACCTAACCAAGTAAATAAAAAAGAAACCACTGTATGAGTATGTAGAGCATGCAGCACGCAGCATGCAGGTATTTGTTACAATATATGAGATCTACACTGAAACATACAAAGTCACACCACCACAAAAAAGCAAGGGTGCCCATGTTAGAGGTAACAAGTGCAGGTACTTTGCAAATTACATTCTCAGCTGAAGAAAACTACAGTAAGAGAATACAGTGACTTAGGTGGTGTTTGATAATGCAATTCAGCACTTAAAACTGAAGATATTCCACACGTTTTTAATTAAGTCCATTTGATAACTAAGATTGTTATCTTAAAATATTAAGTGCCTCTCAAAAATAGGCTAAAAATAGGTTCAAAAATTAAGTAGGTGAATCCTTATGTAATGCTGAATGCTGAATGCTGAAAGCTCTCAGCAACAATAACTTTAAAATCTTTTCAATATGACAATTTTACTTTAATTTGTTTCACCATCCAATTCCATCTATAATAGGTCTTCTCTTCCAAAACCCCAAATCTGCCTCTTCTCCTTCACCGCCTGTGTCGAACAGCCCCAAGCTTCACGCAACCCCTTGTTCCTCCTTTCTTCTTCTTGTAACAAAAACAATAAATCTCAGCAACACAAAAGCACACAGCATCACACATACACGCACAGATTCACAGCATCTCTCAGATTCACACACAGTCACTTTCTCTATGAGTGAGTTATTTTTCAAAAAATGTAATTTTTATTATTATGACCATTGACAGTTTTTTAGGGGTCAGTGACGTCAATCAGTACTAACGTTGTTATTATTTTTGTTAAATGTAGAAAATAATGTGATGATAGTGAGTACAATTTATTGTATGAATTACTTTTAGTGATATGTGATTATTTTTATTAGATAAATATATATTTAACAAAAAATTACGAAGTAAAGAGAAAAGGGTAAAAGTGCAC
This sequence comes from Ilex paraguariensis, assembly GCA_963454935.2. Classification (NCBI taxonomy): domain Eukaryota; kingdom Viridiplantae; phylum Streptophyta; class Magnoliopsida; order Aquifoliales; family Aquifoliaceae; genus Ilex; species Ilex paraguariensis. Next base: position 2,541,217 of record CAUOFW020000725.1, on the reverse strand, counting down.
ATATTTAGTCATAGACACCTTATTCTTATCAAATAGTTTGATCCAATTCAATACTTAAATTTTAGTACGTATCAAACAATTTTGGATTAAAAAATTCAGCATTCAATCCTTAAAATTCAAAATTCAATTTTCAGCGATTAATTTTTAGTTTGATAAAAGACCACCTTATTTATGATATGAATAAACTATTAGAAAATGGTCATGAGTTCATTTATAACAAAGATCTTCAATAAACAGAAGAAAGAAGTTAAATTATGAATACTCCACGTTTCTAGAAACTATTTTGATTATGCAACAAGCAATGTGGCCCAAAGTAAAGTTTCCTCACTCCTGAGAAAGACAAGTCTGGTTGTATGCTTTCACATTCCAACCATCATTTGGGTTGATCTTTTTTTTTTGGTGGCTAACAAATTAATCTCACAGATTAATTTCAACTGTGCAACTAAAGTATCATATGTGGCACAATAATAAAAAAAGGAAATCTTGTTTAATGCAAGGGAAAACCGTAAATCAGAAATTTTTGAAGGTATGCTATTCTGCCCAAATGTATCTCTTCATGACAGTTAGTACAGAGTAAAATTTGGAGGCATATATGAAAAGTGGTGGAATCATGGTTAGTGTCTGCATAGGGTCCACCATTGATGCAAAGTCCACAAATAACATATAAAGTCCAGAGGGGATGCACCAAATAAAATGAGCTTCATAGAGATAAATTACCTCAAATCCATTGGGAAATGTCCCATTTCGTGCAGAACTTTTCTCCACTGATCCTTCTGGTTGTCTATCTGATGAAACAGGTCCATTACGATTACCAAATTTGGGGATCAAAAAGCCAGGTAAAATGCTCAGAAATATTATACAGTTATATACTACATACACAAAAATGTATAACCAAGAGTCTGCAGTGAATTTTTAGGATAACCAAGAATTTTCGTGGAACCCAAATTATGAGTACTTGTAGCATCCTGCACCTAGATTGAGAGAGGGAAATAACTCACCATTTGACTTAGCTGTCGAAGCAGTTTCAGATGTCTTTACGCAAGACACCAACACAGGATCTCGTTTTGCCAGCAAAGAAACAAGCTTCCCACCAAATGTCAAGCCTTGTATAGGTGACTCACTTGAGTTGGGCCAGGATGCATTAGACATGGGCGCCATGCCTGGTCTCTGAAGCACAGGCCACACATTGGAAGCAGTGCGTGCAGAACCTGAAATAAATGATAGCATATCACTATATCAGCATGAAATTGCAAAAAAACTTTAAAAAAAGTTGCCCTGTTTTTATCTGAGGCAAAAAACAAGGAAAAAAAATTATAAATAAAACATGAAAAAATTGCATAACAGAGATACATATGAGATCACAAACAAGATATCCTTATAATTTTCAAGCTTACAAGCGGATTGTGACCAGCTAACTATAGACTTTAGACAATAATAAGAAAGGTAATAAGAGATGGTTAAAAGGTGGACATAAAAGAGTATCTCACGTCTACCCTTTTCTGGCACTTTATTTCATGAGGAGATGAGGGAGAGACCCGTGGTAGCAACAGAGTGAAAATTGTGCCGGATAGGATCATAAAAGGGTCTCTGTATTTAAATTAGGCACAATCAACCACTTCAATGATGGATAATATTTTCCAGTCTGAAATTTTGGGATCATTCAAAGGAAGAAAGGTAAATAGATTATATTATATTTGGACAGAAGGTATTATACATTAACCCAGGCATCATGAGCACAACATAAACCACAAAAGAGAGTTTTCTAACCATACCCGAGCTTTACGGAAAATGCTATTTGGACTTAATTTAGGGACTTAATTTGAAGACCTAATTCAATACAACCATTGAATTGGTAGTGGACTCCATCTAACATTAAAACTCACAACTAATCCAATAGTTACATGGTTTCCCAGATTAGGTCCTCGAATTAGGTCCCTATAGCATTGCTCGAGCTTTATGTATCATGCATCTTTATAGTGTGAAGACAGAGCAGATCATTAGACTTACTAAAGCACACAAATGTAGACCATTAATGCTTTCTACATCTTCAAAATGTGAGCCAAAGACCAGATTAAGATTCAGTTGTTCCTTTGATAATAATAACTAGGTTTCCCTTTGAACGTCCAAAATCATTTTTCCTTTCTTTTCAATGCTCCATTTCCACTTGAGGCACGATAATAGTATACACAGGATCAACACTGATCATCTATTTTGGAGAAGCTAATGGGAAACGAAGCAAACTGAGTTCTAGTATTTCACCACATAATTATGACGCGACAGAAATTTGAAATACTCGTGTTAATGCCAAGTATACTAGCCAGCTTCTAATGTAACTGATAAGCACTCTTTTCTTTAATCTGAGATTAATATTACAGAAGAACAGGAACTAGAATTTTATAGATTAGATAATCATGAAACATAGAAAGATCTATTGCTTGGAATTCCGAAAACTAGAGAAACTTTTTCTTCAATTAGATCAACTGAGCTCACCAGAACACAACAAACACAGAAATTACCCTAGCGCCCCTAAATTTCAATCGGTCCGCATAGCTTGTCAGAACAATATGTGAAACACACACACAGAGGCGAGAGAGAGAGAGAGATCCAGCCAATTAGACACTAATTGGCAGAACAAACACTTAACATGCATACACAACAAACACATTTCACGGCTTATTGAATCTGAAACATGCAACTAAAATGCAAAGGAGAAAAGCCAAATTACGATCCATTAAAGCGACCTCTAAGATAAGATTCTTATATGTGAAAAGCAACAAACCTCAAAAAATGGAAAGCTACAGGACCTCAAATTAGCTATCGCATCACAAAATACAAATATGCGCATACAGAGAGAGAGAGAGAGAGAGTCTTACAGTGGAAGGAGCGGAGAACAGCGGCGGACTCCATGGAATGAGCAAATCAATTGGAATGGAAAAGATTAAAAAATTGTTCTCTCAGAAACCAAATGAGGAGATAAGAGAGAGGAGAGAGAGGAGAGCGGGAGAGGAAATTATAGGTGAAAGAAAATGAGTTGGTTAAGCACAGTTGTAAGTGGGTGTGGCTTTGAAATGTCCGCCCTCTCTCATCAGTTTCTCCACCCACCGCTACATTTTTTTTGTTCAGTTTGCTAACATGCGCCGATATAAATTGATTTTTGTCAACGTGGTTTCGTCACCTGTGCCTCTCTGCCTGCCTAAGGGTAGGGGTGCAGCTTAGGTTCGACGAACCGATTTTAATCCGAGCCCAATCCAAAAAAATTAAGATTTTAGTAAGAGTTTTTAATACTTAGATTGGACTTGAGTTAAAAAACTTCAACCCAAATTTAATTTGGGTTGGACTCGGGTTAAGGGCTCGTGAACTCAAGTTCAACCCGAACCCGACAAATTAAAAAAAAAAATTATATATATAAAGTATTAACACTGATTTTTCATTTTTGTTTTATCGTTCTCTATCTCTCTCGTTCTCTCAGTGTCTCTCGTTAAAAAATTAGTTAAAGTTATTGATTGTTAATTTAAGTGAATATTATGTAATATATGTATTAGGTTTAAAATAATAAGCCTATTTTGGGCTCTATCCAAATTGAACCCGTAAAGTAACCCGAAATCATCAACCCGAGCCCGAGCTGAATTAAATTCGGACAGTGCTCGGGTTAAGTTCCCCAACTCGATGTAGGGTTAGAGTTAGGGTTAGGGTTGAAAATTATATACCTAGGATTGGGTTAGGGTTGATTGTCTAACTCTCCCAACCCGCCCGAGTCGCACCCCTACCTGAGGGTTGTTCTTCGCTATACGGGGCCGTATATTCTGGTAGACTTATTAAAATCTATCACGATACGATTAATCAGCATGAATTAAGCGGATTTCGGTGAGATTTTAATAGATTTGAATAGTAAACGAGTTGACTTGCTATACATATTTAATAAACAGGTCGTGTTTGAGTGAGACCTGTCAAATCGTTTATCACACATTTATCCATTTTAAAAAAATTAATATAATAATAAATTAATAATTATTTAAAAAAATTAGCTAAAAAAAAAGTCAAGTAGTAGTTCAAAGTCAAAAGGAATGGAGATAGGGAGCACTTCAAAGACAAAGGCAAATCAATGACTTTTGTTTTTGTCCCACATCGATAAATAAGAGGAGATAGGGAGGGCTGACTTGCCTATAAAAGANTTCAATTTTCAGCGATTAATTTTTAGTTTGATAAAAGACCACCTTATTTATGATATGAATAAACTATTAGAAAATGGTCATGAGTTCATTTATAACAAAGATCTTCAATAAACAGAAGAAAGAAGTTAAATTATGAATACTCCACGTTTCTAGAAACTATTTTGATTATGCAACAAGCAATGTGGCCCAAAGTAAAGTTTCCTCACTCCTGAGAAAGACAAGTCTGGTTGTATGCTTTCACATTCCAACCATCATTTGGGTTGATCTTTTTTTTTTGGTGGCTAACAAATTAGTCTCACAGATTAATTTCAACTGTGCAACTAAAGTATCATATGTGGCACAATAATAAAAAAAGGAAATCTTGTTTAATGCAAGGGAAAACCGTAAATCAGAAATTTTTGAAGGTATGCTATTCTGCCCAAATGTATCTCTTCATGACAGTTAGTACAGAGTAAAATTTGGAGGCATATATGAAAAGTGGTGGAATCATGGTTAGTGTCTGCATAGGGTCCACCATTGATGCAAAGTCCACAAATAACATATAAAGTCCAGAGGGGATGCACCAAATAAAATGAGCTTCATAGAGATAAATTACCTCAAATCCATTGGGAAATGTCCCATTTCGTGCAGAACTTTTCTCCACTGATCCTTCTGGTTGTCTATCTGATGAAACAGGTCCATTACGATTACCAAATTTGGGGATCAAAAAGCCAGGTAAAATGCTCAGAAATATTATACAGTTATATACTACATACACAAAAATGTATAACCAAGAGTCTGCAGTGAATTTTTAGGATAACCAAGAATTTTCGTGGAACCCAAATTATGAGTACTTGTAGCATCCTGCACCTAGATTGAGAGAGGGAAATAACTCACCATTTGACTTAGCTGTCGAAGCAGTTTCAGATGTCTTTACGCAAGACACCAACACAGGATCTCGTTTTGCCAGCAAAGAAACAAGCTTCCCACCAAATGTCAAGCCTTGTATAGGTGACTCACTTGAGTTGGGCCAGGATGCATTAGACATGGGCGCCATGCCTGGTCTCTGAAGCACAGGCCACACATTGGAAGCAGTGCGTGCAGAACCTGAAATAAATGATAGCATATCACTATATCAGCATGAAATTGCAAAAAAACTTTAAAAACAGTTGCCCTGTTTTTATCTGAGGCAAAAAACAAGGAAAAAAAATTATAAATAAAACATGAAAAAATTGCATAACAGAGATACATATGGAGATCACAAACAAGATATCCTTATAATTTTCAAGCTTACAAGCGGATTGTGACCAGCTAACTATAGACTTTAGACAATAATAAGAAAGGTAATAAGAGATGGTTAAAAGGTGGACATAAAAGAGTATCTCACGTCTACCCTTTTCTGGCACTTTATTTCATGAGGAGATGAGGGAGAGACCCGTGGTAGCAACAGAGTGAAAATTGTGCCGGATAGGATCATAAAAGGGTCTCTGTATTTAAATTAGGCACAATCAACCACTTCAATGATGGATAATATTTTCCAGTCTGAAATTTTGGGATCANTTTGACTTTTTAAAAAATTTGCATGTGATCTCTATGTTGGCAAGAAAGTTAAGAGATTGGTTAGTTATTGATTTTCAGTACCTATTATGCTCTCATCACATGATTTTTAGTCTAAAATATAATTTTTTTTTATTATTATTGAGGTATCAGTTTTGAAATTCAAATTTGTGAATCAAGCAATTTTGACATTATGATGATCTTTTCATCATTTGTATTTTAGTGTACATATCTAACGATATGTGTTTATGAAAAAGAATGTACATTAATGATTTGTGTTTACGGAGAAAAAGGTACATTAACGATTTGTGTTTTATATGTACGTGTCTGACGTTGTGTGTTTTAATATACATGTTTGAGGATATGTAGTTTTAGTGTACCTACGTGACGATTATTGCGTACCTGTTTTTTTTTATATTTTTTTATTGTGTACCTCTTATTTTTTATTTTTTCATTGCGTACCAATTTTTTGGCTCAAAAGTATATTTATATTTTTTAATTGTGTACCTTTTTTTTAGCACAATTGTGTTACAATTTTTGTTTATGAAAAAAAACGTACATTATGATGACATGTAATTTTTTAGAATAGATGTTTAAATTAAGTAATGACATTGTCTTTATTTTTTACAATTGTAAAGAGCGTCTATTATTTTGACTTTTCAATAAGAACCTANAACATAAACCACAAAAGAGAGTTTTCTAACCATACCCGAGCTTTACGGAAAATGCTATTTGGACTTAATTTAGGGACTTAATTTGAAGACCTAATTCAATACAACCATTGAATTGGTAGTGGACTCCATCTAACATTAAAACTCACAACTAATCCAATAGTTACATGGTTTCCCAGATTAGGTCCTCGAATTAGGTCCCTATAGCATTGCTCGAGCTTTATGTATCATGCATCTTTATAATGTGAAGACAGAGCAGATCATTAGACTTACTAAAGCACACAAATGTAGACCATTAATGCTTTCTACATCTTCAAAATGTGAGCCAAAGACCAGATTAAGATTCAGTTGTTCCTTTGATAATAATAACTAGGTTTCCCTTTGAACGTCCAAAATAATTTTTCCTTTCTTTTCAATGCTCCATTTCCACTTGAGGCACGATAATAGTATACACAGGATCAACACTGATCCTCTATTTTGGAGAAGCTAATGGGAAACGAAGCAAACTGAGTTCTAGTATTTCACCACATAATTATGACGCGACAGAAATTTGAAATACTCGTGTTAATGCCAAGTATACTAGCCAGCTTCTAATGTAACTGATAAGCACTCTTTTCTTTAATCTGAGATTAATATTACAGAAGAACAGGAACTAGAATTTTATAGATTAGATAATCATGAAACATAGAAAGATCTATTGCTTGGAATTCCGAAAACTAGAGAAACTTTTTCTTCAATTAGATCAACTGAGCTCACCAGAACACAACAAACACAGAAATTACCCTAGCGCCCCTAAATTTCAATTGGTCCGCATAGCTTGTCAGAACAATATGTGAAACACACACACAGAGGCGAGAGAGAGAGAGAGAGAGATCCAGCCAATTAGACACTAATTGGCAGAACAAACACTTAACATGCATACACAACAAACACATTTCACGGCTTATTGAATCTGAAACATGCAACTAAAATGCAAAGGAGAAAAGCCAAATTACGATCCATTAAAGCGACCTCTAAGATAAGATTCTTATATGTGAAAAGCAACAAACCTCAAAAAATGGAAAGCTACAGGACCTCAAATTAGCTATCGCATCACAAAATACAAATATGCGCATACAGAGAGAGAGAGAGAGAGAGTCTTACAGTGGAAGGAGCGGAGAACAGCGGCGGACTCCATGGAATGAGCAAATCAATTGGAATGGAAAAGATTAAAAAATTGTTCTCTCAGAAACCAAATGAGAAGATAAGAGAGAGGAGAGAGAGGAGAGCGGGAGAGGAAATTATAGGTGAAAGAAAATGAGTTGGTTAAGCACAGTTGTAAGTGGGTGTGGCTTTGAAATGTCCGCCCTCTCTCATCAGTTTCTCCACCCACCGCTACATTTTTTTTGTTCAGTTTGCTAACATGCGCCGATATAAATTGATTTTTGTCAACGTGGTTTCGTCACCTGTGCCTCTCTGCCTGCCTAAGGGTAGGGGTGCAACTTAGGTTCGACGAACCGATTTTAATTCGAGCCCAATTCAAAAAAATTAAGATTTTGGTAAGAGTTTTTAATACTTAAGTTGGACTTGAGTTAAAAAATTTCAATCCGAATTTAATTTGGGTTGGACTCGGGTTAAGGACTCTTGAACTCAAGTTCAACCCGAACCCGATAAATTAAAAAAAAAAATTATATATATAAAGTATTAACACTGATTTTTCATTTTTGTTTTATCGTTCTCTATCTCTCTCGTTCTCTCTATCTCTCTCGTTCTCTTTGCCTCTCTCGTTCTCTCAGTGTCTCTTGTTAAAAATTTAGTTAAAGTTATTGATTGTTAATTTAAGTGAATATTATGTAATATATGTATTAGGTTTAAAATAATAAGTCTATTTTGGGCTCTATCCGAATTGAACCCGTAAAGTAACCCGAAATCATCAACCCGAGCCCGCGCTGAATTAAATTCGAACAGTGCTCGGGTTAAGTTCCCCAACTCGATGTAGGGTTAGAGTTAGGGTTAGGGTTGAAAATTATATACCTAGGATTGGGTTAGGGTTGATTGTCTAACTCTCCCAACCCGCCCGAGTTGCACCCCTACCTGAGGGTTGTTCTTCGCTACACGGGGCCGTATATTCTGGTAGACTTATTAAAATCTATCACGATACGATTAATCAGCATGAATTAAGCGGATTTCGGTGAGATTTTAATAGATTTGAATAGTAAACGAGTTGACTTGCTATACATATTTAATAAACAGGTCGTGTTTGAGTGAGACCTGTCAAATCGTTTATCACACGTTTATCCATTTTAAAAAAATTAATATAATAATAAATTAATAATTATTTAAAAAAATTAGCTAAAAAAAAAGTCCANCACCTCAATTTCTGCTAATTCTGAAACTAGAAGAAGTTGACTTTATTCTATGGGTTTTTCATACTTTATACTATGAAATTTTTTACATGGTACTCTTGATGTATCAAAAATATTGTAATATAGTCTTTCTATTAATTTCTGTTATTTTTTTGGTCAAAAGTCAATCTATTGACGTTGACGTAAAAACTAACAGAAAGGTAACAGAAGAGTCACGTTATAACACTTTTAATACATTAAAGNAGACAGGTTAAAATACACTTTTAGTCTCTAACGAATGTGTTTATCGTTTATTTGATCCTCAATGTTTTAATTGTGTCTATTTAATCTCTAAAATTTCTCTACGTAGTCCAATCTCAAATGTCTGTAAAAAAATTGATAATGTCTCTGGTCACGTATCAATCACGCGAGAACAAATAGACATAAGATTAGGAATCATGTGATTGATGCATAATTAGATCTGTCAAAAATATATTTTACGCTATAAGTTATATCTATTCATAGGAAATTTCTAAACTTATTGTCCAAATGAGTCAAATCCGAGTAAGTTGAGTCAACTTAGTAAAAATTAAGTTCGAACACAATCAGTCGAACTTGAGCATACACAAGCACAATAATTTAATTGGAGGATCGATAATTGAGTCGAGTTTTGAGAATTCGTATTGAGTCTGTTGAACTCATTTTTGTAAACGAGTTAAAAAAATTATTTAAATTCAACTTGTTTAAAAAATTAGTCAAGCCCAAAACAAGTCGAACCCGAATAGCTCAACTATTTTATATATAAACGAGCCAAATTTGTGAGTTCGAGCCTAGTATTCTAGACTCATTATTTAAGCGAGTTTAAAAAATTATTCACGTTCGGCTCGTTTAAAATACGAACCAAGCTCGACTTGAATCTTATTCAAATCGAACTGAGTAACTCAGTTCAATTATCAGCATTTATCTTACTGTGTTGATTTCCTTAGTATTTGATGNAACCTGTTCGTTGAGAAGGAAGAGAAATATGAAAAATGGCTTAATGAAGACCACTCTAATTATAAAATTCTGGCTACTAAACCATACGAGCAGCTTGAGTTGGATTCGGTTTATCTTGTTTAACGTTCAAATTAGACAGGTTAAAATACACTTTTAGTCTCTAACGAATGTGTTTATCGTTTATTTGATCTCTCATTGTTTTAATTGTGTCTATTTAATCTCTAAGATTTCTCTACGTAGTCCAATCTCAAATGTCCGTAAAAAAATTGATAATGCCTTTGGTCACGTATCAATCACGCGAGAACAAATAGACATAAGATTAGGAATCATGTGATTGACGCATAATTAGAATTGTCAAAATTTTTTTACGAACGTTTAGAGTTAGACCACTTAGATGTAAATTAAGAACCTTATAAACCAAATAGGCATAATTGGAACATTAAGAATTAAATAGACACTAAACACATATTTTTTAACCTAAAAATATATTTTACGCTATAAGTTATATCTATTCATGGGAAATTTCTAAACTTATTGTCCAAACGAGTCAAATCCGAGTAAGTTGAGTCAACTTAGTAAAAATTAAGTTCGAACACAATCAGTCGAACTTGAGCATACACAAGCACAATAATTTAATTGGAGGATCGATAATTGAGTCGAGTTTTGAGAATTCGTATTGAGTCTGTTGAACTCATTTTTGTAAACGAGTTAAAAAAATTATTTAAATTCAACTTGTTTAAAAAATTAGTCAAGCCCAAAACAAGTCGAACCCGAATAGCTCAACTATTTTATATATAAACGAGCCAAATTTGTGAGTTCGAGCCTAGTATTCTAGACTCATTATTTAAGCGAGTTTAAAAAATTATTCACGTTCGGCTCGTTTAAAATACGAACCAAGCTCGACTTGAATCTTATTCAAATCGAACTGAGTAACTCAGTTCAATTATCAGCATTTATCTTACTGTGTTGATTTCCTTAGTATTTGATGAAAAAAATCATATTGAGCTGTTCTTGACCCATGTAAACTCAAATTCTGTGGAGAAAAAATCATTGTACTGTACCTTACGTTATCTGTATTCACAATCACTTCAATCCACTTCTCTCGAATCATCACCTGGTAATTTAGTTGGATCACACCCTCAACTTGGTGGTAGTTAAGAGAGAAGAGCAAACGCTCATCAGATAAAGGACTGCTCGAGTTTTCAGTCTCCATGGCAATCACAGGACAGTACAACTGCACTTTCCACAACCCAAACGTCGACCTTTCATAAGAAAACAGCGGCGATGGCGTCCTGAGGGTTTGATTTGCAGCTTGTAGCTCAACAATCCAATTAGTAATCGCAAGGTTTATTGAACGCATCCATTGCTCTTCTCTATTGGATCCTATAAGCCTCGTCAGAAGCTTCGATACTTCTCGTGATCTCGGACACGATAGTTGATTCTTCAGTGTAATAAGGCACGCAGATCGCAGATCTGCAGGAGCTTCGTAGATGCAAATGACGAAAGTGAGAGTGAGAAATGAGAAATTAAAGACATCCTTCAAGTTGGTAACTGAATCTATTTTGGATTGTTTGTGCAATGAGGCGTTCTTGTTTGGGGAGTAATTGAGGACATCTTCAATGAAGTTGATCAAGAGATTGGCAATGGTTTCTTCATCTAATAACTTTGTGGATTTAGGGTTGGGTTTGAATGATTTTGATGTCCAGAGAGAGATTGACAGATTGTAATCTGCAAAAATAGAGAAGGAGAGGGAGGATTGAAGGTTTTTGGATATGGAGAGTTTGAGGGATGGGTGACATGAACTTGAAGAACATAAGAATATGGAAAGAGAATCAGTTTTCCATTGAGAGATTGATGGAAGGTTTTGAATCCAAGCCCATATATCAGGAAAGGAACAAGCAGCCATGAGAATTGCCTGAGATATATGGAGTTCAAAGATGGCATTCTTATTTATAGACCATGTCACATAGGAAAATATAGCTAGATTTTGATTGGGATAAGTCAAGAATAAAGCTTGTTGTTGGTAGATTGTACAAGCAAAGACATCTTCAATTTTGAGAAAGAAAGCAACCGCATGGGTGTTTTTTGGGGTGAAGAAAATGCCTAGATTCTTAGTGGGGTCCTCCTATGTTAATGGACCCTCCTAAAATCCTTCTGCAGTTGACACTTGGAAAAAGGCGGCTAATTAGAACATGAACCTACTTCTGTTTTTTGGGTTCTTATTAAGTTAATATTATCTAAATTCAATTACTATGTCCATAATACTTCCATCACTCTAAAAGTTTAAAAGTGGTTGTATGTCTCTAGTCGTAGTCGTATCCCGTGTGCAAAGATATTGTCGTGTTATAGCATCTAATTTAATGGCAAAAAAACTCTATTTCTCAAACTATACATCTATATGTATGTGTATGCTCATACGATGTTCTCCTACATAAATAAATTTTCATGCCGTGTTTATTGATCAAGTACATCTAAAATAATTCTCATGATACAATCGCAACGGATTGTGCACAAATCAAATATAAACCATTTTAACCCTATTCTGGTTGCAAAAACAAGTGGAAATTTGCTTGTAGTGGCAAAACAATGCCTGTTAATAGCATAAAGTTAAGTATAGGATGTTTTAAGTTAGGTCATGCATGTCTGAGATGCTTAAAGAAGTAAAGTTTCACTATGAGATGTAGACCTTATATAGTGGACAACTTGATGCTGGAGTCTAAAATACTTGGTGCATTCTCAACTCAATCCCATTTTATATACCATCGACCTTAATCTTAAGGTTGGCATGGCCTTCCTGTTTCAAATCCTGGAACCATCTGTACTTACTATTCTTGGTTGCCAACAATTGAAGGAAACCTTAACTTCAATCTTAACGGTTGAGGAAATCATATAACAGTTTGGGTCTGATGCTTATGATTGATTGAAGAGTAATGTTATGGAAACATAATTTGAATACTTAATGATTGTAACTATTAGATTGTCAGTGGTCTCATCATTAAATTATCAGTGGGTCCCAATACTATCAATTCAATTATCACAATGCATTAAGTTTTCAAATTATGTTCCAATAGCATTAGCGTTGATTGAAATCGTACACAAAAAATTGACGAGAAAGCTATCATACCCAANTAAAGTTAATTGCGGGTCACCAAATCCTACGACTGATGAGAAGGTCTTATTGAGTCAAAAGAAGCGAGGAATCATTTAGATATAATTGCCACTTGAAATCATATTGGTTGATCCGTAGTTGTGGAGAGAAATTATACTAGAGAAGATCCAAATTGATGAGAACTTGAACAGGGAAAAGATTTCACATGGATCTGTTCATCTCTTCATTAAAAAGCCAACCAATTTTTATTTTTATTTTTGTTGAAAAATGTTATAATCGAACACACAGAGGGAACTTAGCCTGCCCCGAACCTCTTGGTTGACGGAATGAGAATCAACAATGTCCAATTAGGATAGACTCGGTTAGTTAAAATAGCTAACCTATTGTATGCATAAATGTTATGCTACGTAGTAGTCTCCTACTATATTAAACAAAATAATCTCAAACACGCAGCCAATGGCTCAAGTGAAAATAAAGACGATCTGTAAATTTAGACGTTTTGAGTTCAAATTTTGATAATTCTTTGGGGTTAGACTATAAGGAATTTATTTTTCATAAATACTCTAGTCCCAGAATGAATGATCTATTTTTGACTGAATTGAGGAGGAAATTAAGTGAGATAGACATAATCTGAACACTCTTAACCAGGGTCGGCCCAACCCTTAGGTAACTTTAGAGGGCCCCCACAATATTTATCCCTTTAGTATAGTATGCCTAATTTTTATTTTATATTTTATATTTTAGATATGACTAAAATTTTTAAGGCACAAATTTTATTAGTTCAAATCAGTATAAAATTTTATTAAGTTCAAAATTATTCTCTACTTGGTTAAGCCAAAATTTTAGAGGTTTTCATAAAATTTACCACTTTAGTATAATAGTCATTTTTATTTTTATTTTTATTTTTGGTATTTTAGATATGAATCAAATTTTTAGGACTCAAATTTTAATAGTTCAAATCAATATCTAATTTTTTTGAGTCCAAAATTACTCCTTCATGCGAACTTGGATTTAAATTTTTTTAAATATTTTAGGTGCGTTCATAGTTGTATTTCACTCACTCACATAGAAAATTTATATTTATTATTTCTTATGATGAAAATCTATTTAGCTCCTTTTTTGTCTTAATATAAATTATTTTCAGTCCAAATAATTTATTCTTAAATTTTCTATGTTATTAAAGTTTTGTACTTCACGCGTGCACATTACTCATGGGTAAAAAATGATTCTTTGTTATCTTAAAATTATTTCTTACTCACATATTCTATTATTAAATTACTTGTTGAAAATTTAAATTGATAAAATTTTATTTATAATCAACTAAGAGGGAATGAATTAACAATATTATCTATTAAAAAAAATTATTGTCAAAATTTGAGTATAAAAACTTAATCAATATTTTAAATTTTTAAAAATAAAAAATAATTTTTTAAACCATAAAAAATTATAATAATTAAAAATAAAATATATCAATAGACAAAATATTAATAAGGTCTCATATAAAAATTTTGCCTAGGGCCCGCTTGAACTTGGGCCGGCCGACCCCTATCCGTTAAATCAATAAAAAAAAAATTATGTGCGAACATGTCCTAAGCAGAATTTTCCAAATAAGGAATTGCCCAACATAGTAGAGTAAGGGATAGAACCTATTTTTTCAATGAAGAAAAATAGGAATAGGGCTTCCCATATGCTAAGACTAATAGCTGTTCATGTAGTCAGTATAAGGGCCACGGCAACGTTGGAATAATCAGTGGATTGTGGCTCTGAAAACTGGTTAGATTTCTATTACTTTGTCAATTTATTAATGACTAGTTGCAATCCCTATATTACTATTGACTCGGGTATCAATCATGTGATAATTTTATGTAGGCACCAATGAACGGTTCATCCATTGGATAAGAACTCAAATTTTTTTGTTTAATACTTAATTTCAAATCTCCATACTTACAGCAATTCGTTGGGAGCTAAAGCTGCTCTTCGGTGTGTGCTGAGCACATGGTAAGACTTTAATTTCATTCCTGACGTAGGTGCAAAGAAATTCTTTGTAAATAATTGAGTGGTGTTGATAGACAATACTCCTTGACGAATATGTAAAGTAATCTATCTACGTATTTATTTCGAGTATAAAAATAATAATTTTACCTTGACAAAATTAGCAAGAACNAATATTTTAAATTTTTAAAAATAAAAAATAATTTTTTAAACCATAAAAAATTATAATGATTAAAAATAAAAATATATTAATAAAAAAAATATTAATAAGGTCTCATATAAAAATTTTGCCTAGGGCCCGCTTGAACTTGGGCCGGCCGACCCCTATCCGTTAAATCAATAAAAAAAAAATTATGTGCGAACATGTCCTAAGCAGAATTTTCCAAATAAGGAATTGCCCAACATAGTAGAGTAAGGGATAGAACCTATTTTTTCAATGAAGAAAAATAGGAATAGGGCTTCCCATATGCTAAGACTAATAGCTGTTCATGTACTCAGTATAAGGGCCACGGCAACGTTGGAATAATCAGTGGATTGTGGCTCTGAAAACTGGTTAGATTTCTATTACTATGTCAATTTATTAATGACTAGTTGCAATCCCTATATTACTATTGACTCGGGTATCAATCATGTGATAATTTTATGTTGGCACTAATGAACGGTTCATCCATTGGATAAGAACTCAAATTTTTTTGATTAATACTTAATCTCAAGTCTCCATACTTACAGCAATTCGGTGTGTGCTGAGCACATGGTAAGACTTTAATTTCATTCCTGACGTAGGCGCAAAGAAATTCTTTGTAAATAATTGAATAGTGTTGATGGACAATACTCCTTGACGAATATGTAAAGTAATCTATCTACGTATCTATTTCGAGTATAAAAATAATAATTTTACCTTGACAAAATTAGCAAGAACGTTATGTGTAGGAGGAAATGTGTATAAGATCATCAACGTGGTCGATGGACATGTAAAAATCGTATAAAATAAGATGATGATACAAACTATGCAAGAATTCAATTAAGATCTTCTTCAATACACAGCAAAATATTTTTTTGAAGTTTTCAGATTGAATAAAGTTTTGGGGATGTTTTGAAAATTTTCATATCTATTGGGGTTTATTTGCTATTTTTAAAAATTTTAAACCTGGGACCCACTTTCGAACGGCGTTACACTCTTTTTGTCCGAACCTTTCTCTCTCCTCCTATTGCGTCGCATCGCATCCAGCAAAATCTCTTTCATTTCATTCCTCTTCCGAACCTTCCCAAATGGCTTCACCACCGACGCTTCCAATCTCCAGCCCTCAATCCACCACCACTACCGTCGATTCCCAACCGCCCATCGCCACCCCGGCCTTTCGCGCGTTCCTCTCGCGCCTCTCCGCCTCCCTCCGCTACGGCTTCTCTCAACGCCGCCCGTGGTCGGAACTCCTCGACCGGTCCTCCTTTTCCCGACCCGACTCTCTCTCCGACGCCGCCTCGCGCGTCCGCAAGAACCTATCCTACTTTCGCGTCAACTACATTTCCCTACTTGCTCTCGTACTCGCCTTTTCTCTCCTCTCACACCCTTTCTCTCTCCTCGTTCTATTATCCCTACTCGCCTCCTGGCTGTTTCTCTACATCTTCAGACCATCCGACCAGCCTTTGGTGCTCTTTGGCCGTACTTTCTCTGACCGCGAAACCCTAGGCGGCTTGGTGGTGTCAACGATAGTAGTGGTGTTCCTCACCTCCGTTGGATCGGTTCTCATCTCGGCTCTTTTGGTTGGATTGGCGATCGTTTGTGTCCATGGCGCATTTAGGGTTCCGGAGGATCTATTTCTTGACGATCAAGAGCCGGTTAACGTGGGATTTCTCTCCTTCATTGGCAGCGCCGCCTCGTCCGCCGCCGCTGCCCCGGCCATTGCCACGCGTGTTTGATTGAGCCGTGGAGCTGGATTTAATCTGATATAATTCAATGCTATGAGGTTTGTTAGGGTTTTAAAAGTCCTGATTTCAATTGAATCTAATTGCAATTTTTTCGTTAGAAAAGATTATATTACATGTATGGCTTCGGATTTGGATAAATAGTTTAGGAATTTTGTAGCTATAGATTGGATTGGAAATCAACCCTACCACCCTGCAACTACTTTAGATTTGTGTTTGATTTCTTGTTGATCTAATTATNGCAATTTTTATGAACATGTGTCTTGAAATTAGAACCTTACAGGAGAGCATCGTCACTAATGTTAACAAAGTGGAAAGTACTTTTGTTAAGGAGACTGTATCATATGACAAAGTGCCTTGATTGNCAATTCCGAAGACCCAATTTTTTGTAGTGTTTGTTTTTTCATGAAAAGGTTGGCATTCAATCTCTGGTTAGATAACTTGTCCACCTATGATTGGTATGTGATTTTTTTCTTAACTTATTAATAAAATTTTTAATTCTTATCGANTCATGAAAAGGTTGGCATTCAATCTCTGGTTAGATAACTTGTCCACCTATGATTGGTTTGTGATTTTTCTTAACTTATTAATAAAATTTTTAATTCTTATCGGAAAAAACATAGTTATTATTGCATGTGCCATGGATATATGGTCTTCACTCCTGATGAGCTGTTATCATGTACATGTATTTTGAGTGTATAAACTAACCTGGCACAATTTTATTTTGAACATCTTGCACAGCCCTTTTGTTGTATGCTCTCTCTCTCTCTCTCTCTGCTCTTTTTCTTTTTTTTTTTTTTGGGTTTTGGGGCTGGNTTTTGAGTGTATAAACTAACCTGGCACAATTTTATTTTGAACATCTTGCACAGCCCTTTTGTTGTATGCTCTCTCTCTCTCTGCTCTTTTTCTTTTTTTTTTTTGGGTTTTGGGGCTGGGTGTGTGTGTGTGTGTGTTTTTGGGATGCAGCTGGTGGCTTCAAGTTTGAAGACCGGCTGGTGTGAGTCATGGTTCATATTTTGATACTTGTAGATTGTTTTTCTCTTGTCCTGGAATGTAAATTCGAGTTCCTCGGGATCTTCAGGAAGAGATGGAAGCTTTTCGGGCTCTTTTTCGGCCACCAATGCCTTGCCGAATTGCTTGTTCTTCAGATATACATGTACCCGGTTCAAAACAAGAAAAAAAAAATGCACACTGATTGTCAGTCTGGATGCTTTGAATAGGTCAGCCACTAATGCCAGAGCAATCGTTCAAGTATTCTTGTGAATTTGTTTGCTGATTTGAGCAGGTTTGTTTGATTACATGACTTGTCTCTCCATTTTGTCCTTATAAGCTTCAGCCGCTGACCTCCCACATAGTCAATACCAATTCGATCCGAGCTCTCTTACAGGGTAACACTGACTTCTCATCTCAACCTCTTTTAGTATTAGAATGGCCCTCCGTAATTTGGGCATTTTGGGTTTACACAATTCGAAGGCCTTCACATCAGTTGCAATTCACAATGAGATGACCTCACATAAGGAAAGCTGGGAAGTATTCCCAAGCCGACCTATGATCAATATTTCACCTTTTTTCCCTGTACAAATAAGATTTCACTTGAAAGTCCGAGATTCAGACCTCAACATAGGTGAAGTGTGTATGGTAACCACTAACCAAACAAGCCCTTGGATGCGATTGCAAGACAACAACAAAATCCTCGATGCAATTTTTATGAACATGTGTCTTGAAATTAGAACCTTACAGGAGAGCATCGTCACTAATGTTAACAAACTGGAAAGTACTTTTGTTAAGGAGACTGTATCATATGACAAAGTGCCTTGATTGTCAACTATTGTACATCAATGAAATACAGAGGACGGGAAAAAGGCAAAAACTAAAGAAAAGGGCAATGCACGAGGTACCGTTGAGAAGAATCAGGTGTATGCACCCTTATCCTATATGCTGAAAAAATAGTTCCGTTGAACAGTAATGTCCAGATTATAATGACATTGCTATACTGCGCCAAAGCCTGCCCTCGGGGAAAAAAAGTGAAAACAAATATTCTAAGGTAGTACTTCAGCTACTATCTTTTGCATATCCACTTGTTTCTTCTGCAACCATTTCCCATACATTGGCCATCTTCTCTGCATATCCCGCCTGTAAAAATGCATGTATCACTCCTCTAATTTTCAGAAAAATGGCTTCACAAAATGCAACTGCCAAGGAAACTATGTAAAAGAAAGGCCACAAGGAATATAAAGATCAAGCAAGCATTAAATAACAACTAATAGCTAATCGTGACAAAATCAGTTTACATATTTGCAACGGGCTAAAAGAAAAAGAAATTGCTACTATGACTAAATCCAAAATTCTGTCCAATTGTGTTTGTCAACAATATCATTTTTCTCCTTTTTGGGTATAGCAAACTCACAGGTGACCCCGTTGTACGCAAAGAAAAAAAAATCCATTCACAGGTGAAAGTTAGTTGATGCTAGCTTTAGTAATTCAAGGAGCAGTATTCTCAGCAAAATTATACCAAAGGTCATTCAAAGTCAAGTCAACCAAATTCAAATTCTGAAGGATACACCACGTCCCCGAACTGTTATAACCAAATTTATTGGCACGGACAGAACCAAGATTGTATACTAAAGGGGGGCAATTGGCCAAATATATGGAGGGTAGTCTGGAATCAACTTTCAGGTTTTATTTTCAATAAAATTAATATGAAGGTAACTTGTCAAATTGGATGTAAAAAAAATTCACAGAGAAAACATAGATTTCTACAAAGAAAATGAGCGAGAGCGCTTTCTTTGTGGAAGACCCAAATTAAACAATAGAAAATAGATATCCCCAAGACTTATTTTGTTCTATATTAGAATGTTTGATTACCCGTTTATTCCATGCCCAGTTTCTTGATGGCTTGCTTGATCGAGATTTACAACAAGATTTTCATTGAGGAACTTAAGCAATAACCATATTAAAGCAAAAGAATTGAATAGCCATCAGGTTGTCAAACATAGGTTGCCAGTTTGTAACATTCAACATAGGGACAGAAAGGACATTTGCCTATCTATTTGCTGATCAGAAACATAAACTACAGACCTTCGGGAAAAATAATTATCTTTAAATCATTGAGTCCCCATGTCTTGGTGTAAGAAAACCTATGCAACTTCTTTTCTGTTATCTGCAATTACTGCCTGACCTTTATAACAAGGCCAAAACAGGGTTGGATATGGGCATGTTACCAGGTTATAGAAGTATTTTGTCAAATATCCAATCCAAAAAATAGTAGAAAAGAAAATTTTCTTTGAATATACAGTCGAACCATTTGCCGAAAAAGCAGACAGTGACCAAGAGAGAGTGGACACAACCTAGTCAAGGTCTCAAGCTAATTAGATCTTCCAGTTCTAGATCTAAGATAAAGTGAAATCCAATAAGAAACTACTGAAAATCAAGCTTGATTCTTGGCAAACTTAAGTTGAAAAAAAAAAAAAAGAAATTATTAAGAACAGAAGGGAAAAAAGAATACCTGATTAACAACAAATCCTTTCAACATGCTCAAGAAGTCATCATGCCTCTCTTTTTCTAGTCTTTCAAGCTCGTTCTTATTATTTTCCTGCATGTTATTCACCAATAACCATACTTAACCCCTGCCTCTCCCGATATACTTGGGAAAGAGTATTAAACTTGCAAATTATTCAAAGTCCAAATAAATTCAAAAACAAAATAATGAGGCAGAAGCAGATTTCATCCTTTCACTGAAGTTGAGAAGTTTAGTCATTGTATGTTCCTACATTCAACCTTGGAAATTAGGGGAAGGGGCATATCAAAGGGCAGAACAATGTAATAACATTGGCATCAATCGACCTATTCAAATAAAAAGCAGAATACTGTTTTCTACAAGTTAGGTTGAATTAAGGCATGTCAGAGAAAGACACCTCCAAACTGAAGTCAGATTCAAGCCTGAGTAAAGGTCCATCAGAAAAAATTCCAGTTACTACCCACAAAAGAGAAAAAGGGTAGAGTACAATACAAGAAAACTTTGCCATCATAACAAGAGATCTCGACAGTAAGATGAGTTACTGTGAAGAAATTGCATGTAAATAAATTGCGACTTACAAGTCACTTCACAGAGCCATACCCTATGTGGTCACCACTCCTCATTAGCCACTTAATTAACAATGAACATCCCAAAAAACACATTATATGAATCGATGACATACCTAGGACTGGTACACGAAACGAGTTGCTTGAATTTGCCTCGGGCTCGACTCATTTTTAGCTCGTTCAAGCTCGTTTGATTTTAAATATGAACACAAATTTGGGCTCGTTTAGCCTGAGCTACTGGGGTGGCTCGTTTAGGCTCAAATATTTCTGGTCATTCTTCAATTGTACTTTTCAGTCATCTAATTCCAACGGCTACAATGCTTTTCTAGCTAACCTACCTAGAGACAATCAAATCTCGTCTCCCTCTCGAACCTCCTCCTCTCTCTCTCTCTCTAACGCTATGCCTCTCTCTCTTCTCTCAGCCTCTCGCGCTCGAACTCTTCCACTTTCTCCTCTTAGTCCCTCTGCCTCTCAAACTCTGTGAATCTCTCTCTCTCTCTCTCAGCCTCTCTCTGTCTCTATCTCAAACTATTTGCCTCCCTCTCACTCACTGTCTCTCTTTAGTTCTCCTCTAAAACCCAGGTATGCCTCGCCTTTTCATGCACACACGCGTCCAAGAACATGCAGATCGAGAACTCTTTGAGAAAACCAGATCTCGAGCATGGTGATGGCACCACTAGCTACCGAAGGACAATAACATGAGGAAATCATGTATCGAATCAGATCTCATACACACACTTTCTCTCTCTCTCTCACTCTGGCTCTAATTTGTACTAGATTTCTGATTAAAAAAGGAGACTAGTCGAGCCTAGCCAAGCCGAGCCTAAGCAAAATCCAAAGCTTGATTAACGAGCTCNTGCAGATCGAGAACTCTTTGAGAAAACCAGATCTCGAGCATGGTGATGGCACCACTAGCTACCGAAGGACAATAACATGAGGAAATCATGTATCGAATCAGATCTCATACACACACTTTCTCTCTCTCTCTCACTCTGGCTCTAATTTGTACTAGATTTCTGATTAAAAAACGAGACTAGTCGAGCCTAGCCAAGCCGAGCCTAAGCAAAATCCAAAGCTTGATTAACGAGCTCAAGCCGAATCTGAACACCACAACATAAACTCGAGCCGAGCCTGAGCATAGCCAAGCTCGGGAGGGTCGGCTTGATTCTCACCCCTAGACATACCACATGGGACCTATGGAACCATGACTGGTACCATCCCAAGTTTATAATTGTTGTTTTATTTGTTCTGTGAGAATTGAACCTTCAATGATTTAGGGGGTTCGAGAATATCAATTTTGGCAATACTAAGTGTGTCTAGAGAGGTAGAGAGTCGCTCAAAGAATGAAAATTAAAAATCAAAACCACATTATTACTTGTTTCTTTCGTCTCAAATGAACATCTCCTCACTCTCCCAGCCTAAAATTCTATGGTGCTAGAAGTCTAAATTACTTCTTCTTTGTCAATAATGCTCAAGTCTATTCTAGTATAGTGTAGAGACCAATTATTTACATACCACAGATTGGCTTTATTATTTTTTTGATGGCACAAAGATTGGCTTTATTTCAAACGTAGTTCTAAGGAATAACCTAATTATCCTAATATAGACAGAGCCCTGCTCCCTAGACCTTGCAAACATAAAATAAGACTCTTTAGTTTAAGCACAACAAAGAGTGTTAGGCGTATTTCAGCAAAGCCAAATAAATTGTAACAGAGGATTAAGGAGGTTGCCAAAAACCTTAATTGCCATGAGGCATGGAAACAATTATCAATGGCAGATTTATAATGTCATACTTTCTATTAATCAAACTCTCCCTTCTCCATCACATTAAAAGGTTTATGGAACCAAGGTCATTTCTAGCTCTTTATCAACCTAGGCAGAGAAAGACATACAAGATGTAAAAGGTATGGTTTCCAGAGTCAATGTTTATCCATTCGGGAAGAACAGCATGACAAGTGCAATCCTTTTAAGCTCAAATTTTCTTTCCCTGAAAAAGGCCAACTTGAAAACTGAGTAAGTAGTAAGTCCAATGAGCTGATGATTAGACTTACATTCTGTGCTTACAAACATTTAGGGACCGTACAGGTCAAACCTAGAAAAACAAATGCTTTGACACATATAGAGATATGGGATATGAAAACGACCATAAGACCCAGATGAAAGCAGCAGAAGGAATAGAATCTAGTACAAGACCTACAGACTCTTCAAAAAGGGTTAACTGATACTCTAAATGATGAAGACAAGAGAAGATAACCAAAGGCAAGTAGCACATATCTAACTAAAATTACATGCCAAAGCAAAGCCAGTGCAGGTTCTAACATTCATGGGGAAAAAGCAGCACACCAATAAAGTTAAATAGATGCACTGCAGTGTAGGTGAGAAAATGTATATTATGCCCTCCATGTCGTTGATTTTTGTTGTACTCTANTAAAGTTAAATAGATGCACTGCAGTGTAGGTGAGAAAATGTATATTATGCCCTCCATATCGTTGATTTTTGTTGTACNCCAAAGGCAAGTAGCACATATCTAACTAAAATTACATGCCAAAGCAAAGCCAGTGCAGGTTCTAACATTCATGGGGAAAAAGCAGCACACCAATAAAGTTAAATAGATGCACTGCAGTGTAGGTGAGAAAATGTATATTATGCCCTCCATGTCGTTGATTTTTGTTGTACTCTATGTGAAGAACAACTTGTGCTTTCATTCTAACATACACAATGACACATAATACTTTTCAGTTTTTACCACCAACAAACGGAAACAAAACTATATAGAATTTCTACAAGACTCTAAAATTTGGCCAACCAAAGTGTCTCACATATTTTTAATTTCCAAAAGTACGGGAATTCATCTCAGCGGGCAATATTATCCAATTTGGTGAGGCCAATATGGCATTTCTCAACATGACTGCTCAAGTAGACAGATGATGTTTTGTGATTATATTGCCTGCATAGGAAATGAAATGCATAACATAAATTAAGAACTAAAGATTAAATGGTTCAATATTATAGTATACTAGTCCAATTTGGGTGGTGTTTCCATACTTGCTAAGTCGCATGTATTATAGGTAATCTTTCATGCTTTTTTTGTTTGTCCATGTCAGAAAGAAACATTTTTCCCTTTCAATCAATAAGCTTTTCTTAAGTTTAAGAAACATATGCAAGAACAATTGATCAATATCAACTCTTGGCTCATGCCATAAATTGCAGACCATCACCCATCTGAGAAACTAAAATTTTATATGGAATGTTGCTATTGATCAACTAAATGAACATTCAAAAGGAAAGACGTAGTACACTAGATGGCCACATTTTCCAGCAATCTATTAAATACCAAGACTAAAGATGTCACCTTGATCCGTTCATATTCTCGACCTGCACAACTTTTAGCATCTTCAGTAACTCTCACAGTCTCTTTCAACTCTTCTATCTTTCGAATTCTAGACCTGTCTCCTCCAAATATTTTAGAGGGAGTAGTTTCAAGCTTTTCAAGCTTTGAATTCAAGGAAGAAAGTTCGGAAGAAATAGTCTGTACAGTCAACAGAGCACTTGTTCGGTCTGAAAAAGCATTGTTAACAGCCAACATAATCCCAAGATACTCATGGAGCTTATCCTGCATCACATAAAACACCTCAATCAGACAAAATCAACATAGGCTCTATTCCACGACTAAACAATTCCATAGTAGGGACCATCAAAATACTTCTTGAGAAATAGTTTGAGCGATTCTAACAACTATGGAACAACAAAGATGAGCATATTAAATTTCAAAGTTGATGAAACCCAAAGTTCTAGACCTTACCAAATGTTTGACTGTTTGTGCATTTAACTCCCGAAACAATCTGCTTGCTTTCACAGCAGCAGTTGCCATGTTTTTCATGTCTGCAGCCCTCACTCTCTGAGAGTTGTGGACCGCTTCCTCTGTCTCAAACTTGGTTAGTTTGACAAAAGACAAACCCAATTGCCCCAGTGTCTCTCCAATATCTTGCTGCGCTTTGACAAGTGATTCAGCCTGCATAATCAATAACAAATCAGATGCTCTGAGTTGCAAACAACTGCATTTGTCAATATACTTACAACTAATATTTCTAAAGTATGGGATCAAATAGTTATAGGTTTTGTAGGATATAGTTTCATTTTTCNATCAATAACAAATCAGATGCTCTGAGTTGCAAACAACTGCATTTGTCAATATACTTATAACTAATATTTCTAAAGTATGGGATCAAATAGTTATAGGTTTTGTAGGATATAGTTTCATTTTTAACAGTAAATAGGGGCATAGCCAAGCCAGGCTCATTGAGCAAGTCTGGATTTCAAACATAATCAAATTGAGTTTTAGCCATAGCAAGTCTGGATTTCAAACATAATCATATTGAGTGTTAGCCATCCAATTTGAAATAAACATGTTCAAGCTAAATCAATTTGATTTCAGTCCAGCTGGATTACTGTCCTAAGTGATCTTGCTCACTAATCTAACCCGACATACTAACTTGTTTCCGGTACAAACAGGCAATTGATAAACAACCAATGCAATTTAGCAAAGGCAACATGGTTCAGACATTTGATCAGTTCTCTATTATATCTCTGTGCCTATATTTACTAACTAATTTCTCTAAAAGTTTTCTCTATGCAAATTCCCCATTCCTATACTTATACCAAGGCTTCATAGTCCCCACATTAACTTTACAAGAAATTGAAAATGTACATGTAACTGTGATTGTGTGAAATTAATTTTTTGGTACGTAAAAAACTGAGGACAGTGACCAACTAAGACAGACAAGCTAACCTGCTGAGACACATTGCTGAGATGCTGCTCAAACTCCAACAACTTCTCTTTCCTCTCCAAAAACTCCTTATCTTCCTCCACCACCGGCGGCTTTGTTCCGCCCCAATCATTCGTCACCGACTGCTTCAACTCCTTGAATATCCTCAGCAAATCCCTCCCTCCTTTTGCCGGCTGCAGCACCTCATTCATGTCCACCACCGCCACGCTCTCTCCTCCCAACAACTGCCTCGGCAACTTCACCGCTCCATCCAACATCCTCGAAGCCACATCCGTACTCCGAGCCAACGGCAAATTACCCTGAACAGTCAAGAACACTCTCAACTCATCACTCCTCCTAATCACCGGATGAGCACAGAGTCTCCTCAAATATTTCTCCAATTGCACTCTCCTCTGCTCCACAAATTCATTTTTCTGCATCACTTGAGACTCCACTACATTTTTATCAGGCCTCATCGGAATAAAATATCCTCTATACGATTCCGATAAACGGTCCGATAAGATCACAACTTCTTTGAATCGTCTCCGAACACTAAATTCAGATCCGTTAAATTCAGGAAAACTAGTCCGCGTAGTAATTAAATAAGTAATGTAAGTACTTCCACCTGGAACAAGCGAATTTGCTAGCTCCTGTTCTCTTTGCGGATCGGAGACCGAAATTTTTATATATTCCGATGACGGCGATGAAGATGACGACCGTGGAGAGGTTTCCGAGCTATCGTGGCCGTTAATTTTGGTGATGTGGTCGTTATCG
Source organism: Ilex paraguariensis (assembly GCA_963454935.2). Classification (NCBI taxonomy): domain Eukaryota; kingdom Viridiplantae; phylum Streptophyta; class Magnoliopsida; order Aquifoliales; family Aquifoliaceae; genus Ilex; species Ilex paraguariensis. The sequence continues at coordinate 2,514,871 of CAUOFW020000725.1, read as the reverse complement.
AAGGATTTGAAGACGGCGTCGGCATAGGAAGGTGGCTCGAGGATAGAATTGAAAACGGAGGAGGAGGAGGAGAAGCTAGGGTTTTGGCTGGGTGTTTCGGGGCGTATGAGTGACGATGGCGAGGAGAGTGGAGGATTATCGTCGGTGGATAATTCGGCGAACCGTAGAGATGAGGATAGGGGATCTGAGAACGATTTTGAACCGTTGGATGAGTCGGTGAGGACTAGGGATTCCATTTCTTCTCTGGATGCATAGAGATGGGCTTCTTCGTAGCTTTGGCTCTCAAATCCCATCATTTTTACTCAATTTTCTCGGAAAATTAGAAGAAATTAGAAGGGAAAAAGAGGGGATTTTCAGAGTGGAATTGATAGGATGGACATTGTGAACAGTTGAATTGATTGGATGGACATTGTGAACAGTTGAATTGGAGACTGAGGTTGGGGTGGTCAAGCTAACTTATACCCGTGGGTGATTTTTTCTTGAAGCGATAGGAGAAAAGAGGGAGGAGAGAGAAAATGGTGGAGGTGAAGTGTCGTGAGATCGAGGACTGGTAGATGGTGTGGAACACAAGGCTTGGGGCACGTGTGAGGGGCAATACTGTAGCGGTAAAAATGATAAAAGGCTATGTTGCAAGGGTAAAACTGGTTTTTCATACGGAGACGGATTAACCAATGGTTCGTGAAACAGATTACATACAGAGAATAAATCTTGGGCTAGGAAGAAGGCCCATTATGAAAAGGGTTGGAGTCCCTAATCATCACGGACCCTATTTTACTTTAATGGGCAACATGTCTGAAGGATGGGCCTACATGAATCCAATTAATTAATTTTGATGTTTTCCTTTTAGTGGGCTTTCTTGCCAAACTGATCGGCCTACATTCACCCCAAAACTCCTGAACGAATGAATGGCCTACAAATTGGCTGCTGACGTTGATATCGTTTTAACTTACAAAGTTTACTATGTATTATGCTCAGATCAAAAAAAATCTATGTATTATGCTCTTGAATTAGAACATCTCTAACCATACTCAAATTTGAGTAAAAAGTTTAATTTGGTATAGAGTACTCCAATGAGTAAACTCAAATATCTACTCAAATCTTTTACAAAATTTCCTTATTGTCCCAAAAACTCTTTTTTTTTTTTAATTCAAACTATGGNATCTACTCAAATCTTTTACAAAATTTCCTTATTGTCCCAAAAACTCTTTTTTTTTTTAATTCAAACTATGGTATTTTATAAAATAAATGAAACTTTCATATCGCTCCACAAATAGGTAATTCAAAAAAAAATAAAAAAATGAATGTGTATACTACAATACATGGAAATAAAGAAACCACCACATAATTCTAAAATTATTCTAATCCCTTATCATTTTTTATAAATCAAGATAAAAAATATATATAACTATTTCGACGTGGGCATGGTACGAAGAACACAAATACATACGTTTTTTAAAAAATAAAAGATTGAAGAAATAAAATGACTAATTTTTTAAATTTATAAGTAGTGAAGGCTTAAAATTTTAGAAAAAATTGGTAGTCTGAAATTGTACTAACGGTAGTATTTATCTCAAAAAAATCAAAGATAAATTTGATGGGTAGGCTTAGGTTTTATATAGAGTGAAAGATGGATGAGATTGAGGTTTTGAAAAATACAAGAAATCAAGAACATGGAAGATGAAAAGCAAAAAACTTATCTGCAGGGCTTCAAATGATTTGTGAAAGCTTCGATGGTGGTCGACGATAGAAAGAGCGTAGTAAAGAGAGGCAAGAAAAGGCATAAAACAAGTTGTCGAAGAAGTTTTTTTATTTTTGATATGTTAAAAAGTTACCATTATAATTTTGGTATATAGTTTGAGTCTGTTTTAATATGGGTCATAATAAGTTTCATCTTGATTTAGTATAGGTTTGAGTACAAGGTTGAGAAGTTTTTTTTGGCCATTTTGACTTAAATTTAAATTTGAGTCAATGTTTGAGATGCTCTTATATCATTTATATCAATTAAGTTTCTGAACTATGTTTTGTGTCAATTTAATTTTAAATTATACTATTTGTATTAATGTGGTCATTTCGTCCAAATTTACAGTTAACTTAGACAGAATTTATCTCACACGCATAGCTTGGGTCAAGGATTAGGTATAGTTTAAAATTCATATGTTGTATACATGAAGAATTTTGTCAGCCTTTTGACAAAAAGGTCATATTAACATAAAATTTATAATTTAGAGATTAGGTTGATACAAACGTAATTTAATGATTTGATTAACAAAAAATAATATAGTTCAAATACCATATATATATATAGTTAACTCTAACTTATAATAAAACCAAGGACCTAGGGCTCATAATGATGGATGATGTGTTAATAAAAAATTAAAACCAAAGTGTAGTGAAGAAGATCCGAATCCTGTAGAACCCCGCCCAAAAATGGCACTCGGCTCATTTTAATTTTTTTTTTTTTGGTTTTCGGTACACTGGGATGCTTAGTGAGGAAGTTCTAATGAGTGTGCTAACAGAAGTGGAGTAGGTGCCTGGGGAGGAGGCCTACTTAACTAAACCGGGCCTTCCTTGCAATTGACTCCAAGATTAGCCAAGATAGCCAAGAGTTCTTTTTAATTTTTTTTCGGATCAATCACAAATTAATTTAGGCTTAATCGTAAATTATCTCAAATATTTATAATAATTATAAAAATATCCACAAAAATTATATATTAACGATATGATACCAAATATTTTTTCGGTACCATAAACTTTTTCCTTTATAACTATTTAAATTTAAACTGGATAATTCTTTTGGTCATGGTTATCCACTATTAACTATACTACAACGTACTGTAGCACTTGGCGTCACTGTCGCACACAGCGGTATTAAATCAAAGAAGCAGTCAAGGCACAAATAAAGTGTATTAACGTAGTCCTCAATCACGCATAACAACCTCTCTCAAATCCCAACTCCGACTACCCACTTCCTGTAACTTCTCAAAAACACCGCCAAGTTCCCTCTGATTGTTCGGTGCTCGAATTTGGCTGTTTCGTTCTTCCTGATTCTCCCGTTAAAACTCCAAGGTTATCTCTCTCTCGCTATCTCTCACTACTTTGAATTTCACTGTTTCTTGATAGTTTCTTGTGTTTTATTCAACCGTACGGTTCTGTATAGTAATATCTCGAGCTTTTCGCGTTTCTAGGGTTTCTCTTTGTCGTTTAATTTATTTTTCTTGCCTCGAATCTAGGGTTTCTTGTGCATCTTTTGATGATTTTTAACACCTCTTTTTACAACCATACACTCATACCTTACGTACATACTTTAGACGAATTTATGCACACACACATCTGTGTTTGAGTTATTCGTGTATTGGGGTTTTTGTTGGTCTTGATTGCAGACATTGAAGAATGAGGCTTGGTGCTGGGAAAGAGGGGCCATCATGCAGCACTGAACAAGTGAGAAAAATGAATTGATTTAGAGTTGTGAACTGTTTAACATTTATATAATTTATGCAATTGGAGGAGTTGTTAGGAGGAAGATTTTGGAAATGTATTGATTGGTTTTTAACTTATTTTCTAATTATGGAAAGAGAACTAAGTTCAGCGAGTTCATTGGAAACTGCCGCTGCTTCTCTAGCGTACTGGCTGTTTAATTAATTGCCCCTATTATATATATAATTTGNACTTATTTTCTAATTATGGAAAGAGAACTAAGTTCAGCGAGTTCATTGGAAACTGCCACTGCTTCTCTAGCGTACTGGCTGTTTAATTAATTGCCCCTATTATATATATAATTTGTATGAACGCTGAAGCTGTTATCTGACTGGGCAATTGCATATTTAGTGGTACTGGTCTAAAAGAGTTGTCCGTTGAAATAAGCTCCCCCCTATCTCTCTCTTTCTCTCTCGGTATTTATCTGTGTTCTCCATTTTTTGGTGGATAGGTGATTGACTTAATTTCATGGGTGAAAGGATTACATGTGCTTAGCTCGCAAGAGCTTAGTAAGCTACTCAGGGATTCTGAAAACAATATCCTTCAGCAAATTATGGAAAATGGATCCTGTATACAGGTTGGTATAAGGAGAATGCAACTAGGAATTTTTACAAGTTAGACATTGATTATTTTTATGTCAATTTTTCTCTGATTTGCTGGTTCTTTTCCGCAATGTGATGTAGTCTTAATCTTTCAGATTGATGTGGAAAAACTTGCAAGATATATTCCTTTGCACCTTATTGCAATAATTATGTCATCTGACCAAGATGAAGCATCGTTCAAATACTTGTTATGTGGATTTCGGTTGTTGCATACCTTGTGTGATCTAACATCTCGGCACCCTAAACTTGAGCAGGTAAGCTCAAATTTTATGTTCTTTGTTATAAGGGTGACTGGATGTAAAACTTTCCTTACTCACTTGTAGTGTAATTTCAATAGAGTTCTATGCAGAATTATTACAATATGTACAGTGCCTTATCTATTTTTACAAGAAGTGTTACAGATATTTCTTGATGATGTCAAAGTATCAGAACAGCTGCTTGATCTTATCTTTTATTTGCTCATTATCCTTGGTGGTTATAGACAGGTTTGTTTTTTTCCCTTCTTCTTAAACCCTCTCTCCTATATTATGTCTGTATTGAAAATTGTATACTATTATACAGGAACACCAAAGTCCAAGTCATGTAGCCCTTTTACATTCAACTCTTGTGGCATGCAGTCTATATCTATTGACAGGATTTATTTCTTCACAATGGCCAGAGCTTGCTCAAGTGTTGGTTGCACACCCTAAGGTAAATTTTCTAACTGTGGGTTTTGTAAGCCACAGAGTATTGTTTGTCACAAACATAGTTTTAAAAATCGGCCTGGACATCAACCCCGGGAAAGAGACTGGGTTAATGGGTCACTGGTCGGATCGGTAATATAATAAAAAAATAAAAAATAATTATTATTAATAATAAAGCCAAAAAATACAATAATAATGAAAATACATGCTTAATATATATTAAATGAAACAAAACCCACCCAAAATCATCAACAAGCAGCCATGAAACAAAATAATATAATCAAACAATCTACTCAACTAATCAACAAACTACTATTATAGACTTTACACTATGTCAGTAATGCTAAAAAAAAAAAAAAGTATGACAGTATAAACAATTCAATATTCAAGCAACTAAGCAAGTGAAAATAGAGAGACTGAAAGAGAGAGGGAGAGACGATGTACCCATAGTGAGTGTGCTGTGTCTCATACTCTCATNATTCAATATTCAAGCAACTAAGCAAGTGAAAATAGAGAGACTGAAAGAGAGAGGGAGGGAGAGGGAGAGACGATGTACCCATAGTGAGTGTGCTGTGTCTCATACTCTCATTCGAGGCAAGGAAATAGGCAGAGAATAAGGAGTGAAGCCCTAAAACAAATCGTTGAAGAAGCTCCGACAAGTGAGTCCTTATTGGCCTTTGCTTCCTTCGATTACTCGCAGCGCGCACATAGAGAGAGAGAGAGAGAGAGGCTGAGGCTAATCTGAGTTGTTTAGGAGAATCAAAGACTTGGAGCAGAGGGCAAGCCACAAGATTTAGGGCATAAATGCTAAAAAGCCCCAAAACCCAGATATTTATTTGGTTTGAATTAATCCGGCCAGTTTATTGAAAATCACCCGGTTGAACGGTTTTGACAGGAACTGGGCGGTTTATTGGATTTCTTCCGGTTTTGGTACTTAAACGATCTGATCTACGAACCAGCCCAGTTTAGGCTCCGGGTCACCTCGCCGGGCCGGGCCGGTTTTTAAAACATTGGTCACAAATATAAGTGGTCTGATCTCACAATATAAGTATTGGTATATTTGTGGGCCCTTACTTCAGTCTTCAGTTGCCCCAGCTTCATTCTTTTTAATAAGTTGAGCCATATTTTCTTCCAGAATACATTAATGGAGATTAATTGTTTGCATGGTTGATCATTGAACTTCTGTGGCAGGTTGATGTATTCATGGATGCAGCCTTTAATGCTGTTCGCATTGATATCAATTTTCTCCAGATCAAGCTGTCAGCTCAAAATACCGACTTCTATGTGAATTCCAAGGCTACTGTTGAAGAAACGTTAAACCATCTCTGCCAGCAGTGCGAGGCTTCTTTACAGTTCCTCCAGTCATTATGTCAACAAAAGTTGTTTCGAGAGCGCCTTGTTAAGAATAAGGTTTTTAGTTAAGAGCTATGTTTCACTAGATGTTTGCAATGGGAAGAATCATCCCAGAAACTCTAGGGTAGAACCAAAGTGTAGGCAGAGTTACCCTGTGTAGAGTTAGCAATCGTCTAATTTGGCATTTAAGTAGTGCATGCGCTGTTGATTTGAACTTCCTCGATATTTGCAGTGCCACTGGTTCGATGACCTGAGAAAAATTAATAGGCTTTTATTTGAATCTGGCTGAAAACACTACAATTAGCAGTTGGGGCTTACATAGCAACGTTTAGGATACGTCAAAATATGTGTAAAGGATTATAGAATCACTCATGATCTACTACTCTTTTTTGGCATTTATAGAATCACTCATGATCTGAGCAAACATTACACGTGATTTTTTCAGAGTGTATATGTATATGGATTTCTGACTTCTTATTTGTCATTTCTACTTTGCTGAGCAATTGAATTATCCACTATCATTAGCTCCTTTCNACACGTGATTTTTTCAGAGTGTATATGTATATGGATTTCTGACTTCTTATTTGTCATATCTACTTTGCTGAGCAATTGAAGTATCCACTATCATTAGCTCCTTTTTCTATATTCTAAAATTTGTACCTCCAATCCCACTCAATTGAGTTTTCTCAGTGTTGTCTCTAATGAGAGCATAATTTTGTCACTCTTACAGGAATTATGTGGAAAAGGAGGCGTTCTTTTTCTGGGTCAAGCAATTATGAACTTAAATGCAACACAATTTTCAATAGATTCCTCAGTTGTGGCTGCTGTATATAGGATGAAATCCAAAGCTTTATCTATTGTAAGTCCAAGTGATGAACATAGTATTTGGTAAACATTTTGCGGAAGGTTTAAGCTGCCTGAGAATGCACTGCAGCATTTTACTGTTTTATACTCTTTGTGCATGAATTTCATTCATCAAATCAGCCACAACTCCTGTTTCTGCAGCTGTTGCATCTCTGTGAAGCAGAAAGTGTATCTTACTTGGACGAGGTTGCTAGCACCCCAGGAAGCCTGGATCTAGCAAAGTCTGTTGCTTCAGAGGTTTGTTTTGATTTATAGAGATGGCCATTCTTTCCCTAGATCATGTGTAATGTTAGTTTGAGTAGTTGGCAGACATTTTGCAAAAGAAGATCAATTTGAGACCATTTTTTAAATGGTGTCATGTAGAATATATACTGTGCCAATAGTGCCATAAAGAAATGATAATCTACTTGGATTGAAATGGCAAAATTTCCATCTTTTCTCATGCTCTATTATGAAGAATACTGAATTTTCTTTAATATTATTAATATTGCAATTATTAGGTGGTGGGTATTTAGGTTAATGGTTCAGAAATTATAAAATTTGTGAGGGATACGGATGCCATGACTAGATTGTATCGCACAAAACTTTATTGTGTGAAACATTATACATATTGTTTCTCCTAGAATTTTGGCAACTATGGCGATGGCAAGTAGTCAGCATTGCTTCTTCATGATTAACCTATTTGCCAAGAGTTTTTCTTCTATTAATGAAGCCTAATTGACTGCCAAACTCATTGATATGGATACAATTATCACGATGTAGGCGCTTGAATTGCTGAAGGCAATGTTTGGTGGAGATCCCAAAGAATTGAGTGCTTCCTGTGTGAAAACCTACCCAACGGGTCTTTTGCAACTCAATGCAATGCGTCTGGCGGATATCTTCTCTGATGATTCTAATTTTCGATCATACATCACACTGTATTTTGTAAGCTTTCTTACAATACCTGTAGCTTATCAGGAGCCTGAGCATTCAATATGCTTGCTTCAATTACATTATTCTGCCTTTTGATATATTACTGTATTTCTTTTGATAAAATCTTTTAATTCGGGTAACAGATACCAAATGTCTAATGACATGTGGCTTTTTTCATTTATCAAAATACATACGACTAGTGTGGGGTTTACGTGCTATATTGATGCCTATCATCTATGCTGTACAAAGCATTGGCCATGATGAGATTTTTGACCAAGTCATTGTATATGTTCCTTCAGACAGAAGTTTTGGCTGCAATCTTTTCACTTCCACATGGAGAGTTCTTGTCTAGTTGGTGTTCCTCTAACCCTCCGGCTTGTGAAGAAGATGCTACTCTGGAGTATGATCCAGTGGCAGCAGCTCGATGGATTTTGGATTTTGGACTTTCATCATCGGATTTTTCAAATGTGATGAATTCAGAGATTGCTTTCATTCCCTCTAACATGCCGCGGGCTTCCTATGCTCATCAGAGAACATCATTGTTGGTCAAAGTAATAGCAAACCTCCATTGTTTTGTCCCTGACATCTGCAAAGGTGAATGCTTAACCAAGATTTTTTTGTAAGGTGTCACAATTTTTGATCAGTAGTGTCTCTGCATTGTCCTGATTGTTTATCAAGCTCTTTTGATCAATGCCCAGAGGAGAAGGATCTCTTCCTTAATAAGTTTCTCCGGTGCATGCAAAAGGAACAACCTAAATTATCAGATGGGGTTGCATTCATTTGCGATGCTGAAAAAGCCGCCGTTGTTGTCAGGAATCTGCGTAATTATTTGCCTCTGATGATTTCTTCATTTTATAAAATGCCATGTGCTTTTGCTTTCCTAATGACTGACTCGTATGTGTAGGTTCCTTGTTGAGTCATGCAGAATCTTTAATTCCTGGCTTTCTAAATGAGGACGATTTGAATCTCCTTAGGTGATTTGTCTCTGCACTGTGCATTTGGCAACTTATTTATTTTTTTATCTTATACTCGGGAAGTGTTAGTGTTTGGTTGCTTGACAATAGGATGACACTTAATGAAATACCTGTTCAATTATTGGTTATGAACTGCCTGTTAAGAGGAGTTAATGACTTATATCTTACAACCTAACCCATCTTTCAGCTTGAGTGGTATCTAGCCACCCAAAAGCTGAGGTGCGGGTCCTGATTTATAAAAGTAATTTGGGATGTGGCGGTTTTGTTTTACCATTTGCCAACCTCCCCCCCCCC
>CAUOFW020000725.1:2407681-2486145 GCA_963454935.2 Ilex paraguariensis | reverse complement strand
TTTTTTTTTTTTTTGTGGGGGGGGGGGGGTGGTAACCTTAACTGAGCACTAGCAATACAACAGTCAACACCTGCACAGACACTATCCTGGGACTCTGAGAATCTGTTTCAGCAACCTGTAGGAACTTCATCATGCCATATGGTGTTTCGTTACTGAGTCCAAGGTATCTGATCAGCAAGCAATTATATCTGTTCTATACTCAGACGAAGATCATATTGAAGAAAGATTGGCTAGAAACGTAAAACTCAGCATACGATCACTCACCTTACCAGCATCAACAGCCCTGCCTAGAGCATCAAATTGTTCCTCGATACTCATGGAAGAGAACTATCGGTTCGGGTCATACATGGGTTCTCCAAACATGAGAACATAGCCGCAGGAACACCCAGAAAATGCTTCAACAAGAGTGTGGAGAAGGAAAATACAACAAAAGTTAACTTGGCAACTACAGGATATGTTTATCCATGGTTTCCAAAGAATAACTCTATCTGGATGTTCCTTGTTGCCAATAGAATATATGAAACAAAATACAAAAAACAAAAGGTAGGGTCTACATACAAACCGATCAGCCCAATGAATTTGATACAGGTCGATGTAATTGGTTTGGAGCCACAACAAACTTCATCAGTTAAATTGGATCATATTTTTGAAAATAATACAAATTATCAACTGTAATACATCTCAGAAAAATTGCTTTAATATTTACATAATGATAGTATAGCCACATACAAAACATACTACAGAAGCTATAACTTTAATTACAGAGTAATGCTATTTGAACCTAAAAATTAGACATAATTCGCTAACCTAATGATGTGCCTTTATTGGAATCATTGGATTAACACCAAGTCCTAATGTTTGATAGGGCCTACAGTCAATCCATAGGTTATAGTGAATTAGGTCCCAATAGCATTGCTCTTAATACTAGGTGAAGCCTTATGCTTTCATGACAGCATATAGTATAAGATGTCTTACATTGATAGCATAAACACGAAAACTAGGACAGTAAAATTCAAAGCATTAACCTTAAGAAATCTGTAGGAAAAGAAAACTCACAACATTTGAAGTTGTAAATGATTGAAGAAAACATTACCAAAAAAATTACATCTAGGTGCTTACTAGCACCCTAAATGTTACTGAAGCAAAGGGGGTTGGAAATTGACCTCAATTCTGTACACATGTTAAACTCCTCAAAAAGGCAGCTACAACTGGGTGTACTTGTAACAAATTCAATGCCAATTGACTCATAGCAACTTGAAGGTACTACTACAAAAACCTTTCATGCTGTCCTACAACTTCTCCATTGATTCAATTCATATATAATTACCTTGAGTAAAAATGAATTGGCATTTATTGTTGAAGGAAACAGTCGACATGAATTTGAAAAAAAGAATTTGATTAGGCCATGGAAGTAAAGGAGTTGTGGCAATCAAGTTTTCCTTCCTTTAAAAAACAAAGATGGCAATCAAGAAAAACTCTTCCTTTAAGAAGTACTTGTGATGCATACAAATGCAAAATAAATAAATATTCACCCTAGACTATGTGGCATGTGCATATACTCAGGTGTAAAGGACATTGCTGTACTTCACCAACTTACACAGCTTATACAACGGTAGAACCGAGGGATAAACAAGCTCAGGAAAGGTTCATGAGTACCAGCATTTCTGCCTTAGACAAAAAGTAGTGTGAGTATACATGGGAGGGACTCAACCTATTGTCAATGGCCGCAATTATATTAAAGGCATCCAAACTAGTAGGCCCGTCTGGAATCCAAGACATTTGTCCAGATGGCCCACTAACCTGTACCCGAGCTGTAATCTGAGAAAATTTATTTAAGGAGGCATACTCGACGATTTATAAAGATTAATATTGAGAAGGAATCCAGGAGAAAAAACTCATTGTACTTGAAATTATGGAATACATGCCTTGGAAATTAAATTAGAGAAAAATTTCAACTAAATTATGGCATAAGGTAGTCTTCTTGCAATTCCAAACAGGAATTCCATGGTGCCATACAGAGCATTAACTGTAACCAGAAAACACTAGCTGACACTACAAAAATTGGTTAATGAAGTTCATGGAAGAAAAGGAGTTGGCAATCAAGTTTTCCTTCCTTCAAAAAACAAAGATGGCAAGAAAAAATCTCCTAGATACAAGAGTGGGTTATGACAATACATGCAGAGCCACAATGTGGGGTGAACCAAGAAGTACTTGTGATGCATAAAAANCAATCAAGTTTTCCTTCCTTCAAAAAACAAAGATGGCAAGAAAAAATCTCCTAGATACAAGAGTGGGTTATGACAATACATGCAGAGCCACAATGTGGGGCCCAAAATAAATAAATTTTCACTCTAGACTATATGCATCTACTCTGGTGTAAAAGACATTGCTGTACTTCACTAACTTACACAGCTCGTACAACAGTAGAACCGAGAGATAAACAAGCTCAGGAAAGGTTCATGAGTAACAGTCAATATTACAAAAGAATCATATTTTTTTATCGGATCAAAAGAATTATATGATAGGGTTACCTATGAAGAATTATATGAGATAGCAGTTTTTGTCTTTGCCAGATATATATAGCAGCTTGCCCCATCCTTCAGTTATATGAAGAGGGAAAGAAATATCAGCCTTCCTCAGATAGTTTTCATCATGCATCATTATGAAACTTTAACAGACCATAGGATCAGCAATTCATGTTGTACCCTACAAAAATTGCATTTAACTGAAAAGTAGCAATATTTACAAGGAACTGTTAAATGCGAGCGTCCATCCTTCAAATAATTGGTTGTTTTCATGCAACAGTAATACAGCAAACTTATGTAACTTAGAGAAAACTGCCAACCCTAAATCTACTACTGATTGGGCATATGGTTACAATTTCTATAATTCACTCTCATGTCTCTTGAAGACCTACTAGCAAGGAGGCATGCAGACCTACTAGAACACCCCACCAGATATGCGTGATGACTTGCATCATTTATTAAGCAACCCAAGGGAGAGAATCAATGGCTTTAATTCTAAAAAATGAATCTACAAAACAATACGCGAGTTCCCATCAATAATCCTTCTTGTTGTTTTGAATTGGATTGGCACAACTCAATCTGGTCCTCTCAGAAATGATTTTCCGTACAACAGACAGCAAGTTACTGCTACATTTTTGGATTCAAGCATATTAGTCAGCACACAGGTAGTGAAGAATTCTTCCCCGATAGAAAACACCACCTTCATGGCCTTGTTGAATTTTATTTTTCCACCAGTATTCAGCATATTGTTAGACATGGTGCATCAGAAAATTTAAAACCATTCCTGCATCAGAATAAAGTTGACAATCAATCATACATGACAATCACAAGTTCACAACAACTACAATAACAAAGTGAAGTTATAACTCAAATTGCAATCCTAATTGTAAACTATAGCATAACTGGTACTACATTTCTTTATTTTTGCAATCTTTAAACTTATATCTTAATTTGATGTGAATTGAATTATTGCCAAAAATATGAAAACCATTAACTTCAACAATTCACAAACATTAGCTCGTTTGTTGTTTTAGATTACAGTTCCCTTTGAAACTCTTAAATGTGTGCATGAAGTAAATATTAATTGACTATTGTGTATGTAGGATAATATATAAGATCATATAATAAAGAAAAGCCGAATACGAGTTCAAAAAATGAATCAGAACAAAAAATAGCCTACTAAGTCTACCCCATCTCATCGCATATCGAGCAAAGTAACATACCCCCACCCTCACTCATACCGCGTACTAAATTGAACTTGGTTCCCCCAATCCAAGAAAATGGTCGAATAAAGTTTTATTTCATCTAATAAAGAACCAAGGTTGAAATCATCTTTCCACATCCCGAGCTATCTTTTGATAAAGTAGACAAATTTTAGACATTTTTTCACCTAATTGTGCCCACACCTGCTTCTGCTTGTCTTTCACTTTTCAAGTTGGGCCTTTATGTATGAGCATTATCATTCGAAATTTGGGTTTTTGGCATGCTCTTAAAAGGTTTTGTGGTAGTAAGGTTTTGGAGTCGGGATTGAGGTATATAAGATTCTCCGTGTTGTTTGGTCTAGTTTGGCACTAAGAATCAAAACGACAGCGAGACAAGAAGCCAAAGATGAAGGGGGGTTGAACAAAAACTAAAAAACCTTGGATTTCCTCAGTAATTAAAGTCTGCGACTCAAAATTTCAAGCCACAAGATTTGCCAATGAATGGCTATATTAGTTAGAATACAAGATTATCATCACCAACTGAACCATATATATATATATAGAGCAAGAAAGAGAAGGATAGGAAAATGAGTTGAACCTAGGATGTCCTCAGCAACTACATTTTTGTGAATGAAAGTTTCAAGCCACAAAATTTGCGAATGAATTATATATACGGAGGACAAGATTATAACCGATATTAAATCCATGTCACATATTAAGCATGGACAAAACGATAAAGACATAGCACATAACCTGATACAAGAAAGTCTTTAAAGCATAACCTTTAACTCAGCCATTACAAAACGCATCGGCTTGTGTGTTTACAACAAAATTAAAGTTGTCCTAATGCATATGTATTGCAACAATCATTTATTGCTTCTATCACATTTTCCAAAATTCTAATTTCAGACATTGAAATTCAACTGAGAATGTGTGCCTCCTATCATCATGCATATCATGTACCCCATGGTACATTCTAAGAGAATGAAACCTACCATGCATATTTGGAAGGGGCCACCATGGATAGAGATCTACCAATAAACGGGTAACACTAGTAGAGCAGTATACCAAATTCAGCTGCCTAAAACAAAGTCAACCATTAAATTTGAGTACACTCATCTTGCAGATAACAGCTGTAGTCAAGTGGGTCAAATCCCTAAATAAAAATTATTTTTGGTACACAATAGGGCCTACAGAATGGTATGACCCATCTTTTCTTCTGCTGGCATGGTTCTCTATGTCCAGACAGCATATGGGCTCCCCTTCAGAGAACTTATACAAGCAATCATTATGAGGTTAATTTTCTCTCTCTACATGAAACAAATGTTCCAAATATGCAATTAAGAAACTCGCAATCCTTATTTGCACAAAAAAGAAATTTGAAAATCACGAAATGCACATCATATTGGAAGGTTTCTATATGATGCAGCATTTCTTGCTGCAAATCATAGGAAATATTACCCAAATGGCCAAAATGAATTTACAGGTCACTGTCTCAAAGTTAAATAAATCTAAATATTTACAGTCTACACAATCATGTATCCTATTATTCACAAAATGCACCTGATGAATTGGGAAAGAAGGGTACTTCTTAAATGTCTCTTCTGCCATTGCAAGAAATAAAAATATTTATGAGCAAAACAATACTAAAGGAATATAAAGGTAATGTGCAACATCCTAGACTATTTTCTTGAAACAAGTGTATCAAACCATAATCCTAAGAGTAAACTTTATCCGCTTATAAATGTGCACTTCCTATAATAGTATTTTAAATAACGAAGAGATGATAAAAGAAGGTGTAAATAATAAGAGGCAATTAACAAAGAACAGTAAGACCGCTAGTTTACCAATGAACTTGATAAAGCATGCAGGCTGTCTGATAGATGTAGTGAACAATTGGCAGTTATTAGATGCATGCTCCTTTGGCCTTCTCAATCCAATTATGTTGTTGAATGGATGGGTGCACTGTACCATTAAGAGAACATATCCATAGCAAGTCCTCTGACTTTTTCAGCACACATATACTGTCCAATGCAAAGGTTCACTATGAAGGGAATCCATCCAGAGGAATTCCATACCCGTGTTTGCACATCAACCCTGACACCTGTTCTAGTTTATATCTTTGGCCCCACCCAGAATATACATTACACAATATTACAAATGTTTTTTTTGAGGGATATATGTGCGATTTCTCCATCTCCTCAAGGACCCTCTCCATTTCGGCAAGGCGATTTTGCGACCCATACATGACCATCTTACAGTGGTACAGGGACCGGCAGATTCGCCATCCAGCGCACTCTGCTTGCGTCACAAATTTTGAAAGCCTGTCCACTGCATTGATTCGGAAATAACTTGTGATGATAGAACGCATTATACCCACTGATGTGACAGAGGTGTTATGATCAAATGCCTCATTTACTAAATTTTCCATTGCCTCTACCAAACCCTCTTGGGCATATACCCTAATCAATAGCGCATTCAGCCATGGTCTATATTCATTTTTTGGAGTGAGGCTCAGTAACGATTCGATCCTTTTAACTCTATTCATGTCAGAACTCTGACAGTATGCGCATATCATAGCTCTGATCAATGGCATCTCCTTACAATTGATGTGATTTTTCACCAGCTCGTAAATCTCTTCCATCTTTTCCAAATTACCAGAATGTGCATACCCTCGAAGCATTAGCAATTTGGTGGTAAGATCAGGCTTGACGGGACCTGCCTCCATGATCCTATAAGTCTTCTCCATATTATCCCACATCCATGCCGTAACATATCCAGCAATTAAATTATTATATGTCCTCACATTAGGGAAGAGATTAGAATCCTTTACCTCCGAAAATGTTGCCTCCATGTGATCGACCAGCATCAAGCGACCAAAGACAGAAATGAGAATATTATATGTTACAATGGTAGGACTACAGAATACGTCCCTCTTCAAGTCTCGAAACAACGATTGACACTTCGAGGCAAAACCGTTAAACATATAAGCACCCATGAGTGCATTATAAGTGGAGGTTGTCTTAAGTCCCTTGTTGGCAGCTTCTGTGAAAAGCTCAACCGCCAGATCAACATTCTTCAGTCTACCAGCCACCATTATTCCCTTGGCATACTCGTCTGTTGTCATAGGAATGCTATAGTCTTCTTGGTTCCTTCTCCAATTGAAAACCTGAAGAAAATCAAAGCAAATGATAAACTTCAAAAATGCAGTATTTAAAAAATTCCTCTCTCCTATCAGTTTTTCATGACTATGAATCAAAGATCACTATCCACTGGCATTAGGGGCACTCCAATCGAGTAGCATATAATGCAAACATTATCATTATCCTAAAATCTGTATAAATCAATCAAAGTCCCAAAAAACCTGTTTATCAAACAATTCTCAAGTAAAAATGAGGGTACACTTAGTAACTTTGAACAATAAATCAACCTCTAACAAGTGCACAAGTCAAACTCACAATTTCTCGAATTTAATTCAGGTGACTGACTATTCAAATTCAATGTTACACAGAGTAATTTGTACATCAGCTAGTGTGAGTGCATTTGCAATAAATAGAGAACATATGAGTGAAGAAAACCTCAAGGGCTAAGTGAGGCCAAGAATCCAACTGTTTCAAGAGCTCAATCGAAGCAGATCCATCAGAATAACTCCGGAATAACGAAACCCCATTCTCTTCCAATACTCTTTCAATCTTGTCACTTTCTTCACAGTTCCTTAACACTTCGTCTCTCAATATAGAGACCTTATTTCTAAGATCTTCTAAGCTCAATTTATCAGCGAACAACTCGATGATTTTTGGGAATGCCGATTGGCAAGGGCGTGTTTCGGTGACGAGTTCTCTTATGAATGATTGGGTTGTGGTTCTTGTCAGNGACCTTATTTCTAAGATCTTCTAAGCTCAATTTATCAGCGAACAACTCGATGATTTTGGGGAATGCCGATTGGCAAGGGCGTGTTTCGGTGACGAGTTCTCTTATGAATGATTGGGTTGTGGTTCTTGTCATGTTGGTAAGTAATGGGGATTTACTTAGGGTTTTGGGTTTTGTAGAGCATCTGTAAGGGATTAAGTCTACTTGAGCTGCGTCTGATATCTTCCAAACTCGCTTGATCATTGTTGTCAAACACTAATTGCTGTTTCATACGTCCATTGTAAGGGCTAATCGCATCAAGTAGATTAACCTCTGAGAGAGAGAGAGAGAGAGAGACGACTGACGAGGAATGGGGAGAACTGTGGAGGCGATTGTGCTTGGCTGCTGTGGAAATGCTGAGCGCTTTCCAGCTGTTTGGACACGGTGTTAATCGCGGTGCTCGTAATCTTAACTCTGTTTGGGATTGTCGCAACTCTATTCGTCACCGGTTTGGGCTTCATCTTCAGTGCAACTTGGGGTGTCCATGGGCCAATAAGCCCAACTAGACCAGCCCACATAAGGGGCAGGGATTGGGTTCATTGTTTGGCCCGTGAATACGGCTTAGGCCAAAAAATGGCATGGTACTACTATTCAGTCGTATGCGGACCAAAACAGGGCTTTTTTATGAATACCGTTTTTAGTGACAAAACTTGGAGATATCAGAAGTGAGCAGGGGTACAACTCAGGTTGGGTGGGTTGAATTGTCAATTCTAATCTAATTTTAAGTATATAATCTTTAATCTTAATCTTAATCTTAACCTTAACTCTATCTCGGGTTGAGGGACTTAACCTGAGCACTGCCCGAGTTTAATTCAGGCGGGCTCAGGTTGAATTCGGGTTAATGATTTTGGACTACTTTACGGGTTGAACCCAAAATAAACTTGTTGTTCTAAACCTGATACATATATTACATAATATTCACCTAAATTAACAATGAACAACATCAATCAAGTTTTTAACATAAAAATCATAATATTAAAAACTCAATGTTTGAGATAATGCAACTACAACCATATAGAATACGAATAAATACAATCACAATTCTTGTATAAAAATAGAGTTCACTGCTTAAATAGTAAGTGAGGGAGGCGAACAATGAAGAATTCAGAACAGATTAACCCTAGACTTNACAATGAACAACATCAATCAAGTTTTTAACATAAAAATCATAATATTAAAAACTCAATGTTTGAGATAATGCAACTACAACCATACAGAATACGAATAAATACAATCACAATTCTTGTATAAAAATAGAGTTCACTGCTTAAATAATGAGTGAGGGAGGCGAACAATGAAGAATTCAGAATAGATTAACCCTAGACTTAAAAAATATATATATACGGTTATGAATATTCGGATTGAACCCGATTTTAATATTCAGGTTCAACCCGGGAACCCGAGACCGGTCCAAATTAAATTCGAGTTAGGATTTTTTGACTCAAACTCAATCCAAGTATTAAAAACTCTAGCTTAAGTCTTAATTTTTTCGGATTGGGTTCAGGTTGAAATCAAGTTAGCCCGCCCAAATTACACCTCTAGAAATGAGAATGCTGATATGAATAACGAGAAATCTTGTGAAAAATACCATTTTATCATTCTATTTTTTCATCCTATCGAACACACACACACACACACAAAAGCAATTCTTTCTATTTTATGTTATTCCTACCAAACACAAAGGAACGAAAGAAAGATTTCATTATTGAAGAATATAAAATATGTTACTCTTATTTTCTATCTTTCTATTTTTTCATCTATCTTACGAAATATACTATAAATACTAGTATGAAGTGGACCTTTGCCTATTAACCTGTGGGGGTACTCCCTGTTTTCACCCTTATGGAGAGTAGACTTGNAGAATATAAAATATGTTACTCTTATTTTCTATCTTTCTATTTTTTCATCTATCTTACAAAATATACTATAAATACTAGCATGAAGTGGACCTTTGCCTATTAACCTGTGGGGGTACTCCCTGTTTTCACCCTTATGGAGAGTAGACTTATGGCCTCAGTAATGTCTAAAATCCATGATAGTGAGATCGAATGCAATGCGACTCCTAGGCTCCCTTTTCAATGGGTATTGAAATCTAGATGGAGATGTAGTTGCCTATAAATGAATAACGTGCCAATTCAAGTCACTCAAACTTCAACTTGCTAATTTTGTCGTATAATTCGTTAACTTTTTGTCACGATTATAACACCCTTATTTGTCATAAGAAATCGTATCGTGTCATATTTTTAAATCATGCAAATCATATCATGTTAAACTTTATTTAACTCATACTCAACTCTATTATAATAGTTGTGCTTAAACAAATTCTACACCCATTCATCAAATACATTTGTTCGGTCAACGTTGTTATAGACTTGGATTTATTAAACCTAAACTCATGCCTTCCAATTTTTATCGATTTTGATGAGCCCATATTTTAGTGGGCCGGATCTAATAAATTAAGTAAGCTTAAATCAGTTAAAAGACAGGTCAAGTCTAACTCGTGAATTTGACTCAACTCAAGGTCTAAGGAGTCCAAGAAGATTATAGCACATGGAGAATAATAATCGAGATATCCACTCTCAAAGATCAAGGCAATTTTTGATTGTACTTATATTTTGAAACTATCATTCTTGAAGGACTAGTACATTTACCCTCACGCCACCGCCTGATCTAAAGGCTTCATGCCTGTAAATTATAAACTCTCTCTATTGAGAGGAACATCTCTACACCTCTCTACACACCTCACACATAGTTTTTCTCTCTCCTAGCTATTGTATTCCTCTCGGGGTTAACTATTACTCTCTCTCTCTCTCTCTCTCTCTCTCATTCACCTTATTTAATTAATAAAAGGTCTCCCAGCCACCGTTGTCATTTTCTTGAGTGGAGTAAGTCACCCGTATCGAACGACTATATATCTGCGTGTTGACCCGATATTTATCTTTTTGTCATTAGTTGTTTTATTAATTGTCTCATTAATTTTTTTGTATCATATACTTGACTGTTGATCTTGCATAAAACAATTTTGTGTATGAGATTAACGAATCATGTTAAAAATCTATAACCCTGTTTCTAGTCTTCCAAGAACGACTTCAAACACGACTCAAAAGAAACACCTTTTTTCCCGAATACATTATTGTACAACACATGGAAGGCTTGAAAACTAGGTAACACTATTCTCCTATTTTCTTCATTCAGATAAAGACATTTTTTAAGTAGCCTTAAGTCACGCATAGATTTATCAATAGATTGAATTTGGATTGAATTGTGACTGATATAAATTTAAATTCGATTTCAAAACTCCGATCCAAATTTAATCCAATAATTCAATGGATTTTATTTTTATGGTCTATATCCATTAACAATCCGAAAATTCGATTCAATGCAAATAACTTGGTTAATTAAATTTTAATAAATTATACATAAATTTCTTTAAATAATCACTTAATTTTTTTAATATTTATATAAAAACATATAAATAATTCGATCGAATCATAACAGAGTCAGATATAAGTATATCCAATTTCCAATATGTGAAATATTTGGATTCGAATTTGAATTATCGATAAAAATTTTTAATACATATTTAACTAATCAAATTTGAATCAAAATTAGATACACCTACTCACACATCCTATAAAACTCCATACATTATCCATGAAATTCAGGGTAGATCCTAGGCCGACTATAACCATTCCCGAAAAGATTACATTTACAAGAACGAACTTATGTTGTAACTTTAATGTCTCATCTCTGAACCTAAATAAATGTACAAAAGTAATGGCTATGAAAAGGTACTCTTTCACATAGTGAGATTTTCTCCTATACCTTTTTAATTCTGTTATTGGCGGATTACTTATCGTGCATTTTAAGTGAATTTTTTATTTGTTAAGGATGGATGATGCGTCAAGAAAAGAATCGAAGTGGAAATATATTAGAAGAAATTCGAATCCATCTTTCAGGACCACCTCTCACTAACCTGGTCGAGATGGTGATGATCTGATTGGTGAAACCTCATCTTCTACTCTTCAACATTCACAATCATGACAGTGGATTTAGACAGGGACGTCTATTCTAATGCTGGTAGTTTCTAATCATGTTTGGATTTCGCTAAAGATATAGCACAACCAAGTCTTGATTGTCAAGGGTTGAACAAGACATAAATGACTTTAATCCAGTGGAAGTTTGCACCCACCTGTGACTAGCCAGTGAAAACGAGATCCCAAGAATGCTAGTTTTGTCAATTTAATCTTCATTGTATTCATTTTATCGATTAAATCTCTAAAATTTTAAATTATATCACTTTGGTTCATAATCAAATAGTTCGTCAAATTTTTTGATAGAAATGACCACATGTCATGCTTTCAGACGATATCACGTAACCAACATGTAATCATTCAGTCAAAATTTTAACGGTTCGTCTGTGTAAAGACCATTTAACCATCAATTGAATATATTAAAGACCAAATCGATAAATTTGATATTTTATGGACTACATTAATAGAATGTGCACGCTTTAAGGATAAAAAATATTATTAATCCTAATAAAAAAACAAGAACGCCATCAAGTTTTATTTCATTATGATCAGTGTGTCACTGAGTTATTATCACGGAAATATCACGAACTAGTTTATTTTACCAAAATAAGGCAGTTTTTCAACTTATTTTAAATTTGAAAGTGTGTTTTACAAATATATTCTTTGATTAAAAAGTGTAGATTCAACCCACCGCTTTCACAAAAAATGTACTAACTTTGTTAAACAATCATCTACTCGAAAAGTTTAAATTGTTAGAGTGTGTAATTTAAATATTTATACTTCAACACGTCCCCACACGTGCAGGTTATCTTACTTTGATACCAAATTAACCAATCATCTACTCTAAAAACTTTAGCCATTAGAGATAGAATAATTTAAATGTTTATACTTCAACAAATTTGAAGAATAAATTGAAACAACTAGCTTTTGATAAAAAGTTCTCATTAACAAAACTACCCGGCTCTAATTCAAAATCAGACAACGATAGAAGGGGTAAACTTGGGTACTCGTATTATATTGAAGTTATAACTTNATATATTAGAAGAAATTCGAATCCATCTTTCAGGACCACCTCTCACTAACCTGGTCGAGATGGTGATGATCTGATTGGTGAAACCTCATCTTCTACTCTTCAACATTCACAATCATGACAGTGGATTTAGACAGGGACGTCTATTCTAATGCTGGTAGTTTCTAATCATGTTTGGATTTCGCTAAAGATATAGCACAACCAAGTCTTGATTGTCAAGGGTTGAACAAGACATAAATGACTTTAATCCAGTGGAAGTTTGCACCCACCTGTGACTAGCCAGTGAAAACGAGATCCCAAGAATGCTGGTTTTGTCAATTTAATCTTCATTGTATTCATTTTATCGATTAAATCTCTAAAATTTTAAATTATATCACTTTGGTTCATAATCAAATAGTTCGTCAAATTTTTTGATAGAAATGACCATATGTCATGCTTTCAGACGATATCACGTGACCAACATGTAATCATTCAGTCNAAAAATTTTGTCTACTCTTCTATTTTTACTCGACTCATGTTTGAAGGGTAGCCAAAAGGTGACTAATTTATATCAACCTAGAGCGCCTACAACTCAATTAAATTCAACAAAGTCTTTATCTCAATTATTTGAGGACGGCAACCTAGAGACTTATTATAAGTAAAAGAACAGTGTAGAGTTTTATGCATGTTCTGTTCATTGAAACNGCTATTAACCTCAAGCAATCCAATCTATAAAATTGTGAATCAAATTTCTTTTTTTTTTTGGGGGGTAGGCAATTGGTAATATTACTTTGATCAAATTTATTGATCAATTTGCTGACCAAATGAACTATTACTTTCATATTTATAATATAAAATACGACAGACTTCAATAAGTCCATCCGATTGTCTTTAATAGACTCATCCAACGGCCACCAACATCCATCTCAAANAATTGAATATATTAAAGACCAAATCGATAAATTTGATATTTTATGGACTATATTAATTGTTGGAGTATAGATAGTCTAGGTTAGGGAGAAGGTTAGGGTTTGAGGTAGGGTTAGTGTATGGCTCTGATACCAACTTGGAATAAACGTAAGTGAAAAGGGATACTCAAATTAAGAGTAGAGTCCCGTATATATATCCAAAAATAATACAGAGTGACTTAAACATCCTTGTAGTTTAGGCAAAATATAAAAATCTTAGTAAGGGTAAAAAAGGGAAAAGAAATCCTAATAAACCTAGACTATCTATACTCCAACATTAATAGAACGTGCACGCTTTAAGGATAAAAAATATTATTAATCCTAATAAAAAAACAAGAACGCCATCAAGTTTTATTTCATTATGATCAGTGTGTCACTGAGTTATTGTCACGGAAATATCACGAACTAGTTTATTTTACCAAAATAAGGCAGTTTTTCAACTTATTTTAAATTCGAAAGTGTGTTTTACAAATATATTCTTTGATTAAAAAGTGTAGATTCAACCCACCGCTTTCACAAAAAACGTACTAACTTTGTTAAACAATCATCTACTCGAAAAGTTTAAATTGTTAGAGTGTGTAATTTAAATATTTATACTTCAACACGTCCCCACACGTGCAGGTTATCTTACTTTGATACCAAATTAACCAATCATCTACTCTAAAAACTTTAGCCATTAGAGATAGAATAATTTAAATGTTTATACTTCAACAAATTTGAAGAATAAATTGAAACAACTAGCTTTTGATAAAAAGTTCTCATTAACAAAACTACCCGGCTCTAATTCAAAATCAGACAACGATAGAAGGGGTAAACTTGGGTACTCGTATTATATTGAAGTTATAACTTTTTTTTTTGTTTGAAATAATTATTTTTTAGTTGAACTTACAATAAAAATGGTCAGAATCAATTCTAAAAATAATAGAAGCATCACCAACTAAGATTATCTTTTCATGAAAAAGGAACCAGACAAGTTTGACGGGTAACCTTTACCTATCTTGAGTCAATGCTTCGTTTTTCCACTGTGCTTAATGATTTCCCATGTTATGTACTTATTTTTCTTCTGAATCTCGTCAAAAAAAAGTTAGTAACAAACTTACCAACTTCTTGACACTTTTGTCCACTCTTTTTTCAATAATCAATTGTCTCTTTTTCTATCTCTTTGTTTGACATATGCTTCAATTAACAGAGAATTGACGGTTGTCACTCCTGTTAATGTGGGTTGGAGATTGTCTCTAGGTCGTAGCCAACCATGCTTTTGAGACAATGGAGTAGGAGGATAAATCATTTTACTTGTAGTTTAAGAATTTGTTAATGAATAATGCTATTAACCTCAAGCAATCTAATCTATAAAATTGTGAATCAAATTTCTTTTTTTTTGGGGGGTAGGCAATTGGTAATATTACTTTGATCAAATTTATTGATCAATTTACTGACCAAATGGACTATTACTTTCATATCTATAATATAAAATACGACAGACTTCAATAAGTTTATCCGATTGTCTTTAATAGACTCATCCAACGGTTATCAACATCCATCTCAAGACCATTCACATTAAATTTTACTTACTCCTCCTCNAAAAGGGATACTCAAATTAAGAGTAGAGTCCCGTATATATATCCAAAAATAATACAGAGTGACTTAAACATCCTTGTAGTTTAGGCAAAATATAAAAATCTTAGTAAGGGTAAAAAAGGGAAAAGAAATCCTAATAAACCTAGACTATCTATACTCCAACATTAATAGAACGTGCACGCTTTAAGGATAAAAAATATTATTAATCCTAATAAAAAAACAAGAACGCCATCAAGTTTTATTTCATTATGATCAGTGTGTCACTGAGTTATTGTCACGGAAATATCACGAACTAGTTTATTTTACNACATATCGATTAATTTTCTCTTCGATCTAGTCAAAAGTATGTCATACAATTAAAAATTTTGTCTACTCTTCTATTTTTACTCGACTCATGTTTGAAGGGTAGCCAAAAAGGTGACTAATTTATATCAACCTAGAGCGCTTACAACTCAATTAAATTTAACAAAGTCTTTATCTCAATTATTTGAGAACGGCAACCTAGAGACTTGTTATAAGTAAAAGAACAGTGTAGAGTTTTATGCATGTTCTGTTCATTGAAAANAAAACAAGAACGCCATCAAGTTTTATTTCATTATGATCAGTGTGTCACTGAGTTATTGTCACGGAAATATCACGAACTAGTTTATTTTACCAAAATAAGGCAGTTTTTCAACTTATTTTAAATTCGAAAGTGTGTTTTACAAATATATTCTTTGATTAAAAAGTGTAGATTCAACCCACCGCTTTCACAAAAAACGTACTA
Organism: Ilex paraguariensis; assembly: GCA_963454935.2. Classification (NCBI taxonomy): domain Eukaryota; kingdom Viridiplantae; phylum Streptophyta; class Magnoliopsida; order Aquifoliales; family Aquifoliaceae; genus Ilex; species Ilex paraguariensis. The sequence continues at coordinate 2,470,154 of CAUOFW020000725.1, read as the reverse complement.
ACTTTGTTAAACAATCATCTACTCGAAAAGTTTAAATTGTTAGAGTGTGTAATTTAAATATTTATACTTCAACACGTCCCCACACGTGCAGGTTATCTTACTTTGATACCAAATTAACCAATCATCTACTCTAAAAACTTTAGCCATTAGAGATAGAATAATTTAAATGTTTATACTTCAACAAATTTGAAGAATAAATTGAAACAACTAGCTTTTGATAAAAAGTTCTCATTAACAAAACTACCCGGCTCTAATTCAAAATCAGACAACGATAGAAGGGGTAAACTTGGGTACTCGTATTATATTGAAGTTATAACTTTTTTTTTTGTTTGAAATAATTATTTTTTAGTTGAACTTACAATAAAAATGGTCAGAATCAATTCTAAAAATAATAGAAGCATCACCAACTAAGATTATCTTTTCATGAAAAAGGAACCAGACAAGTTTGACGGGTAACCTTTACCTATCTTGAGTCAATGCTTCGTTTTTCCACTGTGCTTAATGATTTCCCATGTTATGTACTTATTTTTCTTCTGAATCTCGTCAAAAAAAAGTTAGTAACAAACTTACCAACTTCTTGACACTTTTGTCCACTCTTTTTTCAATAATCAATTGTCTCTTTTTCTATCTCTTTGTTTGACATATGCTTCAATTAACAGAGAATTGACGGTTGTCACTCCTGTTAATGTGGGTTGGAGATTGTCTCTAGGTCGTAGCCAACCATGCTTTTGAGACAATGGAGTAGGAGGATAAATCATTTTACTTGTAGTTTAAGAATTTGTTAATGAATAATGCTATTAACCTCAAGCAATCCAATCTATAAAATTGTGAATCAAATTTCTTTTTTTTTTTGGGGGGTAGGCAATTNAAAGATCTAGTGATTGAATTACTATCGTGTAAAACTAAATTTATATATCTTTTTTTGTACATTAGGTCTATTTGGAATTGACTTTTTTAGGTAAATAACTGGGATTTAAAAAATTTCGCAAAAATATTTAAAAAAATCCCCCAAAATCGTTTTGGGTATTCTTTAAAAAATTAAAAACGTTGAATTTTATGTGAACAATTATGCATAATAGTTCACAAAATATGAATTTTAAATTTTTTTTCATTACTAATAATATTTTATACATATAATAAATTTAAAAGTTATGTGAAACCTACAACAAAACTCCAAAAAAATGAAAAAAAATAGTAATAAAATCAACTTCTTGAATCAACATAAATAAGCCTTTTTGAGTTCAAAAAAGTGCTGCATAAATTGGTAAAAAAGTCAAGATTCAAACAAACTTGATTTATTTTACTCTAAAAATTCTTCAAAACTATTTATTTAAGCTAATTTCAAACAGACTCATTATTTCCGAACACGCATAATAAATTCAAAAGAAACCCACTATACACAAATGAATCTTGACTAATAAATAATGTGATCTATCACTGAAGGAAATTAAGACAAAATATATTAAATGGAATGAGTAAAATGTAAGAATAGTCTTCAACCTCAAGACCATAGCTTCATATTGTTTGGCTGTGCCCCATTAACAAAAGGATTTGCAATCTAAACAATCAGAACATTACTTTTCCCAGGCCCTTAGGTTAGCCCCCAGGCCCCCCACGCTATGGTCAATTTGACCAAACCAAATGGATGGCACTCTCCCTGTCCCCTTCTGTAGGTTTCTTTGTTCCTACGTTGTTGAGTGGTTATTGTTTCAACGGTCAAGATGTTTAGATTAATTTATGCGTATTTCAATTAATCTCTTTTCTAATCCGATCAAAAGTATGTCATCCACGCTAGAACTAACGTATTCATGAGAATTTTATGATTAATTCTAAGATTTTATGATCGGTATAATTTCTTTTTTGGAATTGTGACGTACCCTATGGCATCATAACTATCATTGACAATCATAACTTGACTATAAATGATNTTTTGGAATTGTGACGTACCCTATGGCATCATAACTATCATTGACAATCATAACTTGACTCTAAATGAGTTATAACTGACTTCTATTTGCTAGTAACTTTCAGTACAAATCGCTATCATAAGCTTACCCTCCTATCACAATGCTTTGGGTTGTTTTTGTGTTTGTGTTTTTTTTTTCCTGTGGGAGTGGCATGTCCCCATGTGAATGGCTTTACCAATTGTATGACTTTTTGACAAAAAATAATAGCTTAATAGAAAAGGAATGGGCTTGACTAGTTTGCTTGTATAAGATTAAAAAAGGTTAATTATTTTTTGTACACATGAAAGATGAAGTTGCATGCATACAAAAATATTCATTTATAACATTAATGGATATTATAAGTAGTAACATAGACGAGTTGTAAATTCAGACGTCGTAAGTTCAAATTTTAATACTCTCTTGCGNTATAAGATTAAAAAAGGTTAATTATTTTTTGTACACATGAAAGATGAAGTTGCATGCATACAAAAATATTCATTTATAACATTAATGGATACTATAAGTAGTAACATAGACGAGTTGTAAATTCAGACGTCCTAAGTTCAAATTTTGATAATCTCTTGCANATTATTTTTTGTACACATGAAAGATGAAGTTGCATGCATACAAAAATATTCATTTATAACATTAATGGATATTATAAGTAGTAACATAGACGAGTTGTAAATTCAGACGTCGTAAGTTCAAATTTTAATACTCTCTTGCGGTCAGGTTATAAGAGATTTATCCATCATTAATATCTTAACCCCAGTGTAGATGGTCTACCTTTAGTCGGATTGGACAAGGGATTAGTCGAGATATACATAAGCTAACTCGAATACTTCTGATTATTAAAAAAAAAAAAATTATTTAGAAAGAAAAGCCAATTTTTTCCTCTAAGCTAAACCTTATATTAATGATGATGTGTTGAAATTGAAGGCAAGAGGAGACTTGTGAAGCAAGCGTTTAATGAAATTTCTTCACTTCCATAGGCCAGTGGGTGCACCAACTCCTACAGGGTTGAACTAAGTTTGCCCTGGAATCTGAGTATCTGACGTTGACCATTCATGCTGAATCACAAACCTAATCAGCCAACCTCAAAACAACCCTCTCTCTCTCTCTCCTCTTCTTTTGCTATATAAGAAAACCCTCTCCCTCACTCTTCCACAAGTTAAGCTTTAACACCATTACCATCATTCAACTAAGGCTTCATTAATGATGAAGGCCCTCCAAAGTATTGCCACCACTTTGTGCTCCTTTGGCATTTTACTTCTGTTTGCTAATGCATTGTCCTTTGCAAATGCAACAACTCATTCCCATGAATTTGTTGTAAGTCTCTCTCTCTCTCTCTCTCTCTCTCTATATATATATATATATATATATAAAATATTGAATACAACTGTGATAACATGTCAACAATGCTAACGTGATATAACCAACTAAAAATAAAGCACCAGTAAATAAGGTAAACTCCACTTAGATAGTTATTGACTTACATGAAAGAAGAATGAGTAATTATTTACTTACATTAAGGGTTGATTATTTATTTTGATATTATTGGTTAATGATACCACTCATATCAGCATTGTCACATAATATATCATTGTTGTAATTGTAGTGAGTATTTTTTTTCCTCTCTCTCCTTGTTATTTTTGACTTCTAGATGTATCCTTTCCCACCAAAATTTACAAGTAAATTGGTGTTAGTCACTACTCATTTGGGTCGAGTTATAACTAAACAAAAGCTAAGTTTAGTTACGACTTTTAGAAAAAGTTGAGATCGATATTAAAATATTACGATTGATCGCAAACAACTCCATTTTGTCATAACCACTAACAAATTGAATCGCAGTTTCACCCTCATTTAAATATTTGTCTTGCTCTTCTTGTGTATACTAACATTTTTGGAATGCAACAAGGTTCAAGCAACACCAGTGAAGAGGCTGTGCAATACCCATAGCACCATTACGGTGAATGGCCAATACCCAGGGCCAACCTTGGAAGTGAATGACGGTGACACTCTGGTTGTCAACGTCGTCAACAAAGCTCAGTATAACCTCACCGTTCACTGGTAATTACATCCTTACAAGCATGTTCTATATTACACAAATATACAATTTTATTTACATGTGTAGGACTGTCCGTGGGCCCGGACGAAATTTTTTTGGGCCAGACCAGGTCAGCCTTGGACCCCGACCGCCCTTATGAAATGTTTGGAGCGAAGATGGGTAGCTAGCCCGGTCCATGAATAGTTAGCCCGGAAAGCCTGGCCATGCTGTGTAGTTCAGGATGGACTGGACTATGGATCTTTTTATTTGGGTTGTGGCTTAGGAAATAGAATACCGGATATAAGTATAACACGATATTGATATGACGATACAATAAAACTTTAAAAAACTAAGGTACGAGTACAATCAAAATACATTTATAATAAAGTATATTTTATATTTTAGCATTATTGAACAATTTAAAAATTATAATTTTTAATAATTTTTTAACAATAGTACACAAAATTAGTAATTTTTACCTTGAAAAATATGTAATATCGTCTCATTATGATATATACATAAAGTGAATTTGACTAATTAAAGGAATTAGAACTAACATGTGATTAGGCCTGTTAAAATTAAAGGAATTAGAATTAAGCGAGTTTAGGTGAGACCTTAACGGGTTTGGGTGGTAAACGGGTTAACTCGTTAAACACGTTTAATAAACGGGTCGTGTTTAGGTGAGACGTGTCAACCCGTTTAAATAAATTTAATATAATAATAAATTAATAATTATTTTATACACATATAAAATAATGAATGAGTAAAAAAAAATAGTAAAAAAATCATTTAAAAAAAAAAGAAGTAAAAAAATCAGTTTGAGGCATTGAATTGCCTTTTTTTTGAATCCCACATCACCGGAAAGAGTGGAGAGATGGAGATTTGGTTGTTTATAAAAAGGGTAGTGGATCTCTTGCTTTTCAGCTGATCGGCTGTGACTTATGACTGTTGGCTATGGTCGTTGGCTGTTGGTTTTAGACGAAACTCTTTAAATTGAGGAAAGTACACCAGGAACAAAAAAAAATGGAGTGTAAAAATTTGTTAAAATAATAAAAAAGAAAATTATTTTTTTATTTTTAAATGGGTTAAACGAGTCGTGTCGTGTTATTCGTTTATTAAACGATTCGTGTTCGTGTTAAAATTTTTATTCATTTATTAAACGTGTTGTGTATAAATTTATATATTTTTCACCCGTCATCCGTTTAACCGTAACCGTTTAACTCGACACAATTGACACCCCTACATGTAATTAGTTGATTTATTTACAAATATATGTTTTAAAAGTTATAGTGTAAATAACTCATTTCTTTATACTCTTTTGACATGTTATAATAGATAATACTTACAAAAATACTTATGTTTTCAAAATTAAGTTGAATTTTACTGATATTTTGTATTGTATATAAACTCAAAAGGAATAGTTTTAGATTAAAATTTAAAATTGTACATTTTGCTTCATGAGTAAAAGTATTTGCGAAGTGTCCATATATTTTATTAATTATCGGATACGTATCTTTGAATATCCGATAAATACGATATCGGATATGGGTACGTCGGCCTAGACAAAATATCCGTGCTTCATGTGGGTGACTTGCCCTTGGACAGTCCCATATTAGAGTTGATTTGTAATTTGTCGAAATTATCCTTATCCAGGCATGGCGTGAGGCAGATGAGAACAGGGTGGGCCGATGGACCAGAATTCATTACTCAATGCCCAATTAGGCCAGGAGGGAGTTACACTTACAGATTTACCATTCAAGGACAGGTAGGTACACTGTGGTGGCATGCGCATAGCTCATGGCTCAGAGCCACTGTTTATGGAGCTCTGGTCATTCGCCCGAAAGAAGGAGACTCCTATCCGTTCCCCAAGCCAACGCGCGAACTGCCCATACTTCTTGGTATAATGATCCCTTGTCCTGCAGTAAGACATACATTGAAATAGAAAGAATTTACTCAGTTTGATGAATCATGATGATGATGATATGATGATGAACAGGTGAATGGTGGGATGCAAACCCCATTGATGTAGTGAGGCAGGCCACAAGAACAGGAGCAACTCCAAATGTATCTGATGCATATACCATCAATGGTCAACCCGGAGACCTCTATAACTGCTCCAGCAAAGGTTTGCTTTAAATTTATCACTGATTTCATAGCTCGATTAGAGCAACTAGACTTTCTTCGCAGCTTTTGAGCCCCTTTATTAAGTAAGATAGGGCGCTTGACCGCTCCTGCACAATACAGCTGAAAAGCCTTATCTTGCTTGCTCTTCTTTTTAAAGAAATTGCTTCAGCAGCTTTAAAATCTTACCTTTAGCAACGGCAGGAGCCTATCATAGTGCAATTTAAAATCAGCCTGGGGAACATGATGGCAACACATTTTTTAAGATCAGATAACTACTCTTCTAAACTAAGAACACTAAAATTTCTAAGATATAACAGAATAACAGAGTACACGGAGGACCAACGACCATTGCCTTCTTATGCAGATAGATAGCCAATGGTTTGATTAGACAAAAAACTGTCACTTACTTGACAAGATCTAAAAAGACGAATCCGACGCACAAGACCCTTGCCATGGCGGGGTCTGGGGAGGGTTAAATATATACAGCTTAATCCTTGCAAGTAGAAAGGCTTACTTGATAAGATCTCTACAAAAGAAAACGTAAGTTCCCATTGTCGGATAAGAGCTGGACCATGATGACACAAATGAACCACTCCTTGCGAAGGATAGGACATACGCCACTTATGTATTAGCTAGGATTGTCCTCAACTCGACTAATTTCATATCATGTTACATAAATATATCAAAAAAATGAACTGTTGATCACCCCTTGATGCAGATACGGTCATAGTTCCAGTGGACTCCGGTGAGACCAATCTCCTCCGAATCATTAACTCTGCACTAAACCAACAGCTTTTCTTCACAATTGCCAACCACAAGCTCACTGTTGTTGGAGCCGATGCTTCCTATGTTAAACCCTTCACCACATCAGTCCTCATGCTCGGACCAGGGCAAACCACCGATGTCCTAATCACTGCAGATCAGCAACCAGCTCGATACTACATGGCAGCACGTGCCTATGCCAGTGCCCAAGGCGCACCTTTTGACAACACTACCACCACAGCTATCCTTGAGTACGAGGCTGCAAAGAATGTCTCAACATCACCTGCTCTCCCATCTCTTCCTGTATTTAACGACACAGCCACTGCCACAGCCTTCACAACCAGCTTCAGAAGCCCCAAAAAAGTCCCAGTTCCCACTGATATTGACGAAAGCCTTGTCTTCACAGTTGGCCTAGGAATCAATAAGTGCCCCACAGGTGCCAGTGCCCAAAACTGTCAGGGTCCAAATGGAACTCGCTTCACCGCCAGTATCAATAATGTATCTTTTGTGCTCCCCTCCAACTTCTCCTTGCTGCAAGCCCATAAGCAAGGGATTCCTGGGGTTTTCAGTACTGATTTTCCAGCAGCTCCACCAGTAAAATTTGATTACACTGGTAATGTGAGCCGTTCACTCTGGCAACCTGTTCCGGCGACTAAGGTATACAAATTGAACTATGGGGCAAGAGTGCAAGTAGTGTTACAGGGAACTCGTATCTTCACGGCTGAGAATCACCCAATACACCTTCATGGATATGATTTCTACATCATTGCAGAGGGTTTTGGAAACTTCAATCCTCAAACTGATTCATCCAAATTCAACCTTGTGGATCCACCTCTTAGGAATACAGCTAGTGTACCTGTTGGCGGATGGGCAGTCATTAGGTTTGTTGCTGATAATCCAGGTAACAACAGTACAGACTAGTCTTACAAAAATTAATATGTCTGCATTCGAGTCAGTTTTCTGTAATAATTTCTCCACAATTTGATGTTCCAATTTATTTACTTGGCAAAAACAGGAATTTGGCTTATGCATTGTCATTTGGATGTTCACATCACCTGGGGACTGGCCATGGCTTTCCTTGTAGAGAATGGAGTTGGAGAATTGGAAGCGTTAGAGCCTCCTCCGGCAGATCTGCCTGTGTGTTGACATCATCAGCGACAGTACTCCCCTGAGATTAAATTAGGGGTCATAATTTTTCCGGTCTTGGATATGAGTTCAGTTTTTGTTTCTCCCCGCATCAGGGGCTAGTTCCTTTTTTTTTTCCATTATTTCCACTTTATATATAAATAGGGTCGAGAAGTCATAGTGCCAACCTTGCAACATAGACTACCATCAGAATTTGAATCAGACCCAACGTGTTTATTGGTTATAGCTGTATTGCTCCTAGAGCCAATGAAAAGACCTTTCCTTTTCTGCCATGTTTCCTGGTCATAGTTGTATTGTTCCTATATCCAATGATAAGATTTTTCCCAATTTGGTTTTGAATTATCTCAATATTTCACATAGGACTAGTATTGGTGTGGTAACTGCTACAAACAAAGAAAGACACCAGAGATGGTGCAGACAAAAGTTTGCCATTGCAGGAAACAAACATTCACCGGAGAAGGAACAAAAAAAATTCACAGCTCACAATTGGAAATAGGAAATTTTTTCATAACTGAGGCTGAATCGATTCTCAATAGGCTGAGTAAAAAGCTCTCATGGGGAGGAACACGCCGCCTGGGAGACAGTAAATAGAATTGCTACAGATGAACTATAATTCTGATATGCATTTGAGCCTATTTTTTTTGGATTCTGAACAACAGAATAGTGAATACACAAATAACAACAATTTCTACTAAATGAGAGAACTGACAAATCCATGGGATATTATAATTTATAAATCGTAAAGTAACCAAAGCAGCGCAAAAATTATTCACATTTATACAGCTGAACTAAACTCTATGAACAACATTCACTTCATCCAAATTCTCAATCAACAGAAAAAAAAAAAAAAAATCCCCTACTGAAACTTGGAATACATAGGTGCAGCAGTGCATTGTACAGACATACTATAGAAATCCAATCAAGCAAGTAACACAGAATCTTTCTGAGCCTTAATAAGCACCCAATAACAGAGTTGACATAATAACAACAGGATTCGAGAATTATTGAGCCCCTGAATAATTTAGAAATAAAGAGCAAAGTTGAGATACAAAAAAGACAAATTTGCAGTTGATGTATGGATAGATTTGCAAGTGGGGTGGAGAGGAAAAACTCGACAACACAAGATAAAGTGAACATTTTCATTATTGAATCCAAATTCTGATCACAATTCCACAAGTACCCACTATATTTGAGCTGCTTACGATTTTTTGCAAGTAAACCAAGTGAACTTGATACATCTCATGTCCTTGATGAAGGCTTCGATATTGTTTCTGACCTTATCCTGGAAATTAGAGCAACTCCCACACCTCACCAAGACCATGTTGGCCAGCAAGCAAATCAATTGCACAAATGGCAAATAAGGAACAATGGAACATCATAGATGTCTTACTACTGTCCACAGCAATTGGATGTCCAGCTGGGACCTATATGGCATGACCGATCAATAGAAATACTCTAACACCCCTCATCATATTCATGGAATACCATTCCCAAACATAAGTGTGACTGTGGAGACAAGGACTCGAAATCCACTAGTTATAATTAAGGGATGAACTAAATGTCCTTGCCTAAAAGGAAACCACAGCAACAAGACAGAGTAACTTTTGTCTGAAATATGATAAACTTCTTGTCTAAAACACAATCTATTTAAAAGTAGTACTCAAAATTTCCACTGGGTGTGAAAGCTAAGTTATCCTTCGGAACTTCATCATCCAAATCATAAAAGAAAACATTGAAAACCCAGAATCATTACTAACAGAACGACACATGAGAACAAATTATCTCTGGAAATCTCAAAATTAATCCACAAATAAAAAAGAATTCTTATTTTGAATGCACAACACACTTGAAGATTTCTGGGAAGAGCTCAAGGACTGTATAGAACTGAACTGAAAGATTTCTCGGAAGAGCGCAAAGAATATATAGAACTGAACTTATTTTATGTCAATCAATACCTCCTGAGTTCAAATCAAAACAACCTCTTGGGTCCAGAAGAGATTTTTCTTTGTAAATATAATTGAGGTGCAACTGGCCAAACAACCCTACGGTTGAACAAACATAAAGAACTGAACTTACCTTTTAGCAATCATAGCCAAAAATTAAAAGGATGTAGTAGTCCTTTATGAGAGTTATTCAAACAAAGGGAAGGGGACGACAGAAACCAGTGCGTGGTTTGGGTGGCCCGTAAGACCCGAAACCCGACCCGAAAACCGGAAGGTCTTGGGTCTCTTGGAATTTAGGTGTGGACTTATCGATTGAACTGGACATAGAGATATCATGGGTTTAGATTTCTTCTATTATCCTTTATTTTCAATTTCTCTCGGTACAATGTCAACTGAGTCACGTTCTAATAGATAATTTGTATATTATTTACGACTTTTTAAGTAAAAATTAAATTTTTATTTTTATTTTTATTTTAATAAATAATACAATAAAATATAAATTTTAATTATAAAATTTAAAATATATGATATTTTATCTTTAATTAAAATATTTTTCATATAAATATAACATTTTAAACTTAAGAGATTTAAATATTATATACATATAAACTTCGGAGGAATTTAAATATAATTTATTAATAGATGTATTTACATTAAGAGACTAAGTATTATGCGCATATAAATTTTAAGAGGTCTATATATAATATTTTAAATATCAATAGATCAAAGTGACTAAGTGACGTTGTTATCCCCGAATAAAATTATAGTTGGTCGAAGTTATTCTACGATGAAACAAGAACTGATTTGATTGATCATGAATTCCGTTCATCGGTTGTAACTTTATCTTTAAAATATATAATTTATATTATTTTTAAATAATAATTTGATGTCAAAAAAATATAAATTTTAATATGGTATCATATCCACAACAGAAAGGTCAGTGATGACGTTTAAGTACTCATGACATATCTAGCTACGCGTCGAGCACACTACCCGAAGTATTACGCTTGTATGGGACTGCGACACGTAGCGCACATGCAGAAGTAGACAACAAGTAATGGGCCCCACATGGTCTTTAGCTATAAACTACTGAAAGGTCCAATTTTGTGCATTTTCTGTTAATTTTACTAGGATTTAGTGATGGCCTAATGACCAATTACTCCACGGGAAAATCTCACTGACTCCTCTTTATGAAAGTACTGTCAGGTTAAATTTAAATAAACATATGATAAAAAAAATTCTAATCTGTAATTCGAAAGATGATGTATGAATGAGTTTAGTTTTGATATTACAAATTTATTTTTAAGTTTTATATTTATTAATAAATATATTATTTTTTATTTTTTATTTTTATTATATTAATTAATAATTATAAATGAAGAAATTAATGTACTTTACTTTTGAGTAGGGCACCAAAAAAATTTTCAATACACTAATTTTATCCATGAACATTGTAGTACTAGGGGTAACCCGTGCCTGAAGATACAATGCAATGTAAGTAATAAGTGATGAATTTGAGATGATAAAAATTTAATGTGAATGATTTTGAAAGGGATGTTAAAGATTGTTGGATAAATCTATTTGATATCATCGAATTAACTTATTGAAACNTGAACATTGTAGTACTAGGGGTAACCCGTGCCTGAAGATACAATGCAATGTAAGTAAGAAGTGATGAATTTGAGATGATAAAAATTTAATGTGAATGATTTTGAAAGGGATGTTAAAGATTGTTGGATAAGTCTATTTGATATCATCGAATTAACTTATTGAAATATGTCATATTTAATATTATAGATTTGACACAAATAAAAATAATATTCTATAATATTTAATTTTCTTACAAATTCTATATTTTACTCATTTTTGGCTATATATTCCATAATTTTCGAACGAAAGGAAGCTCCAATAAATCATGTCAACACTCTAAGGAATTAATTTTAGTTTACTAATTTTAAGAGATTTGGTATGAACTCCTTTTTTTGTTCTAGTACCCAATTTATTTGATCTAATTAATTTTCTTTTTCATAAATCAATATAGTGACCCCAAATTTAATTTTTTTATTGGGGTCATTGACCCCAATTAAGTATATGTAAAAAAATATATAAAACATATATAATTTAAAAAAAAAAAATCAGGGTGGTCCAAGACCCCTCCTTCCCTTCTTTATCTGTCATTGTCAGAGAGAGAGAGAGAAAGTGAAGAATGAGAAGAAAAAGGTAACATTAAGTCTAAATGNACTTATTGAAATATGTCATATTTAATATTATAGATTTGACACAAATAAAAATAATATTCTATAATATTTAATTTTCTTACAAATTCTATATTTTACTCATTTTTGGCTATATATTCCATAATTTTCGAACGAAAGGAAGCTCCAATAAATCATGTCAACACTCTAAGGAATTAATTTTAGTTTACTAATTTTAAGAGATTTGGTATGAACTCCTTTTTTTGTTCTAGTACCCAATTTATTTGATCTAATTAATTTTCTTTTTCATAAATCAATATAGTGACCCCAAATTTAATTTTTTTATTGGGGTCATTGACCCCAATTAAGTATATGTAAAAAAATATATAAAACATATATAATTTTTAAAAAAAAAAATCAGGGTGGTCTAAGACCTCTCCTCCCTTCCTTTATCTGTCATTGTCAGAGAGAGAGAGAGAGAGAAAGTGAAGAGTGAGAAGAAAAAGGTAACATTAAGTCTGAATAATTTTCAGAGAGATGTTGTTGGCCGTTGACTGAGTTTATTTGAAACCGTCGTATGAACTTATTGAAATCTTTCATATTTTATATTATAGATAAATCCACGAAATATGATATAATTGATTTAAAAAATTATTAATTGATATACATGTAATCAAAATCGAACATTAATTTACGTATATGTAATCAAAATCGAGTCAAACCTAATATAAATTAAAAATCTAATTTATCAAAAAGCATATCGCCAAAATATGTTCTATTAAAAAAAGTTCTACAAATATCATTTATAAAATATATTTTTTTAATTAATACAAGTTATTAAAAAATTATTAATTTATAAAAATATATTAACATTAGATTTTCTTAAGAGATAAAAAAAATTCTTCTTGAACTTTTTATCAAAGATATGTGTAAGACATGCTAGTTTGAGATAATTAATTAAATAAATAAAATTTAATTTAATTATATTTAATATAAATGTGTTAAGTAGTGCCCTTATTTTTTTTTATTTGTTAAATTGATGAGTTTTTTTTAATCAAAATGTTATCATTGTATCTTATACAAATTCAAAATGTTACACTATACAAATGATATTAATGGTAAATTTGACAAATTTAATTATTATGCCTGAAAAAATCATGTGTCTCAAGATTAATCGTAATCGTCCACTGGTTGGGAGGGAAAATATTAAGGAAAAAAAATGTTAATTTATTGACCATTTGATGAATGAATTTAAAACCGTAAGATATGTTCAAGATCAACCATAATCGTTGACTTTTTAGGGGGGTAAATATTAAGAAAAAAATTATAATTTCTTGACAATTGGATGAATGAATTTGAGACTGTCTGATATGTTCTAAGATCGGTCGTAATCATTGACTTTTTGGAATAAGGAAATATTAAGAAAACAAATTATAATTTCTTGTCCGTTGGATGAATAAATTTGATATCATAGAATCAACTTGTTGAAGCCGTCCTGTTTTATATTATAGATGTGAATATTTTATCCAATTATATACGATGGTAATCCAAATCTCCTTACCCAACTACACAGGACCGGCCCCACCTTGTTGTAGATAAAGCTTGGGCTTTAGGCCCCACAATTTGAGCTATATAATTAATCCACATAAAAATTTTAACTTTGCAAAAATTCTAAGTCCTATAAAAAGGCCTCAAAAAATTTAAGTTCAATTAAAATTTTTAATTTGGGTTCATGATTCAACCTATAATATTATAAAATCAAAAATCAAAAGTTAAAAAAAAAAAAAACTAAACGTATAAAAAATTTACTCAAAAATCAAGTTATATATTACCTCACATTTACTCTCTTCTGATAAAAAACAAAAATAAAAGTTAAAACATCTTCATCGACAACACTGATTCTTCCTCTATCACACACACATATAATAAATAAAAAATAAATTAATTTTTGATATTAAAATAAAAGGTCTCATTCAATATTATCGCTTTAAGCCTCAAAATACTTTTGGGGCGCCCCTGCAACTACAGAACAATAAAAGAATGAGGCCCAGAGAGGCTTCGTGTGTGCTTAAGATAGATGGTAAATTAAGAGTGAAGTGGAAACAAAAACAGGAATATGAGTGGTTCACTTCAGCCGAATAACTAATGATACATTCATTGTAAAAGAAACTCTTGCTCCCTAAGGGCTATCCTACTTGGAGAAGAAGATTGTTGTTACGATGGTTTTCCTAGGAACCTTTTACAAAAGTATTTTCTAGGTTTCTCATGATATTTTCTCTTGTCTATCTTTTTTTTTTGTCTCTCTCTATGATGGTGTCTTTTGCTATTTATACATTTTATCATTAGGGTTTCGCAATGGTTTTTTTTCTTTAGTTGATTTTGTGGTCTCCTCTTTATTTGTCCTGTAGTTAAACCTGCCACGTTGACGTTTTCTGCGCCCACTACGCCTAGAACGGTATGCACCAGACATCTCCATTATTGATAAATATTTGTTCGTTAAAGATGTTAGATATAGTCCCCTTGTCCCCTACTCACATGGCACGATATTGTCCCCTCAGATCTGCTTGGTGTCGAGCTCTAGACTCCTAAGCATATGCTTATCACCAAGCGTGCTAGGGCTAGGTTTGGCATTTATCTTGAGCCGAATAATCCTAGACTTCCATGGAGTTGGATTGTGGCCCAAGCCGGACATGGCAAATACCATTTAGATGGGATGCTTATGTTCCGTTTAGTATAATAAAAAAATTGAAGAATAAAAAGTTTGAAGGATAGAAAATTGAAGAGAAAAATAAAACATTATGTTTGGTAAGGAAGAAAAATAGGAAGGATAGAAAAATGGATGAATTAACTTTTTTTCTAACTCACCAAAATCAATCATTCTAAAAGTGGAAGAAAAATTGATGAAAAGTTAATTATTTGTATTGAAATGTATCTTANAATGTTACACTATACAAATGATATTAATGGTAAATTTGACAAATTTAATTATTATGTCTGAAAAAATCATGTGTCTCAAGATTAATCATAATCGTCCACTGGTTGGGAGGAAAAATATTAAGGAAAAAAAAAATTAATTTATTGACCGNAAATATTAAGGAAAAAAAAAATTAATTTATTGACCGTTTGATGAATGAATTTAAAACCGTAAGATATGTTCAAGATCAACCATAATCGTTGACTTTTTAGGGGGGTAAATATTAAGAAAAAAATTATAATTTCTTGACAATTGGATAAATGAATTTGAGACTGTCTGATATGTTCTAAGATCAGTCGTAATCGTTGACTTTTTGGAATAAGGAAATATTAAGAAAACAAATTATAATTTCTTGACCGTTGGATGAATAAATTTGATATCATAGAATAAACTTGTTGAAGTCGTCCTGTTTTATATTATAGATGTGAATATTTTATCCAATTATATACGATGGTAATCCAAATCTCCTTACCCAACTACACAGGACCGACCCCACCTTGTTGTAGATAAAGCTTGGGCTTTAGACCCCACAATTTGAGTTATATAATTAATCCACATAAAAATTTTAACTTTGCAAAAATTCTGAGTCCTATAAAAAGGCCTCAAAAAATTTAAGTTCAATCAAAATTTTTAATTTGGGTTCATGATTCAACCTATAATATTATAAAATCAAAAATCAAAAGTTAAAAAAAAAAAACTAAACGTATAAAAAATTTACTCAAAAATCAAGTTATATATTACCTCACATTTACTCTCTTCTAATAAAAAACAAAAATAAAAGTTAAAACATCTTCATCGACAACACTGATTCTTCCTCTATCACACACACATATAATAAATAATAAATAAATTAATTTTTGATATATTAATAAAAGGTCTCATTCAATATTATCGCTTTAAGCCTCAAAATACTTTTGGGGCGCCTCTGCAACTACAGAACAATAAAAGAATGAGGCCCAGAGAGGCTTCGTGTGTGCTTAAGATAGATGGTAAATTAAGAGTGAAGTGGAAACAAAAACAGGAATATGAGTGGTTCACCTCAGCCGAATAACTAATGATACATTCATTGTAAAAGAAACTCTTGCTCCCTAAGGGCTATACTACTTGGAGAAGAAGATTGTTGTTACGATGGTTTCCCTAAGAACCTTTTACAAAAGTATTTTCTAGGTTTCTCATGATATTTTCTCTTGTCTATCTTTTTTTTTGTCTCTCTCTATGATGGTGTCTTTTGCTATTTATACATTTTATCATTAGGGTTTCGCAATGGTTTTCTTTCTTTAGTTGATTTTGTGGTCTCCTCTTTATTTGTCCTGTAGTTAAACCTGCCACGTTGACGTTTTCTGTGCCCACTACGCCTAGAACGGTATGCACCAGACATCTCCATTATTGATAAATATTTGTTCGTTAAAGATGTTAGATATAGTCCCCTTGTCCCCTACTCACATGGCACGATATTGTCCCCTCAGATCTGCTTGGTGTCGAGCTCTAGACTCCTAAGCATATGCTTATCACCAAGCGTGCTAGGGCTAGGTTTGGCATTTATCTTGAGCCGAATAATCCTAGACTTCCATGGAGTTGGATTGTGGCCCAAGCCGGACATGGCAAATACCATTTAGATGGGATGCTTATGTTCCGTTTAGTATAATAAAAAAATTGAAGAATAAAAAGTTTGAAGGATAGAAAATTGAAGAGAAAAATAAAACATTATGTTTGGTAAGGAAGAAAAATAGGAAAAATAGAAAAATGGATGAATTAACTTTTTTTTCTAACTCACCAAAATCAATCCTTCCAAAAGTGGAAGAAAAATTGATGAAAAGTTAATTATTTGTATTGAAATGTATCTTATTTGTTTATATATCTTTTGATATATACATATATTATGTATATACTAATTTCATATAAAAATACAATGATAAAATATGTATTTGTATATATATTTAAAAATTTTAAAAATAAATTTCACAATAAAAAAGTAAAATAAAAATTTTAAATTTTTAAAAAAATATTTTTTTTCATCTTAGATGGGAGTGAAAATTTTCGACTCAACACGATGACACAAATTTTATAACACAAACTTGATTTTAACTCGATAAGAACTTGAAAATAACATAACACACGAACAAGAAATATAAAAGGCTCATATTCAGTTTAACCTGTCAAATTCAAAATTAACATCATCTATCTATTTATTTAAAAATAAAAACTTGCTCTATTTTTTTGTTTGTATGGTAACATAAAATTAACACAAAACTAATATGTTTAACTAGTGTTATAGACATAAAATATTAATTATTTGTAACTATTTATTACGTACTGACATAATTATTATATAAAAAAATATTTTTACTTATTATTATTATTATTATATTTATTTAAGTTAATTTTTAGTTTGTAGAAAAAATATTAAAATGAATTCAATTAAATAAAAATAAAATATTAGCGTTAAATTTTTTATTTAAAGTTTATGCGGGTCAATATGAATACGAATACGAAAATAAATAGGTCAACTCACAATTGGACACGACACATTTAATTAAATGAGTTGAGTTAGATTGAACTAATATTCGATAGAAACCTGTAATGATTCAACCCGAATCTAATACGACACAACTCGATTATCACCCCTAATTTTAGCCAACATTAAAAAAAAAAAATTAGTTATTTTTATTTTTCATCCATTCTACTAAACACAAAAAAAAAAATATATCATTCTTACTTTTCTTCCTTGAAGGATAGAAATCGTATCCCTCGTTCTTTTTATTCATCCTATTTTCTATATTTGTTATCAAACAGAGCATTAGATCGCCATTGATGAGCCCACCAGAAGTTTTGGACTCAAAAAACAGGTCTATACTTAAATCCATCGTCATCGACTCGTATAATTTTAATTTGATCATTAATAACTTGCAATTTAATAATCATTGTACATCGTGTGGACAGGGAAGAAGGACGTGTCCGCGTACATAAAGTCCCAGGGCATTACAGTAATTTCGTAAGATTTTATAACCGAAGTTTGACTATGACTAGGTGGTCAAGCTGGAACCAGAGAGGATAAAATAGAAAATCTTCATGGGCAAGAAAAAGATGCTATGAGAAGAACGAGTGGTTCGGGAAATTTCCTCAATGACACGTGCCCATTAATCGGGTACCCGAAGCGCCACGACGCGACTAGAAAACTGCCACGTCATCAATTAAAAAAATCGTAGAAATATCTAGAGAAGGCTATAAATATCCCCCAGCGGGAGTTCTGCTAGAAGATTTCTGGTTCTCGTGAAAAAACAAAGCTCTCTAAAGCCACTCCCAAAGAAAAAGTACGAAAACAGAACCCTAGTTGCGTGGAAGAGGCGCAATTGTTTGATTACGAAGAGAGATTTGCAAAAGAAGAGGTAGATTCTTCGCGCATATCATCGCTGATTATTGAGAGGTATGTGTTGATTTAAACTATTTATAGGTTTTTGATTTAATTTTGTGGTTATATCTATGTATGTGGATAGTATTTGAGGTGTTATTGAAATCAAGATTTGATGAATCGGGTGTTGAAATGTGATTTTCATGCTTGTTCCAGCTAGTTAATTGTTTTCGATTTTTTCAAGGTTTGTGGTTGATTTGGTCCTTTTTTTTTTTGGATTTCTCTCCATTTTATATCAAAAAAGGAAAAATTAATTGATGGATTTTTTTAGGGTTCTTTTGGGTTGAGGTTTATAATTTAGGAGTAATAACATGTTTCTTTCTTGTTTGGAGTTCTAATCTGTTGAATTTTTTTTTTTCCCGAATGGCTCCCCAGAAATCAGTCTCTAGTTTTTCTTCTACCGAGTTAAATGTTGGATTGGAACTAATAAGATTACTTGTCGGATAGTGGGTTTTAGGTTCCTTGGTCGCTAAGGAAACTAGTTCTTGAATTGGCCCGGATTGGTGTGTAATTAATTGGTACAAGTGAGCTGGGTTTGTCGTTATTTCAAATCAAATAAAAGAGGGAAAAAAAAAAGAAATAGACTCGCAGCTCTCTTTCTTCTTCTTCTTCCACCCAAATACCAACGTTCTGGACTTAGGTTTAAGTTGAAATTGGAATTTCAAACTGTCTTTATATTCAATCCGTGGTACTAGACGCCAATTGTTTCCAGTAGCAGATCTGATATCTGGTGGGTGTGTATTTCTTGCTTTAGGGTATCTGATTTTATGGGGACTAAAGAGATTGAATTGATGGTTATGTCCAATTGTGTGNATAGACTCGCAGCTCTCTTTCTTCTTCTTCTTCCACCCAAATACCAACGTTCTGGACATAGGTTTAAGTTGAAATTGGAATTTCAAACTGTCTTTATATTCAATCTGTGGTACTAGACGCCAATTGTTTCCAGTAGCAGATCTGATATCTGGTGGGTGTGTATTTCTTGTTTTAGGGTATCTGATTTTATGGGGACTAAAGAGATTGAATTGATGGTTATGTCCAATTGTGTGCTATGATAGTTGAAATTGAACTTGGTCTCTGTTTTTTCTTTTTGGTGAGGATATCATGTTGGTCTTCATTTCTTGTAGCAAGTTGATAAGCAGTGAGGTCATGGAAAGTTTCTGCATTGTGCCTTGATATATAACAGAGNGTCCAATTGTGTACTATGATAGTTGAAATTGAACTTGGTCTCTGTTTTTTCTTTTTGGTGAGGATATCATGTTGGTCTTCATTTCTTGTAGCAAGTTGATAATCAGTGAGGTCATGGAAAGTTTCTGCATTGTGCCTTGATATATAACAGAATTTCTAGGTATATTTAGGCTCTCCAAAGTAGGATTATAGTTCTCAAGTTGTAGATTACAGTTCCAATTTGATTGTCTGATTTGGAAGAGTGTACCGATTCACTGTGTGCCTAGTGCGTTGTCTATTTTACTAAAGTTGCCTAAGAATTTTCATCTTGTTACAGGACTACAGGGATGGGTGCTCTTGATCAAGCTTATAACTTGGCTTCTTTACCTTTGGATTACTCCAGAAAGAAAAAGTCCCGGATTGGGCGGGATGGATCTAAAGTTGCCGACACTCTTGCAAAGTGGAAAGATTACAACAGCAAGCTTGATTCTTTGGACGATGGAGGCAAGCCAGTGCGAAAAATTCCAGCCAAAGGGTCAAAAAAGGGATGTATGAAGGGTAAAGGCGGGCCTGACAATTCACATTGTAATTATAGAGGTGTAAGACAGAGGACATGGGGTAAATGGGTTGCTGAAATTCGGGAGCCTAACAGAGGTAGTAGGCTCTGGCTAGGTACTTTTGGGTCTGCCCTTGAAGCTGCTCGTGCTTATGATGAAGCTGCCAGGGCTATGTATGGTACCCTTGCCCGGCTCAACCTACCTGATAGCACTTTGTTGACAGAATCCTCTCATGATTCTTCTGAAATGCCAACTTCCTCATTTTCAGACTCAACTTTTTCTGGCTACTCTGAGATGAGCATGGCTCAGGATTCAAAGGTGAAGTTTGATGCTCTCAGCATTGAAGAACATGATGGGAAGGGGGAATCAACAATTGATACAAGCACGCAGGCCATATTTTGTGAGGCTGGTGCACCAATAAGCAAAATGAAAGAGGATGCCAAGTTCCAAGCTAGTGCACCAATGAGTGTGGTGAAGGAAGAAGCAAAGGAAGAGCTCATGGACACCACTGAAGGTAGTGGGTTTGAGCAGGATTTCATTCAGAACTTCGCCTTGGACGAAATGTTTGATGTTGACGAACTTCTGGGAATTTTAGATTCTACTCCGCATTATGGTTTGGCCAATTATGTTGATCAAGTAGGTCGCACCGAGTACGATAGTCTGCAATTCGAAATCCCCTCAGACCTATCATACCAGTTGCAAAATCCCGATGCGAAGTTGCTTGGAAGTTTGCACCATATGCAGGAGGCACCTTCAGGAGTTGATTATGGTTTCGATTTCCTTAAGACAGGCAGACAGGATGGCAATTTCCCATTGAATGAATTGGGATTGTTTGACTTGGACTCAGAATTGGGGCATCAAGGTGTTGAGGGCTGGTGCAGGACGCAGAATGTGCAACTTGAATAGGATATTATGGATTTCTGTGTAGCTGGTTTGAGTTGGACTCAGAATTGGAGCATCAAGGTGTCGAGGGCTGGTGCAGGACGCTGAATGTGCAACTTGAATAGGATATTATGGATTTCTGTGTAGCTGGATATAATTAAGCTTGGATATGGAGGATTTTGTTGTGGGTCTTTCAGATTTTTTGGATCTTATTTGTTATGGTGGTCTCTTAGTGTCTTAGGAGCTGGGTTAGATTCTAAAAGACACCAAGAGTGTAATAAGTCATATGAACGTGGTATCTGTTCTTTTTGTACTTCAACTCTTTTTTTGGGGATCTAATTGGTCTTGTGAGCTGATTCTCTCTGGGTTTCAGATTTTAGAGATCTCAGCCATGACACTTGTTGTTTTACCAACAAAATGTGGTGTTGTAACTAGGTCATTTGCTCACCACAAGTGGTCCTAGTGTGCCGGAGTGGACACATTCTTTTTTGTATATATGAGAGAAAACCATTGTTAAGTGACTTGTACAGTGTGAGAGTTTATCATACCTTTGTAAATAAAGTTAACTTTTACAGTGATCCGTAAGTTCCCGAGTGAATGCTTATAAACTTCCTTTTTGGCAGAGAGGGCTTCATGACCCTGAACTCTTCCTTGGTTTGACTTTGTTGATGAGATGAATTTAGAATGTTTTTTGATTTGTTTCTTTCTTCCTACTCGTTGCATCTCCTCCTCTATCTTCTCCAGAGTCGTGAGAGAGATTTTCTGTGTGGGTGGGNTTTCCCATTGAATGAATTGGGATTGTTTGACTTGGACTCAGAATTGGGGCATCAAGGTGTTGAGGGCTGGTGCAGGACGCAGAATGTGCAACTTGAATAGGATATTATGGATTTCTGTGTAGCTGGTTTGAGTTGGACTCAGAATTGGAGCATCATGGTGTCGAGGGCTGGTGCAGGACGCAGAATGTGCAACTTGAATAGGATATTATGGATTTCTGTGTAGCTGGTTTGAGTTGGACTCAGAATTGGAGCATCAAGGTGTCGAGGGCTGGTGCAGGACGCTGAATGTGCAACTTGAATAGGATATTATGGATTTCTGTGTAGCTGGATATAATTAAGCTTGGATATGGAGGATTTTGTTGTGGGTCTTTCAGATTTTTTGGATCTTATTTGTTATGGTGGTCTCTTAGTGTCTTAGGAGCTGGGTTAGATTCTAAAAGACACCAAGAGTGTAATAAGTCATATGAACGTGGTATCTGTTCTTTTTGTACTTCAACTCTTTTTTTGGGGATCTAATTGGTCTTGTGAGCTGATTCTCTCTGGGTTTCAGATTTTATAGATCTCAGCCATGACACTTGTTGTTTTACCAACAAAATGTGGTGTTGTAACTAGGTCATTTGCTCACCACAAGTGGTCCTAGTGTGCCGGAGTGGACACATTCTTTTTTGTATATATGAGAGAAAACCATTGTTAAGTGACTTGTACAGTGTGAGAGTTTATCATACCTTTGTAAATAAAGTTAACTTTTACAGTGATCCGTAAGTTCCCGAGTGAATGCTTATAAACTTCCTTTTTGGCAGAGAGGGCTTCATGACCCTGAACTCTTCCTTGGTTTGACTTTGTTGATGAGATGAATTTAGAATGTTTTTTGATTTGTTTCTTTCTTCCTACTCGTTGCATCTCCTCCTCTATCTTCTCCAGAGTCGTGAGAGAGATTTTCTGTGTGGGTGGGTGTGAAGGGTTGAGTGAATGGTTTCTAGTGATGATTGTTATGTGGAGGCACCAAGGCGGTGAAAGTATAAAGATTGTCATTATTTTGAACATGAAGTCCTATTGAGTTGAATTCGATTTTTGCTTCTCAGTTTCTTTCTTCTTGTTCCTTTTGAAAATATGTTCAATACACCCATGTTCACAAAGGCTTTTTTTTCTCTATTAAAGAAGCACAAAAATCAGGGTTGACTCGATGTAAATGGGGGACTTATGCAAAAGCTTTAAATAGGGTCTTGATTAAGTTTTTATATTTAAATTTCATTAATATATCGTTTTCAATTAATAATAGGGTTTGTGTATTCAATTTTTCTTCTAATATAATTAATCGTAAGTAAAATTTATAAGTTTTAATTTTGAAAAACTTCTTTCACAAATGGATACATATGGCAATGCATGAGTTAATAGCCCCATCCCCTCCCCTTTTACCTCCACATTCCACTCCCATCACACTCGAGCCATTTTCTCAAATAATAATAGATTTATTAGGTAAAATTACAATGAGTGGTTATGAAAGGGCAGAAGCAGTTATGTATATATGGAAATTGGACTGAGGAAGATTTTTCAAGCCGGTTTGAGGACCCCACTACATCTACTTGGTAGTTGGTACATGCTGCTTGGGGCTCAATCGAGCCACATCGTGGTGCCCGCGTATCACATATCAATCATCTCGTATGAATCACAGATAAGATCGAAAATTAAACCGAGTTTTGTAATTTCGAGTCGAGTCTGTTTGAATAATTTTTTAAGCGAGTTTAAAAAATTATTCAAAAATAATCTGAACTCGAGTCAAGCCCTATAAAATCAAATCTGAGCTAAACTTAAATAATTTGACTTGATTGTCAATCCTAATCACAAATCCCGTTTGGAGGGTTATTGTGGAGAGTGGCAAGATGTCACCTCAGTATTGTGATCCTTTAGGTGCAAGTGGAAAAGCCCATCTAGTTCAGGTAGACTGGTCTGGCCCAAATTGTTGGTCATCAACTTTGAAGGGCGTTTGGGCATAACACAAACCCCTCAGCAGGGCTCTAAATTCTCTCAATTTGGATCGAAATTCTTAGGAGTGGTACATGATGACAAGTATAAGATCAGGATCCGATAGAATTGATTCTATCGGATCAGGCTTGACTCCAAAATGGATCATCCAATTCTTTTTGAATGGCAAGAATCTATCCACATCAGTATATTTAATTCATTTAATACTTTAAAAATTCAAATTTATTTTAAATAAGAACAAATTTGCTCAGGCAAAAACATTCTCACGATTCAAAAAGAATTGAAGAATCCTCCAATAATTTGAGAATTGGAAGCGGTGTAGAACTTTGAATGAATTTGAATCTAATCGTAATTTTCACTATATTTATTTAGCACTAAAATAAATCAGTCTCTTTTCTCTTTTTTAAGTTATCAGTTAGACCATATGAAAATAAATTGTTAAAAAAAAGACCCCACCAAAATAATTTATATTTTATTTAACTTTTAAAAAATACATTGGTAATTACGAACCAAAATTAAAGCATTTTGTTTAGCTGATATATAATAAATATTTGACAAAGCGTTAATTGGTCAATTATATTTATAAGAAATTAGAATATTATTGTTTAAACCATATTAAAATAATTCACACTAATGCTATTGATTTAGAATAATTTATGTTTTATCTTAATTTAGAAAAAAAAATTGATTTGTAATTTTAGGAAAGAATTGATATGTAATCATAACCACAATTAAAGCATTTTGATGAGGTGGTAAATAATATATACCTTACAAAGCATCAATTTGTCCATTAGTAGAATGTTATCCCTTAAACCACATGAAAATAATTTATATTTTTTCTATGTTAAGAAAAAAAAAAAAGTAATTTGTAATCACAAATCAAAATGACCAAAATTAAAAATATTTTGCTTAGTTGGTAAAATAGTAAGGATAAATGATAATTTATACCCTTAAAATATATGCTTAATTTTTATTTGATCCTTAAAGTTTTAATTGCTACAATCAATCTTTAGAGCTTTAATTGAGTTTCAGTTTAGTCCTTACATCAAAATTTATTAATTTATTATGATGAACTAATAGTTCATAACCAAACACATGACTTAGGTACATGAGTACATTTGTTTGGTGATTCAAATATAGGATGGAGTTTTACATTTTTTTATATCTTCTGAGAATCTGTTAAACGAAGGTTATAGGATTATACTTTACTTCATCTGATTTTAAAAATGAAAGAAAGAAGGATAACTCAATTCAGTTCAACAAAAATTTATTCCAACGTTTTTTTGGGAAAAAGACGGATAACAAACCGAGAGAAATATCAATGTAGTTGAAAAAAATATTTTTTGTTGGATAAATACATTTTTATGGACAAGTTCTATGAAGTGTTTCTATCAGAATAAATTAATAAATCTGGATGGAATGATTGAACTGAAATTTGTTTAAATTTTTAAGGATGTAATTATATTCATTAAAACTTTAGGGGCTAAATAAAAATTATGTGCATACTTTAAAGGTATAAATGTAAATTATCAAAACAATAAATACATGACAAAAGCATCAATTGGCCCATTAACCACCAGACCTGACTTTCTTAAACAATCAAGCACAAGTGATGCTTTTGCCAACACCTGCTCCGCATCTATATGCATGGATCACACCACACACCTACCCTTACCTCACCATCTGATTCACCAACCATTCAACCATGGCCCACCTACCTCTAAATCAAAGCCGTTCACGTTTTTCTATTTCTCCTAACTACCCTTACCATACCAACTTATTTACTTCTTAACAATGAACCCACACAGCACTGCATCGAAGCTGTTCACTTTTCAATTTTCCAAAATACCCTTCTCAAACCAACCTTTTTACTTTCGAGTCCTTCGCTGTCCCTGAGCTCGTGATTCTGAACGCCTTTTTGCTCACCTTTTTTACAGAGCCCCTTTCGTCCTCATGCAGAAAAAGCAGAGGAGACACTGATTTCATTGCCCAAGAATCACAGTCAATTTGCCATAGATTTCTTCGCCCACTCACTCCATTACTGCATTCACTTTCTCTCTCATCACTGTTCACCTAACTCTTTTTGGTTCTGTACCATACATTTCTTGCGAAAAGCTTTAAACCTCAGTTCCTTGAGTATCAATTTCGCCGGAATTGGGGACATCGGATTGTAAAGTTTGCGGAATCTGACCTGATTCTTACTGAATTGAGCTCGTTTCAGGTTAAATCTATCCAAGTGCGTGCTTTCTACTTTCACATTTTCTCGGAAAATTTTTGTGTCGGACTGTCTGGTTTTATTGAGCTATCTATATTAGTTTGATTTTCCTGGAAAGTTTGTTATTATAAGCTAGTTAACATGTTCATGTGTTTCGATCTTGCTGTCTTAGACCTTCTGTATCTCAATTTCGTGCTATTGAGCATATCTGTTATTCTTTCATTTCNGGGGATGGTTTGATTCAGGTTCAGTTTCAATTTATTCTTTTTTTTTCGTACTCATACTACATGTTTGGAATTCTGCATCCAACTTGCTTATTTATGGTTAAGTTCTCTCTCTCGCTCTCTCCCTCTCCCTCCCTCTGTGTGTGTGTGGAGAAATGATATTTTAGGCTTTTAGCTGTGGCTTCTAGCAGAAAACTTTCAAAGAAAATTTAGATAGCTACTGTTATGATGACTGCTCACCTTTTGAGAATATATGGTGAGTTCAGGCATGTATGAGTGCGTAGATATGCAAGATATAATGAAAGGAGAGGAGATAAGAAAGGAAGCAAAGAGGGAAACATGGTAGAGTAGGAGATCTTTTTGGAGACTTTAGAACAGCTTGCTTTTTGGAGACTTTACAACCAATGGGGCTTTGTTGTTCTCCCTTGGGAGCAAAACATAAGAAGAGGAATCAAGCAGACTTTAGAAAAGCTTGCGTTCTGAAAAAGTGCATCTTGAAATTGAAATGCACTGTGTACAATATTGTCTGCTTTGGAATGGGACTGCATGAGTTTAGAACGTGGTATAGAATGAAAAAAAATAAACCTCGCACTTATAAAACAGTTCAAATGCATATACATCATTGAGTAATGTGAACACAAGTACATGGACTTGGTGCCCTTACTTCATCTATTACATTATTTGAGGCATCACAATCCACGCTCTTAGGGTCATACGTCCTCGTGTGGATGTAGGAGGCCCATCCCAGATTTCCGGGTGGTGCAACTTCAATACTGTTTGCAAGGTGCCGGACACTTCACTCTAGTTTATTTTTTGATCTGGACTAGACTCGCACTGGTTCAAATGCTTTGTACAACTCAGGTTAAAAGCTTACATATAAAGTACTTCACAGTACCATATATACCTCTTCAAGTGATGTGGGGCAAAGTATATGAAATTGATACCCTCACTTACCTTACCTATTTTGGTCCCTAGCCTCGAGAATCTTGGATCTTAGCTCCAGGTCTCCACTTAAAACCAAGGTGTTGATGATGAAGGACTAATAGTGGAAAAGTATTAGTTCCATGATGGCATTTTTGAATGGGCCATCCTATACTTGGTGTATTTCCTTCAAGCAAGTTATGAAAATGTTTTTTATTTCTATTTCCTTTTTATTTTCATGTCGGAAACCTTGGATGCACAGTTAATCTTTAGAGAGCTGCAGCTTATGTGTGCGGGAAAAAGAAAAGTTGGGGTGCTAGCTCGTAACTGTGGACACGCAGTGGATTAAATGCTACTATTTTGGAATTACAGAAGGACACAGAAGAAGAAGGGAAAAGTGTTTTTACTGCTTTTACTAGTCAAGAACTTCTCTGAACATAGTATACTTTTTGTTGTGGTGCATGCAGTACTGTGTTGAATGATTTTCAGGGTAGTTCAGGATTTTGTCTTTTGCTTATATCTAATCAAGACTTCATGCATAGCAGGCCGGTCGACTGCTAATTTAAATGAGACTAACTGGCACTGATTGCAGGGGCACAATTCTGTAGCATCTTTTGTTGGGATTGTTAGAAGGATAGAGCTTTCTTGTCCGGTGATTATGAGGAAAAGGTATCTACATCAAACTGCCAATCCATTTGATCAATATCGTAAGCACTAACTCCCAGCCTTTTTTGTTACGGACTTTTCATGTTTTTCTTCTCCCATGCCATGAATTTAAATTTATTTATCTATCTTCCCTATTTTTTCTGTAACTAGAACTGATTAATGGATTGTTCATTTTATATCTTTCCTAAATGCTGCATGCACCAAGAACTTTTTAAGCATTTCTCACCCTACTTCTTGAAATTACTCTGTTGAACCAACTTTATAATGTGAAACTGGTTATTAGACCAGATGGACCTTCTAACATGGCATGCTACAATTAAGATGTTCAGACCAAAAAATAAAACCCAAACTTTTAGTTTATAATAGCGTATGCAAAAGGTCCAACATTTACTCGCAGCTCGGAAATTCTGGTTCTTATGCATTTGACATTTGATTGGTTGGTTGACCCGGCCTTCAGTGTATTAGAGTTTCTTGAAATGCTCATTAATTTCCATATCACCATGATGGAAAAGTCACAAACTAATCACTGTGATGGACAACTCAATTGAACCTTTTCTATTTCTGTTATTATATGTCATGATAGGGGCCTTGTTTAACATAGTTTGGGGTCTGCTTGTC
Organism: Ilex paraguariensis; assembly: GCA_963454935.2. Lineage (NCBI taxonomy): Eukaryota > Viridiplantae > Streptophyta > Magnoliopsida > Aquifoliales > Aquifoliaceae > Ilex > Ilex paraguariensis. The sequence continues at coordinate 2,441,602 of CAUOFW020000725.1, read as the reverse complement.
AACTACAACTACCTTCTTGTCCAATGAGGTTTTTAGTACCACGAGTCTTTCGGTCATTTGTCGGTGTAAGCAATCCCTCTTCTCTGTTTCACCGTATGGATTATCAATCTTTCAGTTTCGTTTCACAACTCCTTCTGTCTCCCTTAGCTCTGGTGGGCATGATTTTGTAATTTTTCTGGCCTTCCTTTGGGTCGCAATCTTAGCTTATCCGTGGCTTTTGCACTGGATATGTACATGTTTTTTTGACTCATGCAGTGGATAAGAAGCTTTTTTGATTTAAATTTGAACTCATTACCATGCACGAGTGACCTGGCGACACCATTACCCTCTTTTTATTTCACATATGGTGTATTGATACAGTTGTGAAGTTTACATCAGTTGACTTCAGCTTCTCCCTGGATTTGTGATGTGTATAGCAAAACTGAATTAATGGACGACCAGCTATGCCTTCCTGCTTTTAGCTTCTTCCTCCACTCACCTCCTACTTCATGGCAATTATGCCTGAAAAGCACCTAATTGCATGAAATGCTAGGACTCCAGATGATTTTGCTTAATGCTTCAAGTCTTTAGTGTGGCAAAGCCAATATAGAAAACAAAAGGGATTAGATACATATGTGGTTTCTGAGTGTGCCTAATACCGTTTTTTCACAATTGTATGTTAAAAGTGTTTTTCTTCTTGACTTGTGACTTCTTTGTTGATATGCTATCTGACAGCTTTTGAGACATTCTGGTGTGGCTCATGGCAAACCGTGGAGCGTTTGAGAATCAGGGAGGGCTCGATAAGCATTCATGTTGTAGATAATGGAGAGGTGATTGAGGAGAATATTCCTATGTCAAACCTTCGAATAAGATCAAGAAAAGCAACTTTGTCTGATTGCACCTGCTATCTAAGACCAGGAGTTGATATTTGTGTGCTTTCAACTTCTCAACATACCGAAAACCCAGATGACGAGGATAATCTGGATCCTGTAAGTACCGATTTATTTCCACTGGATGCAACAGTGCTGCGTGCTTCAAAGCATATTGTCATTTGACAGTTTCAATCACACTGCCAACAAGTTGAACTGCTTCTATACCATGCACAGCTGTTTCTGACTTTGACACATCTCCATTTTGTTAACTATCCAACAGCTAATGTTCTGCATAAAACTAAATGCTCCGGTATATTTCTTCATGTGATACCTTCTGATAGAACTGGATATTTCTTGTTTCTGTTAAAACTTGGGATATTAGTGTGCATGAAAAGGGGTGCACATGTATACACATAGTTTCATTTAGATGTGCATGGAAGAGTTACTTTATTGTCTGCCTAAAAATTTATATGGCGCAGACTTCATTGTCCATCTTTATCAGCCAACTCTCCCATTTCCATGTTTCCGTTTAGAGTTTACCCTCTTCATAGCTTCTTGAACTATATTTAGGGCCTCACCCCTCAGTTCAAAAGTACAGAGTTGTGGCATACGGCTCGGTCCCAGAATTAGGACCTCTCACCAAGGGGTCCACAAACCAATTTGTCCGTCCTTTCTATTTCTCGGTAAGTTGTTATGCTGTCTTGGGTCACACAAAAAATAGAGAAAGAATCTATTCTGATTCCTTGACATTCATCCATATGTCTTATGACATGACAGATGCTCTAAGTCACAGCGGGAAAGGCCGGAGACTTCCCTCAAATGGGGGATGTTATCNCTTGGGTCACACAAAAAATAGAGAAAGAATCTATTCTGATTCCTTGACATTCATCCAGATGTCTTATGACATGACAGATGCTCTAAGTCACAGCGGGAAAGGCCGGAGACTTCCCTCAAATGGGGGATGTTATTTCCTTGATAAAAAAAAATGAAGGGTTGCTTCTTGGATGTATTTGTAAATTGAATTGGAGCTTGGGTTAAGTTTTCGAAGACGATCATGAAGGAGATCTTAAGCTTCTTGCTTTCTCTCTCGAATTGAAAGATCTCTTATCTCTGTGGTGAGCGTGTCCACATAAACTCGTTTTCCTAATGTGGACACTAGATCCACGGTCCACCTCCTGATCTTTCACAAGGGCTAAGTAACCCCCTGGACGAGTTTGGGAAATATTAATATAGGTATCTAAAGATTCAAGTCGCTTCATTCAGTTAAATAAAGACCTTTTTCCTTTGGTATTCTCGATACTAACCTATTAACCTCTCACTTTTTCATATTTGTTTTAGCTTTGTTGAAAGTATAGAGCATGAACATTTTATGCATAGGTTCAGTTTCAAAATACAGAATTCGGGGTTGGGGAAATTCTCAAAAAACTTATTTGTTAGTGAAAGTCAAAAGAATTTTTACGAATTACTGATAATTTTCTATTTTTCAAATCACATAACAAGTCATATGACCACATGGAGAATAAGTTCTAAAATGCTGACTAAAAAAACAAAGGAACATGAATTTTTTCTTTTTATCAATTTGATTCTCCTGGCATCTGTAATCTGTCACCTTGCTCTAGCTGCTTTTTCACAAATTTTTTGACTTTTATCAATACTTCTAAATGGATCTGGGTTCTGTCAGAATGATTTTGATTATTTTAAGCTTATTTACCTGTTCTGTTTCTGATATAGGTCTGGCTTGATGCTAAAATAAGTTCTATTGAGAGGAAACCTCATGAAGTTAAATGTGCTTGCCAATTCTACATTAACCTCTATGTCACCCAAGGGCCGGCTGGTATGGCAAAGAAAGCACTTAGTAAAGAGGTAAATATGGTGCAAATTGATCAAATTTCTGTTCTTCAAAAGCTTCAACCAAAGCCTTGTGAGGATACCCACCACCGTTGGAGTTTCACTGAGGACTATACATCACGGAATACGTTTAAGTTGTTCACAGGAAAATTCTCCTCTGACCTTACATGGTTGGTTGTGGCATCTGTCTTAAAGCAAATTGTATTTGATGTAAGTTCCATACAGAACCAGATCGTCTATCGCATTTTGGATAGTGATGACATGTGTGCACCAAATTCCAAGAACCATTTAAAGGCTATAAATTTCAAGTTAGACAATGAAGTTTTGACCCCAATAATAGTACCATTTGTTCAAGATGATACTCAAGAGGAGGGACCTGGATGTGACCTGCGTGAAGATGGACCATTGTCCTCTCCTGATCTCATGGAGTTGAGGCGCTCAAAGCGTCGACTAGTGCAACCTGAGCGTTACTTGGGATGTGATAATTTGCAAGATTTGGATGTTGACACTTCTCGGATAGGGATACAAAAGACATACAAATGGGAATATGAAGAAATGCCATTGGCACTATCAGTCCAGGCCGATCATGCATATCATTCAGAGAATCATGGTGAGGGTGAAAATGGGGTCAAGCTTTATAAAAGCAGTATGCACGAAAATTTTCTTATACGCCCAAGTAATACCAAATCAAGGGAGGAGAAATCAATTGTCCTAGGTCAAGGAGAACATACTGATATTACTAAACTTGCTATAGTTCCTCTGCCTGCTGAAAGTAATCAAACAGTCCATCAAAGGGCTTCTCTTTATACTGAGATTCCTGAAGTTCATTCAGGAGAGATTGATAGGATCATTTCTAGTTATAGATACATAAATGGTTCAGCTGCAGCACATAGAAAAAAACCTTCTGAGGTGAACTCCATGGTGGTAGAAGATATAAAGGATGGGAAAAGTTCACATAAGAGATGCCGTAGAAAAAGGGATCGTTCAATGTTTTCAGAAAGGGAGAGTATCTATGATGTAAGATCCTTTAAGAATGGATCTTTGAGTGCAAATGTGTACAGGGAAATGATAAGAAGATGCATGAAAAACATAGATGCATCGATGAATCAAGATCAGCCATTAGTGGAGGATCAGTGGAAAGAGTTTCAGGCAGCAAGTTCAAACCAAAGGGATTGTGATGAGAAAACCTCAGTGACCACTGAGGACGAAAGTTCAGAGATTGAAATGTTGTGGAAGGAAATGGAACTCGCAATGGCATCAATATATTTTCTCGAAGAAAGTGAGGTAAGATTTTGAAATATTTCTCTTATCTGATTATTACCTGTATGAAGGTCGACTCAGTCCCTTCCTTGTTACTGGATTTTCGTGACCGTCGGATTTGCTATCTGCACGTTCTAATATTAGGACTGTTGTTTAGTAATTTCTAGAGCAGGAGAAGTGCAATCAAGCGATACCTATAAATAATAAGCTGACTCATTAAATAATTTGCATTATTTCCAAATTTGTATATTTCATAGAATCATAGCTGATGTATTTCTGATAATTTTATTTTCAGGATTCTCATGTTGAAGTCCCTGCCAACGGACAATGGTCAAGTAAACAAAGTGGACGGCCTTGTCGACATGAATATAAATTGAATGAAGAAATAGGAATCGTGTGCCAGTTATGTGGATTTGTGAGCATTGAAATAAAAGATGTCTCGCCTTCCTTTGTAAGTCAAATTGGGGAATTAAGAAATCAAGCATTTCACTCAATACAGTGGACTAATGCCTTTCATGTGTTAGTGGTTTCTCATAAGTGAATTATGCTGGCAATAAATGACATGTCCAAACTGGAAAATTAACTAAGAATAACTGAATAAATGATCCGACACATGGATTGGTACATTTCTTTGGCATGTCCATGTTTTATGGATGTCTTACATTTAACGTAAGGGCTACAAATTGTGTTAGGTTGACCTTTATCCTCAATCTCCTAGTTGGATCCGCACAGTGATAGTGTCCTACCTGTGCACATTCAACACATACCTTTGAGTGATTGGATGGCATATAATTCTTATCACCACCTCTCAAATCGTCTCTTGTTTAATTTTGTAGATGCCATGTACGAGCGGCAACACACACAAGGAACGAAGGACCGAAGGTGATTCAGAACACAAACCAAAGGATGATGGGGCCCTTGATATTTTCTGCATTCCTGCTACCTGCAGCACACCTTTGTCTGAAGGGGACGACAATGTGTGGGCCTTAATACCTGATCTTAAGGGTAAATTAAGATTCCACCAAAAGAGAGCGTTTGAATTTTTATGGCGAAACATCGCTGGTTCTTTGGTACCAGCACATATGGAATCAGAAAGCAAGAAAAGAGGTGGTTGTGTTATCTCTCATACCCCTGGAGCTGGAAAAACCTTACTCGTCATCGCATTCCTTGTGAGCTACCTGAAGCTATTCCCTGGATCAAGGCCTTTGGTTCTTGCTCCAAAGACAACACTCTATACTTGGTACAAGGAAATAATCAAGTGGAAAATTTCTATTCCAGTTTATCAAATTCATGGTGGTCAAACATACAGAGGTGAAGTCTCTAGGCAGAAATTGAAATTGCCCCCTGGGATTCCCCGCAACCTTGATGTTATGCATGTTTTGGACTGTCTAGAAAAAATACAGAAGTGGCTTGCACATCCAAGCGTCCTTCTCATGGGCTATACTTCATTCTTAACATTGACCCGCGAAGATTCAAAGTATGCTCACAGGCAATATATGGCCCAAGTGTTGCGGAAGTGCCCTGGGATTCTGATACTCGATGAAGGGCACAACCCCAGAAGCACTAAGTCAAGGTTAAGGAAGGCTTTGATGAAAGCAGATACAGGGTTGAGGGTTTTGCTCTCAGGTACTTTGTTTCAAAATAATTTTGGGGAATATTTTAACACGCTCTGCTTAGCAAGACCAAGATTTGTCAAGGAGGTGTTGAAGGAGCTGGATCCAAAGTTCAAGAGGAGAAAAAAAGGTGTCATAACACGCTTCTCTATTGAAAACCGAGCACGGAAATTTTTCATTGATAAAATTGGAAAGAAGATCGATTCCAATGTATCCAAAGAAAGATTGCAGGCTCTAAATAAGTTGAGGAATATAACAAATGGTTTTATAGATGTGCATGAAGGTGGAAGTTCTGACAACCTTCCTGGTTTACAGTGTTACACCTTAATGATGAAGTCAACCGCTCTTCAACAAGGGATTCTGGTAAAGCTTCAGAATCAAAGGCCTGTTTACAAAGGATTTCCACTAGAATTGGAGCTATTGATTACCCTTGGGGCGATACATCCTTGGTTGATCAGAACTACAGCATGTGCAAGTCAATATTTTAGTAAGGAGGAGTTGGATTCTCTTGAGAATTTCAAGTTTGACCTGAAGTTAGGTTCAAAAGTGAGATTTGTTATGAGCCTTGTGCCTCGGTGTCTCCTCAGGAAGGAGAAAGTTCTGATCTTTTGTCACAACATTGCTCCCATTAATCTATTTCTAGAGATATTTGAGAGGTTCTATGGCTGGCGAAAGGGTGAAGAAGTTTTGGTTCTTCAAGGGGACCTTGAACTCTTTGAACGAGGAAGAGTGATGGATAAGTTTGAGGAGCCGGGGGGTGCATCAAAGGTAATGCTGGCTTCCATTACAGCTTGTGCTGAAGGCATTAGTTTGACTGCAGCATCTCGGGTGATCCTGTTGGACTCGGAATGGAATCCTTCCAAGAGCAAGCAAGCGATTGCACGAGCTTTTCGGCCTGGTCAGGACAAAATTGTCTATGTGTATCAGCTCTTGGCCACTGGCACCTTGGAAGAAGAGAAACACAGTCGAACGACATGGAAGGAGTGGGTGTCCAGTATGATATTCAGTGAGGAGCTCGTGGAGGATCCATCTCATTGGCAAGCGCCAAAAATAGAAGATGAATTGTTGAGGGAGATAGTGGAGGAGGATCGAGCTACGNACACAGTCGAACGACATGGAAGGAGTGGGTGTCCAGTATGATATTCAGTGAGGAGCTTGTGGAGGATCCATCTCATTGGCAAGCGCCAAAAATAGAAGATGAATTGTTGAGGGAGATAGTGGAGGAGGATCGAGCTACGTTGTTCCACATGATAATGAAAAATGAGAAAGCTTCAAATGGGTTGATGAGAAGCAAAGTATGACCTCCCTATGACAAATCCAATTACCCTCACATGTAAGAACTTGACCTCCTTTTATTTATCCTGTATTATTGATTTAGATCATCGAGTTATGTGGCCATCTAGAGTTTACAAATAAAGGGGTTTGTTATTTTTCGATGAATTTATGTGCACACAACTATTAGGAAAAAGGTTTAGTATGATAAAAGTCACATCACGATACTCAGCATGAAGATAGTGAAAACAGAGCAAACAACAGGTATAGAGATTACTTCAAGTGGTTGCTGAAGTATTGAATGCTTAAATCTTAGGGAAAGGTTTTTTTTTTTGTATGAATATAGTCTATTTTGGCATTTAACACTACGGATGAGTTGGAGATTTTCATCTGCTTTGCCCTGTGGTATCCTTGGGGGGATAGATGGAGAAAATTTTCATTGAACGATTGTCACCTATCAATTTGTCAAATTATTTTGAAAAAAAAAATTCAGCTTTTGTCTGACAAACTAGTGTTATGACAGCTTGTCATTGAGTCCTAGCGCTATTGTATAACTTACTGAAATTTTTTCTGGGAGAGACTACAATAGATAAAAGAGGATTGTTTGGAGAATAAAGTTTCCTCAGAGTCTACATATGAATTGGACCTTTGGGAGATTGCAACCTTTTGGATCCTGCCCCTGTACTTAGGTCGACCTGCTTATCCCTAAACAAGCCAGAGACGTCTTCCTTAGAGTCTNTTTTCTGGGAGAGACTACAATAGATAAAAGAGGATTGTTTGGAGAATAAAGTTTCCTCAGAGTCTACATATGAATTGGACCTTTGGGAGATTGCAACCTTTTGGATCTTGCCCCTGTACTTAGGTCGACCTGCTTATCCCTAAACAAGCCAGAGACGTCTTCCTTAGAGTCCTTTTTGTACTCTCTTCAGCCCCTCTCAAACTTAGACAATGGGCTTGGTTTAAGAATAAGAAAAATCATGTTTAAACATTAGGATGTTCAAAAAGAGTATTTCAAGTGGTAACAGTGATGAATTATAAACTTAAACATTTTGAGTTCGAATTTTGGCTATTTCTTGGCCCGCCAGACCAAGATTATAAAGATTTTTTCCCTCATAAATATCATAGTCTCGAAGGGATGGTCTAATTTTGATCAGACCAGAAAGAGAATTAATCAAGACCCGGACAGCCCTGACCAAAAATGACCAGATCAACAGCAAATCAGTGAATATGATGTCAGCGTGAAGGGATTAAGTAAAGATTAAGTACTCTTTCCTTATAGAATCCTCATTGAGCAAATTTAATCCAAACATCCCTCCTTACCGCATGGGAGCCTCTCTCTCTCTCTCTCTCATGTCATTGGCCCTGTCAGTTTGATTTCATTGACTGGTACTTCCATATATCCATATTTAACATGCATGTTGGTCATTTGAGTGAACAAGGCTGGTATAAAGATAATGAGTTTTTTCAGATAAGAATATAAACATTCCAAGGACTAACACAAAAATGGCCAGTTTTTTAAATATCTGTTTTAAATTGGTACCATTATGCATGAAGTGATGTTTCTAGTACTACATACATACAGTGCATGATGGACCAGGCAAATTATATATATTTATGGAAGAATAAAAACATTGTTGCCCACTTGCCCTAAGCAAGGACGAAACCAGAACAAACTTCAAAATAGAAGTAGGAGGCAAATCCAAATGCTAGTAGAAAATATAAATACTCAAAGGGGTTCCAAAAAAATTATATAAAACTTGTTTGTGACAAATGTAATATTTAAGACATGAGGCCCACCCCTTTTCCCTATCATAGTCCTGCTGCCATTGCTTAAGGTACTGATATCCCTTTGTGCATTAGGGAACATAAAATATTCTTCTTGCTATGTCCCTTAAGATGATTGCTAATATGTCAATCACCAAAGACCTAATGTTAACTGAAAAAAAGTTAATAATTGGGTNTATGTCCCTTAAGATGATTGCTAATATGTCAATCACCAAAGACCTAATGTTAACTGAAAAAAAGTTAATAATTGGGTATAAGTTATCTTTAGAGAACTTAATATGAATTAAGTCCATCACTTAAACAAACTTGATCACTTAAACATACTTGGTGTTACGTCCTATTATTATCGTTTTAGTAGTTAAGTTCAATTTTTTTTATTAAGTCTAAAATGCCCTTCTATGATACCGGAAAACAGTTATCCCTTAATTCACGCTCAATGAAGATCTGTCAATAAATTTTTTTCCATAACATTTAAAATTAAAATTCAAATTCATCATTATTCTTCTGGTAATACTTAACTAAACTTATGAGAGAGAGATTGAAATGATAGTGTCTCAGTTCATCCATGGCCTTTGCTCACTATTTACTAGCCGTGCCTTCGAAACATTAATTTCTCACAAAACATATATTCTCACTCCCTCATTATTACCATCGCTATCACCATCGGCTTGTTCTTCTTTTTCTTCGTCTTATGGCTCTGTATTTTCAATAGCATTATCTTATTCTTGTTCTTCTACTCATTCTTCTCTCAAGTCAAAGGCTCGTAAACTCTCTATCAATCCCAACCTCTACACAATCGGACACAGAGGTCATTTCAATTTTGTACTATTAGTTTTTGTTGTTTTACTTGTTTTCTGCTTGTAGTTCTGGTTCGGGGGATTTCGGGTTCTCAGCCTACTCAAAACCGTTTGTCTTCAAGAATTGAGACTCTTATTCAATCGCTCATGAGCTTCTGCCGGATCGACTGGATTCCATTTTCATCGGTGGCATTGGAATATTTAGGTCTGATCAGTTGGGTTCGGGCTTTGTTCCAGGCGGTTAAGACTGTTGGAATCCGCGGCTTTGAATGGTGATTATATACGACGATCACCGGAATGTTGAGATTTCTTTTTTTTTTTTTTAATGTAACTATTTTTTGGTTTGTTAGTAAAACTTTTAAAATTTAAGAATTTTTAGTTTTTAAATTTCTTTTAATTAAATATAATTATTTGTGATATTTTATACAATGTAGATTGAAATAAATTTTTTCTCATACTAAGTTTTTGAGTGCTCTTAAATTCAAATAAATCTTAAAAAAAGGGGTCTCAATGAAATTTTCAATAAGACGCTACGACCTTTCAAGCATTTTATTCACGAGAAAATATTTATTATAACGGTGATATTACATGATAATATGACGTGGTATTATTTATTAATAATAAAATCTCGAATAAAAAAATGAACTCCATAAAAATTAATAACTAATATACCACCTAGACAAATAACTTCTAGTAATGCTATGTTGACCAAATTTTAAGACTAAATTTGGAGTCAAATGACTCATTCTTCTTCCATATAAGCTCAATTGAGATTTATCTTACATACTTGGAGTTTTATTATTGGTTAATAATACCATGTCATCAATACTAGTATAGTATCACTATTGCACTCCTCACTCGTAAACGAGCACGAGAGACCAAAAAAAAAAAAAAAACCTTATTACTACTGGGACTAAAATGATAAACTAGATAACCCTTAAGGGTGCTCTAGTAGTTTAGTCCGATTTTTGGTAGTTGAGATGTCTTAGGTTTAATCTCTTTTCACATTCTCTAAGGGTTAATTATCCTTATTCTTTTAAGAACATGTTTTAGACCAGTTTAAATCACGATGACCAATCGTTGAATTCAAAAAAATAATCGACACAAATCTTAACACCCCCGTAACCTAAAAAAAAAATGAAAAACCAAAATATGTTTGTCTAATACTTCGATTTTGTTGAAACGACATTTGACCCTATAAATATTAAGATACATCGTGAATCCAACTACCATGATGGATTTTGATCTTCAAATTTAATTGGTAAATTTTGCGCAAGTGACATTACAAACATGTGTTTTTATTTATTTTTTATTTTTATTAACTTTTATGAATGAATGTTTGTACTAATAAATATAATATGCTGGCCTTAATAGCACTCTCCCTCTCAAATATTTTTAAATTTTGCCACTACTTGCAGTCTAGCTCTTATCTCCACTCATGACCTATGTGATGTAGGTTATGAGGTGATATTATCATTAACCTGAACATTTTCTCATACTAAGGAACTCAAGGGCTGTAATTACCAAAAAAAAAAATATATTTTTTTTTGGTGCATTGACTACCTAGGAATATATATATATATATATATATATAAAGATAAAAATAATTAAAGAAGATTAATGTGTCTATAATGAAAATCTTGTTTCTAAAGAGACCTATTAGAACTATTCTACATGTGTTTTAAATAAGATAGTATTGTTGGATAAAAAAAATTTAGAAGAGTAAAGCAAGTGGCAGTAAATAAAGAAATATATACACACACACACACACGTGAGACAGAGAAAGAGAAAGAGAGAAGGAAGGAAAAGAAGAACGAAAAAGAAAAAAAAAAAGATTTGACCCGTTGAAGGTATGAATTCATTAATTATTTCATGAGTTTTATATTCTATCCAATTACATGATATTAAGTTTATTATAAATAGTGATAATGAATATAAATATTGATAAACAATATTGAGGAATATGTAAATGAGTTTTATTAAAAGTTGTCAATTTAGGTGTTTTTAGATCTAATTTAGATTGATTAGTCTCAAAGCTTTTAAAAAATTTATTTAATGTATTAAATAAAAAAAAGAGAAGCAAAAAAGAAAGCACAAGAGGAAGAAGGAAGAAAGTTACTTTGGGTGGGTGGAGAATATGAGTTTCTTAAAATTATAGTTTCAAAGAATTTTATTTTGATCTCTATATTCTTCTAAACTTAATTTTAGTCATTGTTTTACTTGGTAAGTTAGAAGAATAAAATTTTGGAAAATTTATGGCAGCTCTGAAAACAGAAAATTCGTTTTTCAAAAAAATTACACTTTTATGCCAAAAGTTTTAAAAATTATAATTTAATGCCAAAACTTTAGAAAGTTTTTTTGAACAGCTCATACTACTTCTATACCCTATTACCTCATATTAGAAAGGATATTTATATGTAAAGTATATATATTAATTATATATCAATGGGTAAGAAGTACATAAATTAAATATAGAATTTCGAAATAATGAAATTAGGAATAAGGATTGATCGTTATATGTTATTTTGGATTATGTGGTAATTGCATTGATGTTGAGAAAGAGGGTTTTGAATTAGATTTTGGGAATCAGGGTGAGTAGTTTACTACTTATTTTGGTAGGATTTTTTATATTAAATGTCTGAGTGCATGCGTGTGAATTTTTCACATATATGATATATGTGTTAATATTTGAGATTGCAATTAAATGTTTTACAAATATGAACTATAATACATGTGAATGTTGAAAAACTTGTAAGATAATTTTATATCATTGCTTTGGTGATGAAAGAGAAATTTTGTGTATTTTGTGACTAAAACTACAGTTTTGGTGTGTGTGAAAATCATATTTTTGAGACGGAGACTGAGTTACCAGATCTAAATGGTAATAAGAGACTGAGTCAAATACCAAGCTAGTGGTAACAGGAGATGGGGTCAGTTACCAGGGTAGTGGTAACAGGAGATGGGACAAGTTATTAGACTAGTGGTAACAAACATGATTTTACAAATGTATTTATAACTGAATGCGTGTGTGAGTGTTTTGAGTTATAAATGTCTTTTCATTTATAAAGTTATTTGTGAAAATAAGTGGTATTTTTGGGTTATAAATGACTTTTCATTTATAAAGTTATTTGCGATCATGAGATCATTTTGTTTAAATAATTACATGGGAGGGGTTGAGATACAATTTGTTGTATTTATGAGTGTATCAAAGTTTATTTTTGTATATAAACTGTGAGATTTATGTTCACACCTCATTAGAAGTGATTATTATTCACGGGTCNATTTTTGTATATAAACTGTGAGATTTATGTTCACACCTCATTAGAAGTGATTATTATCCACGGGTTATTGTACTCATTCAAACATTTAACATTTTTCAGGTTAGGATCAGGATGAGGAGTAAGTGTACAAATAAACAAGGAATTATAGGACTTGAAGATTTATTTTAATATAGGTTTTCAGGAATAAAATTCTTTTATAGTTTCGATACAAATGTTTAATTATTTTGGGAATAATATTACTAATATTTAAAGTAGTGAACCTTATAGTTTGATTATTATTTTACATGAATTTAGTAGTGATATTGACGATATTTAGTTTATTTCTTTGATATTCATTAAATCGATAGAATACATCACTCTATTATTTATCTTCTGCTATATTTTATATTTATCGTACATATAATTAGTTAGTTAAGATCTTAATGATCGGTCTATCGCTCACCTTGTGTGATCCAGGTGGAGTGTGACAATCCATGTAATAATATTGGGAAATGAAAAGGGTGTATTTAACTACGACTGCGTCCAAAGAAGTTGCAAGTTGATGATCCACTTGCAAGTCGGTCGTAATGATCCGTATCTTTTTCTCCGGTCTAAGACTCTAAAAGGTTTTCTCCGAGGAATGTTCAAACTACTACAAGTGGACAATGGTTTCTCCTTCTCTCTCTAAACCTATGTTCGTATTTATCTCAAAACCTCTAAACTCTAAGTCCACTTTTTGAACAAGAGACCAAGAGAGAGCAGAGAGAGAAAAAGAAAAGCATGCCTTCAGCTCTACAACTCCACAGAATCACCACCAACCCCAATACCACCACCAACCCCAATACCACCACCATCATGGTGAACTATCAAAAGCAATCCCAAACCATCTGCAAAATACCTATATCTATTCAAGTTCCTGATTACATATTACACCACCACACCCACCTTGTTGGGCCAAACCAATGCTGCTCCGCCGTGGTCCAGACCATCGCCGCCCCAGTAGCCACCGTGTGGTCCATCGTTCGCCGTTTTGACAACCCACAAGCTTATAAACATTTCCTCAAGAGCTGTCACATGATCTCCGGCGACGGGACTGTTGGTTCTCTCCGGGAAGTCCAAGTGATTTCCGGTCTCCCTGCCGGTTATAGCACGGAACGCCTTGAAATTCTTGACGATGAACGACATGTTTTGAGCTTCAACATCGTCGGCGGCGATCATAGGCTTAAAAATTACAGGTCCGTTACCACTCTTCACCCTATGGCCTGTGGTTCAGGGACGGTTGTGGTTGAATCGTATGTAGTTGATATTCCACCTGGTAACACTAAGGAGGAAACTTTTGTGTTTGTTGATACGATTGTGAGGTGCAACTTGCAGTCGCTGGCTCAGATTGCCCACAACTTGGCCAAGAATAACTGTAATCCATCCTGACTTTTGTGTCTTCATTGATTTTATTTTGATACTTTTTTTTTTGTCTCATTTTGTTTTGGAGAGTATTGGGTAAGAATGGGTAAATGAACTCCATTTTTTTTTTTTTGGAATATGCAACGGTTATTATGTTATATGGAGGTTTGAATTTGACGAAATGTGGTCTATTTTGTCTAATTGTTGAGTTATATTTGGACTACGGTTACATCCCGTTATAATGTTAACGTAGTGTAATTGTTAGAACTAATATTTACTTCTTATTTTATGGGTTGGAACTAGTACTGCTAATTAAATTGAGTTATTTGAACTTGGCTCGGGTCTGGTTCGTTTTTTATTTGTTCAAGCAGTGTAAGCTCGTTTAGAAAATCAGGTCGATAGATTCGGCTCGAACTCAATAGGCTCAATTCGTTTATGTGCAAATATTCGAATTCAGCTCGGTTTCGGTTCGTTCAGGCTCCGCTCCTTTTTTAAATAAGTCGAACTTGAACAATTTTTTAAACTCGGTTAAGAAAGCAGATTTTTTTGACTCGGCTCCTTTACCATGTAAATTGATTATTTTCTTCTATTACTTAAATTTACATGGTATTTTGTAATAATGATCATTCTGATCATATGATATTTGTCTTTGTAACTTTTTAGACAATTTATATGAAAATTGTGCCTCTGTGACTTGATCAGTCTATTGTTTTCTTTTTATTTATGTTTTATTTCCTTGGGGATTTTCTTCATCATTCTGCCATCTCCCAAAAAATAAAAAAAAGTTTTTGGTTCTTCATTTTTAGCTTAATTATGATCCAAAAAACTAATATTTTAATCATTCCCTTCCATGGAATTGTGGAATTAAAAGGAATTAGTGTTTGTACTTTTACTTCTAGTTTTCTCCATACATTTTCCTCCATACTCTTTGAACAACTTGAAGCATATCCGATGTTAATGTACTCGAACTCTTTATACAAATGGTGGAAACTCCTCAAGAGAATATACTAAGAAACATAAAAGTTCTCGTCCAAAATGAAGGAAAATAAAGACAAGTCTCTTTAAATGTATTGAAAGATCCGTTATAGACAAAATTATTGAACAAGCNCTCTTTATACAAATGGTGGAAACTCCTCAAGAGAATATACTAAGAAACATAAAAGTTTCCATCCGAAATGAAGGAAAATAAAGACAAGTCTCTTTAAATGTATTGAAAGATCCGTTATAGACAAAGTTATTGAACAAGTGATTGCAGACCAATGAGTTGTGAGGGGATTCTTGTTCTTTTGGTCTATATTTGTTATTCATGAGAAAAAAATATTTGATTCATAATCTCTTGGATGTGAGAGGTGTAATTACTTAGTCTCTCGGATTGTGATGGCATTTTTTTTCCTAATCTGATGGGTTTTTTTTCCTTGTATAATCGCTATCCGAGTATATGTCCGGGTTTTATGGGACATTCCTTGAACTATGTTGTATGCAGTGGCGGAGCCATTGCCCCCCTCAACTTTTTAAAATTACATATTACACCCTTAAAATTATATTTTGGTTATATTTTAAATGTTACTCAAATTCTTAAAATTATAATTTATACATTAAATTATAATCTTGATTGATTTTATTTTATCATCTTAACTATTGATTATACTACTTTAAACCATTAATTAATAAAATTGTGACAATTTGCATAAGGAATTAAATTGTATTGTNTAAATGTTACTCAAATTCTTAAAATTATAATTTATACATTAAATTATAATCTTGATTTTATTTTATCATCTTAACTATTGATTAGACTACTTTAAACCATTAATTATTAAAATTGTGACAATTTGCATAAGGAATTAAATTGTATTGTAGAAATTTGTAAATTTTAGACTATTTTGAATTATCAATGGGGCAATTGATTTGACTATTACATCTAATAATTCAACTAGTTTCAATTAACTATATTCATTTTATTAAAAATAATAATTTATACTATGACATGTGAGATTGATTCTTATATATTTTATGTGTATAAATGTCATAACTTTTAACGACCTAATTGAATGATCCACGTTGAATAAAAATATCTTTTTATACTACTATTTGGTCTTCTCGAAGCANACCTAATTGAATGATCCACGTTGAATAAAAATATCTTTTTATACTACTATTTGGTCTCCTCGAAGCAGAAATTCTGGCTCCGTCCTTAATTGTATGCCCATTGTTTATGTTTTTTTTTTTTTTGAATCAAATATTATTATTATTTTTTTTTTTTGCAAGTTTCTATTGAGACTATCATCTCTTCGTGATGAGCAGTATTAGGGCACGAGCACAGAGAATTCAAATGCTCCATTAAGATACTAGAGGCAATGATGATGAATTGGCAAGTTGGTTTGCAAGTTGTTGAGCACCCTTTGTTTGAATTCATCATTTTTTAACTTAAATTACTCAGACCGGAACCTGAAACTTTGGCTTCATTCGACTCCTTTATGAAAGATGGATAAACTGGTAAGTATTAGAATTGATNTGTTTGAATTCATCATTTTTTAACTTAAATTACTCAGACCGGAACCTGAAACTTTGGTTTCATTCGACTCCTTTATGAAAGATGGATAAACTGATAAGTATTAGATTTGAATGAGTTTTTGAATGGATCTTTCGTATATAATTTTATATGATTTCAAATGTCAGCAGTGACGTAAACTAAGTAAGACCATGAAAAAAAAAAAAGTTTTTAGATTCTTGTTTATATAGAATAGTATAGGTAAATGTGATAATTTTAATNTTGAATGGATCTTTCGTATATAATTTTATATGATTTCAAATGTCAGCAGTGACGTAAACTAAGTAAGACCATGAAAAAAAAAAAAAAGTTTTTAGATTCTTGTTTATATAGAATAGTATAGGTAAATGTGATAATTTTAATTCATTACTCATTAACTCATCTAATTCATCTATAAATTAACGAATCGGGTATCTATATTAATTAATGTGAGTGCTAAATGAGTTGGGTACTACGACTCATTTTAATTAAGCGGAATAAAATGAATTACAAACAAGTATTCATTGGGTTAAATATTTATTTTTTTATTAAATAATNATCTATAAATTAACGAATCGGGTATCTATATTAATTAATGTGAGTGCTAAATGAGTTAAGTACTAAGACTCATTTTAATTAAGCGGGTTAAGATGAATTACAAATAAGTATTCATTGGGTTAAATATTTATTTTTTTATTAAATAATAAAAAAATATAATTAAATAAACACTAATATACTAAAAAATATACATACATACATTAATATAAACACACGCACAAAATAGTACACCACAATACACATACTCTAATACACAGTGGCAAAGTCAAAAATTTTGTTTAGAGTAGACACCATAACTATAAACTTATTTTTTTTCACTTGCTAAAAGTAGCATAAAATATTTAAATTTATTATATTATATTTGATACTCAAACATGTAATAGATACAAAATGGTTCAATATCGATATGCATAGAATATACAAAAAAATTAATGGAAAGAGGCTAATTATATTTATTTACGATTGATTTCAATGAGTTTTCATACTTTAAAGATGTTGTATGATAACTTCATTATCGATACTATGAAGAATATAATTCTCTATATAAATAATTAACTCGCTCTGTTGATTATGTAATTTAATCCTCACAATTTTCATAACTTAAAAAAATAAATTCGATATATCAAAAACTTATCTAGACATATCTGTAAGGTATAAAGTGTGTCAAAAAATTCATAATTAATTAAGTATTTGTCTATACTATTTGATAGAATAAAAAATTAATAGATTGGACATAAAATATATATGATGGACACTATAAAATATACCAAAAAATTTTAAACATATATAGGTAATAATTTTTTTTAAAAAAAATTTAAGGTGTGCTTTTTTACCCATTTTTTAAACAGATTGAAAATGAATGAATTTGTTTTACCTTCAATCCATAACCAACCCAACCCACCTATTTATTACCTCTATATATAGTTGCATATCCATCACTTGAGCTTTGAACTTATTCCAAGAATTAATTTCAAGAGACACTATAGAGGCAAGTGCTTTACATGTAATCTCTCGGGTTGTATGAGAGTTGTGCAGCCTTTTAGCACATGTGTACTAATTTAACTATCATAATACTAGTCCCTAAAGCCCCAAAGCCAACTGCTATTGGAGATTTTAGGCGTATACCATGTTGCAACACATTTTATCACAGCAGCTACCTGTTACAGCACTCGTCCAACCGATTTAAACAAGAAAATCAAGTTCATCTTCTAGAAAGTATAAATGCAATTTTTTTGCCGTATTCACTTTGCAACATGAGTAATAATATAAGTTAAATACTAATGTTATTGGNAGTTCATCTTCTAGAAAGTATAAATGCAATTTTTTTGCCGTATTCACTTTGCAACATGAGTAATAATATAAGTTAAATACTAATGTTATTGGGACATAATTTTTGTTTCCATTATTTTCTAAGTATTTTTGTTTAAGTAGCATTTGTTTTATATATCCGTGTATCTACTTTTCGGTAATCTATTTTTTCTTCCTTCCTCCAACTTTATATTGCATGTATTGTAATGTAGGTGGGGAGTCGAAGAGGTTAACACACGTATCTGATATCAATGTATTCAAAGGGATGAGTAGGATAAAACGATGTCATNCTTTATATTGCATGTATTGTAATGTAGGTGGGGAGTCGAAGAGGTTAACACACGTATCTGATATCAATGTATTCTAAGGGATGAGTAGTATAAAACGATGTCATGAAATGACTCGAGCTATCTATTTATTGTTGAGATCAACTTTTAAGCAAAAGGTTCATCAAGTAGGTAGAGTCAATGAATATCATATCAATCGGAATGTCTATCTCATACAAGATATGTGTACTGTAGGGGCAAGTAATGAAGGTATTTATAGCACAGGTATTCAGGCAATCGAGATTGCCCTACGGAATGTCTGTAACTGACTCTGTACAAGAATCAACGCCATACGTGACAATTGTGTCAACCTACAATTGTCTCGGCAACTTTTTGTATGGAGGGTCGCCCATTGCGCATTAGGTGTCATATGCATTAATTAGACAGATGTAATCTCTTTGGATACAATCTAGACTTGGCCCCCGAGGAAGAGGTACATTATTCGAGGTGAGGGGGATACCATAGGTAGAAGGGTTGTGATTGGGTCGCTGTAGGAGCAAGACTGTGGAAGGGTTATATCCTCAGTGCACTTAGTGAACGCGCACCATAGTGCTCCTTTTTCACTTCGAAACCCCTTTCGTGGCCCTTGTCCAAGTTGTCCTATTTTGGTCATCCAGTGAGTAATGAACCATACACTAGAAGGTCTGCTCGAGTAAATTAAACCTTCGAAATACTGTCCGATGATGAGATTGACAATCCTGTTCATTCGCCTCTATTGTTCGATTTTCCCTCGAGGATCGAGTCATATTATTATATTTCAAAGCAAGACCTCTCCTCTTAATCCCTTGGGTTAGTCGAGCAACGATGTACCATTGGTCGACTTTACCATAGTAGGCATCCAATAGGTTCTAGGTTCTCTCTAAAGGTCTCGTTTATGAGGGTAGCCCTCGAGGCTTTGCTAGGGATACACTTTTTGCGAGACCCCAGCTACATCCATTCACTTCTGTAGTGGGGGAGGTAGATTGTGTAGATCGGGCCAAAATTGCCTCAGACTTCCGCGGCAAGGAGGTTGTGCCATGCTTCTTCACAATGTTGGATACCCTCTTCAGTTAATGTATGCCTTCCATGGTCACTGGTCATTTACCACGGCCTTTGCCCTTCGTGGGCGGGTCTGTCCTACCATGTCAGCTCGTGGTCCTTCCTTAGTCTTGCGACGTGTTTGTGGTTAGTACACATGTCCAGATTTTAGAGGCTACTACACGTAATAACATATACAAATAAATGAATGTATTATTGGTAAGCTAAAATTCATATAAATCAATTTATTAAATACAAATCAAAACATTATTTATTTTTTTATGAATTGTTCTTCGGTTAAAAAAATTACTAAAAAAAAAAAGTTACCAAACCGTAGTCAATATTGCTAGGGGCTTCCTCCATCATGACCATCAAGGATAGAAAAGCTTGGTGAATAACAACTCGTTCCAAGTATCTTGAACCCCAGGGAGACACCAATGCCAGCAATCAGCATATCCAGCAGGGTTTGCTCTCTTCTCAGGGGTCAATGGGAGAAGCTGCTTCTTGTATATTGAAGTGTGTGCGTCTTTACGGTAACTCGATAGCTTTGTGATGTTGAGAAATGTTATGGGGACTCTCGAGCTTCCAAACACTTCTCCGATCACCTGCATTATGCTTTTCCGAGTGTCTGATCCCCAGTATGTGGGGTTTTCTATCATTGTTGTTTCATTGTAGCAGTTTCCGTTTGGACTGCCTCCCCAATCTGTGCTTCTGTCAACAATAGAAGATTTGTTCACACTTAGTGTTCTTGACAAATTTGAATGATTAATCCTCCACACCATGACCTGCCAAACTTTTCCCATTTCAATCCCCTCCTATAAATTTTTTACAAGTTGTTTGTATGATTCCCGCTATAAATTCAAGTGAAATCTATTATAGATTAGCAAATCGCTCACAGAAATTTGGTGGTGGTGGTTTAGTGGTGAAGTTATTATTCTGTCTATACAAATATTGAGAATAGTGACGGTGGTGGTGGTTGTGATGTATGTGATTTTGGTGGAAGTGAGATTGGGTTGGTTTTAGAGTGTTCAGTCGTAGAAAAAGTCTCTTTGCACTCAGGAAAGAAGTAACAAGGCTCGTCCACTGGTTGTTCTATTATGTATAGGTATGTAAAAAGTAAGGATAAATTCAGTATTTGGGAAAAAATGAATAACAAAATACTCACATATTATGAGAAGGTGACATACTGGTGAAGAAGACTCTAGTCTTCTTAAGGTCCATGTTCTTGTCTACCCATCCCAACATATCGTTCATTGCCATACGATAAGCATCCTCTGTTGATAGCACTTCAATGTCTTTCACTTTATCCTCGAATGAACCTTTCCTGCATCAAGACAGTCCATGAGCCCTTGCTAAAAAGAAGTAGGAGAGAGAAACTAAGGGTGCACCTTGGGTGGATTGAGAAGTCACTCAAACTCTAAAACGATCAATCCAATTTAAATTCTAACCCGAATATATTGTCTAGTAAAATTCTGGTTTGATTCTTGGGTTTGAATTTAGTTTGAACTCGGGTTAACAACTCCGTCTAGAATGCAATTTGAACTCGAATTTGTTAACTTGAGTTCAATTCCAAAACTCCAATCCGATTATTGGTCAAGTTGAGAAAAGATTGGAAATTTTTTGTCCAAACTCAACCTGAGTAGTAAAATCTTTCACTCAAGTACTAAATAGTTTGATTGAGCTTGGACCGAACCGCCAAGTTACATCCCCAAAAGAAATGGAAAAAAGGGAAATTCTATAGATCCCAAATTTCAGATCCAGGAATTCTTGAATGAGGGGTCCTTCTGAAAAAAATTTCAATTTCAATGGAACACACTCACCCAGAGGTAGGGCAGATAATTAACTGAGCTTTGCAAGTAAAAACGAGCATAAAAAGTTATTTAATTTTAGCTCGTTCAAAAAATAAGCGGAGCATGCGCCGAGCCCAAAACGAGCCGAATCAGAGCTGAGCTTGAATAGTTCGACTATTAGACATATAAACGAATTGAATTTGAACAATTTTTTAGATTCATTTAAAAAACGAGACTAAAAAGTTTAACTCCTATCTTGAGTCGAGTTTTGTCGAGCCGAGTTTAAGTCGAAACCAAGTAACTCTAGTCAATTATCAGGCACATCCAGAGGTTCAGAACCATTTGGAAATCCCTAGCATTAAAAAAACAAAACTTTATTTGACTAGGGCTGTAGGACAGGAACTTACAAAATCTTAAACTTTAATCCTGTCAGCCACCACACATAGGTATCGAACACCATAATATCAACTCCTTTCCAATTCCTCCCATGCTTATTGATCGACCCTTTTCTAACAGTTCTATCAGACATCCTGTGAACATCAGCATCGTCGGCGTTTGATTCAAGAAGAAACGGTGCCCAGTAGTATTCAATCGTTGCATTGTAATCCTATAAACACAACAAGGAAATTAAAGTAATTGAAAATCTCAATCACAAGTGTTTGATAAGTTATTTATTTTTTCTCAAAGTAAGTGTTTGATAAGTTGATATGAAGCTACAGAGACAATTTGTCAAATACCTTGGCTGAGAAAACAGTTAGAGAACCATTTTTATGCATGGATTTAGCATGTTCTGGGATGATCGACTGGAGAAGACAGACCATGGAGAGAAACTGGCCACGGTTTAGTGAATCGCCGACGAACATCATTCTCTTCCCTCGAAGTGTTTCCATCATCAATGTGGCATTGAAGCTGTAAGATTGGTGGGAACGAACATCAGGTTCTGCTCTCCAACCATTGTAGAATCTCGTATTCATGCACAACATTTAAAAGAATAACTTTTGAAGGTGTCAAGAAGCCTTAAACTCATCCAACACCATTTTTTTTATTCTTCTCATATTTTTTCTTAAGGGTCATGTAAACCCCAAGAGGTAGCTAACAAGAACATAATATAAACCACACTCATCTTCAATTTGAATTTTAATAATATTTTGGAGTCAGGTGACGAGAGATTTATCTATTAAGAATACTTTAGTTCCGACATGATTTGTTTTTGATCAAATTTAAAAAAAATTAATCGAAATACGCGTAAACTGGTCCAGACTCCAAACATCTTAACTGTTAAACCAACAAAAAACTAGGGTCATGTACATAAGATGCCAATGGACACATATAGAAAGAAAAAAAAAAAGAAATAAGAAGAGATTAGTGTATATAGATAAATTTAAATGGTTATGAGTGATTAAGTGTAATTGATAAAGTAATTAAAAAAAAGTTTTGTCCAATTAAAGTAAATGAAATAAAGAATATTATAGACATTTTTTATGTGGACACTAAACCCGGCCCTCTCCTTTTATTAATAGTATGAATATACAAAAACATATGCAAGAATAGTTGTTAAAGGATTATATACCCTCTAGTAATATCAAATAGAGAGCTAACCAAAAAAAAATAATCAAATAGAGCAATACTATAGGAAAATAAACTGAATATCTGATTTCTTAAACGAGTAATATTATAACTAGTAATTTAATTCATCTAGACATATTATCCACATGTCTAATTGCTCTACATTTACTTATATTTCACTTATTTGAATAGGAAAAATAATCAAATTCGACTTCCAGATTCACATAATCACCCAAATACCATCTAAAAAATATAGAGTAGTTTTAAGAACATTTTAACATCATGTCCCAGTGTTGGTGTGAAAGTTTGTGTCTGAACTATACTCAACTCAACTCAACAAGTCCTTGTCTTAATATTTTCAAGGTCGATTACATGAATTAACTAGAGAGAAAAAATTAGAAGTAATGGGACCTAGTACTGAAAGAAAACTTGCTGATTATGGTAGTGAAAACAATGGGTTATTTTTGTTACAATGAAATAAATGTAGTGGACCTTGGGACAGAACAACCATGAGGCTGCCATCTCCAGTACTGGTATTCCTTATCAGGTCTTCCGTGTCCTCGACATGTCACCTGTGGTGGTAGGAACGGACAGTCGGATTCCTGGTAAACCGGCCGAGTCGAGTTGTCCCTAACCCACTTCCCACTGAACAAGTTGCACCCTTTTATGGTCTCTCCGATTGCAAATGGCAACTTTTCTCCTTCATTCTCTAACACCAATACAAAAAAAGGAAAAAGAATCAGAAATTTGACAAATGACTCAGACAATTGGCACGAATGAGTAGAGTCAGACGTCCGCAGTCTTATTCTGCATGTGAGGAGACTATTTTTTTTTTTTTTTTGACTTGAATCCGTAACTACGAAGATACCTATGGTGTTCAGTTAATCATACCTGTGTTTGCAATGGATCGATCTGAAGCGTTAATGTCGAAGCCAAGGTGGCCAAATAGACAACTCAAGTCTTCACTGTAGAGGACTGTGAGGAAGACGACGAAAGATAGTAAGGCGAAGAGGTATGTAGAGAAAGGTGTTCTCCTGAGAGGGGAAGTGGAAGGAGAAGAGGAGGAAGAAGATGGCTCCATGTGTTAAAGCCTTTGGCCCTTCTTGGTTTCTAGTTGTGCATATGTGTTGTGTTTGTGTAGTAGAATAAATACCAGAGAACTAAAAAGGCAATGATATGTCACAGCTTAAAAAACAATATCAAGAAATTTGAAAAGCTTTGTTCATTGTGTCATGAATCAAAATGGGTGTAAACATGTACGTAATGAGTTTGAGCTTTGTGGCCGCGTAAAACTTGATAATTTCAATCATTGATATTATTGTGTGTCTCAGCATTTATTAGAATCTACTAACTATTCAATGGTTGAGATTGTCAAGTCTAATTTTTAAGTCCATCTAACATTACTCAACTTACATTTATCTACAACTTACATTTATCTATTACGTATGGGTTATAGGTGATTGTATGCATTCGAATTTTACGTTATAAATATGAAGTTAAAATAGCGTCGTTCAAACAATTTTCGTCTCAATACACAATTAATATTAAGAATATTATGAAATTCAAAAAATTTTGATTTTTTTTTATATGTTAAACTGGTTAATGATAAAAATATAAATAACCCTAATTTCAGAGTAACTCAAATGGTAATAGAGATGAACTATAAATTCATTCATCTTGAGTTTGAATTTTGACAATTCTTTGGAGACAGACTATGAGAGATTTATCCCTTATGAATACTCTAGTCCTGGCGTAGATGCCACCTTTAACTGGATCGAGAAAGGAATTAGTCGAGATGCGAATAAGTTGGTCCGAACATTCATGACCATTAAAAAAAAAAAAGAAATATATATAGCCCTATAGCTGAGTGGAGAAAAAAAAAGATTTGTATGATCGATGGCTTCAATGCAATCAAAATTTAGCAGTTTTTGATGAGATGAGTAGATCATTACTGCATTGTTTATCTGTGTATTAAGATCACTATGCATTTTTGCAATACAAAGCTGTGTTAGAATATAAAAGTTTCTTTTTAGAGGACCTTTGGGCTTCTTCATATGGATGAGATTTTCATGAGATTGTGGCTCATTAAACATGTTTAATCTGTATTTGATACTGTTCTTGCCAATTTTTCTTAATAAGGTTGTTTTTTAAGTTGATAAAAATTACATAGTGTAACATTGCAAGTGAAAAAATGTTATTTAGTCCGAATTTGGGGTGTAATCTTGGAACTTAATTCAATGTATCCATTTGATTAAAGGTAGATTTTATCTGACATTAAAACTCATAAATAATTTGATAGATGTATTGATTTAGGACCTTGATTAGATACTCAAATTAGGCCCACGTAGGTTCTGGTTTGATGACCTTTGCAAGGTCACCACATTAGATATTTGTTGTAAGACTAAACTACACGTATGTTCCTTAAATTATGACATTTGTGTCAATTTAAAAAAAAAATTTATATTAATTGAGTCACTGAACTCTCTAATTGTGTCAATTGAGTCATTCAGTTTGACTCCATTAGATTTTCTAACAGAAAGTGGCAAAGTGTGTCACTCACATGATACAAATGAATTGCAACTTGATCACATGAGTAGCACACTCTGCCACTTTATGTTAAATAATTTAACGGAGGCAAACAAAAAATGCTTAATTGACATAATTAGAAAGTTCAGAGGCTCAATTGGCACATAAAAAAAGTTTAAGAACTTAATTAAGATAAAATGTCATAGTTTGAAGTTCATTGTGTAGTTTACTCTTGTTATAAGTTCGGTTAGAAAAACTTTGATCTGGATTTCCATGTTTGCTTGCACAATTCAATGCTAATTAACATTTTCAATAAACAAGAATAAATTCTCTTTAGAAATGGCACTGTTTTTTTTTGGCTTTGATTCTTGAATTGAGCAATAAAATCAATTTGATTACAACAGAGAATGGTAATTTATTAGGATTTGTGCAAATGAATCAAACAAGAAAATTAATGCCAATTCATGTTACTATTACAGGCAATAAAATCAATGCAATTACCTTCTATGTATATATAGGTTTCTATATACTAACAATACACGACATGCGTTGCACGTAAATAAATTTTAATAATATTTTTTAGAAACGTGAATTATATGCGTAAATAATAAATTACGTGTCAAACAATTAATCTATTTTTTAATTATTTCTAAACTTAATTATTATTTTATTTTATAAATTTTTGAGAATCTAAAATGTCATTTATTTAAGAATCTATTTTTATTTTGTTAAATAGATTGATTAGATTGTTTATAATACTATTATATTATTGCATACCAAAAATCAAGTATAATATATATTTTACCATAGAATTCAATCTAGTAAATGTATATAATAATTTAATATATATATATATATATAGGATTATACTTTTTCATATAGATATAAAAAATTGTATATAACTGTACTAATAATAAATGAGTTCAAAAAAAAATTAGAAATCCTTTTAAAAGATTTCAAAACAAGTTAAAATTCAAATAGAAATAAAAATTAAAAATTAAATGAAAGTATATAAGTAGGTATAATTGATTTTATCATAATATTTAGGAAAAAAATAGAAAATTAAAAAAATTTCATAGATGCTAACATTTATAAGTTGTATAAATATGTACAAACGACATATCTATATATATGGAGAAGATATTCATTACAATTGTGATATCACGTTAACATTATCACGTGATATCACGAATTAATAATATGTAAACAAATAAGAAAATGAAACCCATACTAATTAATAATTACCTTCCATGTAAGCTAATAACTGCTCAATCTCCTTCTATGTAAGTCAATAACTATACAATATGTTATTATTAGTTGATAATATCATATAGTAATACTAATACAATATCACCGTTGTGTTGATTATTTACTCTGCTTAGGATTATTCGATCCGCCTTGCAAGTGCTTCCAACATCAGAATGGTTTTTAGGTAACCTTTTCTTAAGGACAAGCAATTTCTTCTAAAAAATATATATGTTTATTACTATTTTACAAAAGTGGTCAATAAAATACTTAAATTTTTTCAAAATGTTGAGCAAAAAAAAATCACCGAAACCTTGCTGCCTTTGAGGCAGTTTGGTTGGCCGGATTGGGTGGGATATATAGGTGGATTTAGATAAAAGTAAGTGAAAATTGAAAACAAATATAATATGACAATCTATTTTGTAAATTTATTGGGTTATTAAGGACATATGATGTGTGATATTTAGTAAATAGGTCCAATAGTCTATTTTTTATATTACTATCTCCTATTCTACTCTCTTACAATTTGTTGTCCAAGACTTCTGATCACCACCATGCACCACTTGTTCCTCCACTGGCACCAGAGAGGTGGGGGGGAGTTTGGGTCTTCTCGATTGAATTATCGTTTAATACGAATTGCTTTGAATTGGGCTTGTTCAAGTATGCTTTGTATCGTTATTAACGAGAGTCCAGAAGATTCTTATAGGCGGCTCGTTTTTTCATGCTAGCTTAAATATCTATTAATTTGAAGATGCAACTATTTAAAGATGCAATACTCAACACTCCTCGAACAGAAAATTAGATTTCAGATTGCCATATTTATAGTATCATAAATATGAAACTACAACACTCAAGGTCACGTAGATTGTTTTGCACCGTAATGGATAATGAATGTCCATGACATTCTTCAATTTATATGGAAACATGTCTATGTTATGTGTGTCAAACAGGGTAAATAGATCATGTGACACGTGTTAACCCGAAAATGATCTTCTTATTAAACACGCCAAGTTGGTCGAGTTCAGGTAACCCGTTTAATGGTCAGGTCAAGTTATTATTTACACATTTCGACACAATTATTAAACATGTCAGATTTTGGTTTTGCGATTTTTGATACAAACTCGAAATCAATCTGACACGAAATAATCCAACTCGATATGTTTGACACCCGTACCTTCTATAGTACCTCCATTCTCAGCCATTGTCCCTTACAGTCTACCCACACAGACATTGTTGTTAATGTGATCGTGTTATTGTCAGGGGCGAAGCCACCCTTGGGCTACATGCCCCCCTCAATTTTTTTTTGCTTCATATTAAAACATGTATTTTTTTAAATAAAATTTAGACATATTTAATTGTACCAACCCTAATATTGTGTTTTTGTAATATTGATTTAAATAGACTTCTGCCTAAATGATTGTTAATTTTTTGAACAATATTATTAAAATTTAATTTTATGACCTAATACATTGCGATATTAAGTATAATAGTGAGTCTTAATATTTAATAAACTCTACTATCTATCAAATAGTCACAAATCATTGGGTCTCCATCAATTAAATCTCAAATTAGATACAACTAATAAATTTTTTAACTGACGGACCTTTGGTCTAATGATATTCCTTATCTTATGAAAATTTTATTTTCTTGAGGTCAATGATTCAAGTCCCCCTTCCCCCTCTCCCCCTTCCAAAAAGAAACTAATATAATTTTTAACTTTTAAACATGTTTTAGATATGTTTGAATATGTTTTGAACATATTGATGTTATTTTATAATTTTTTAAAATTTTAGGGTTATTTCGTTATTATATTAAAATGTGTGTCATTATATAGTAAACTATAGGATCATAAATGTAAGATTGTTACCGCGATTTTATATATAAAAGAAAAATTATTGATAAAATTAATTTGTAATACTTTCAAATAAAAAAAATATACCAGGGTCAATTATAAATAATAATAATTAGTCGCATTCTCGATAAAAAAAATTTAATTATTATTTTTTTGTTTACGAGTATATCAATTTTTAATCTTATATGTTAAAAAGTATTAAATATAATTTTAATAAGTATAAATTTATGAACTTTTACGATTTATTACAAAAAATTAAAACATGCTAATATGCCCACCCTAAAAAAAATTTCTGGCTCCACCCCTGGTTATTGTGACCGTGACTGTTAGTGTTATTATATCACTGTTATTCTTACTATGTCATTGTTACTGTTACTGTCTTGTTATTACTATGTCGTTGTTATTATTATTATCTTATTGTTATTGTCTATTTTGTAATATAATTATTATTTTACTAAGAGTAAATTAATATTTATGCTTTTAATTGTTCTTTAAATCCCAAAAAGGATGTGCATGTCCTTCTTCTCCAAAAAATATCCACAAATATGGGCCGACTTGGAAAAAGCTCTAAAATAAACTCAGACCCACAAATCCTATGTTGAAAATTTTTTGTTAGAAATCCGGGCCCATGTGAAAAAATGAAATCAACTCCAAGTCAAATATTTTAGTTCAAGAAGATGAGTTATAAATTGAGATGTTTTGAATTTAAATTTTGACAAACTCTTAAAGATAGGTTATGAAAAAATTATTCTTAGAGATAGGTTGTAAAAAAATTATTCTTCATAAATACGGTAGTTCCGACATGGATAGTCTGTCTTTGACTGAATCGAGGAGAAGATTAATCGAAATACGCATAAACTGGTTTGAATACCTCTAACCATTAAAAAAATAAAGATTGGAATTACAATTTAAATGAAATGAATTCCAAGTCAAATATTTTATTGGGTGATATTTAAATGGGTGAATTGGGATTAAAATTTAAATTACTAACGTGTCCCTACCTCAAGTGAAATAGTTTATTAGATGGAGGGTATTTAATGTCACATTGTGAAATCCACATGTTTTTTCTGCTCCTATACAACCATTTCCAAACATGGGTTAGAATGAAAATGTATCACGTTTCTATCCAAATCTATCTCAAAAATTCAATTACATGGGTTTGAATTGATTTTACCAAACCAATCCAATCCTAAATATTAAAACTTGACAAATAACCCCTTTTTGTGCAGGAGGTCAATTCTCCATATAGTTATCTTTTCAAGTTGTTTCTTTAAGAATATAAACCCTTTCCACTATTTTATTCTATTTCCCTATCTCCCTCTTAGCTATTCTTTACTTGGTGGAAACATTGGAATGGTATGAAAACTTGCACAAGTGGTCACAGATTATCACAGGTTCCTCAATTGTTCGTAAGATTCGTACCATTTGGCCTTACACAACTCTTAACCTCGTCTTTTTTCCGTTTTTTTTTTTTAAAAATTTAACGGTTAAATGTGTCTAGATCAGTGTACGCATATTTTGATTAATCTTTTTTTTAATCCAGTTAAAAGTAAGTCATTCATACTAGAACTAGAGTGTTCATGAGAGATAAATCATTCGTAGCCTATCTAATAAATTATCAAAATTCAAACTCAAAACATATAAATTTATNTATTCTACTCTCTTACAATTTGTTGTCCAAGACTTCTGATCACCACCATGCACCACCTGTTCCTCCACTGGCACCAGAGAGGTGGGGGGGAGTTTGGGTCTTCTCGATTGAATTATCGTTTAATACGAATTGCTTTGAATTGGGCTTGTTCAAGTATGCTTTGTATCGTTATTAACGAGAGTCCAGAAGATTCTTATAGGCGGCTCGTTTTTTCATGCTAGCTTAANTCAAGTATGCTTTGTATCGTTATTAACGAGAGTCCAGAAGATTCTTATAGGCGGCTCGTTTTTTCATGCTAGCTTAAATATCTATTAATTTGAAGATGCAACTATTTAAAGATGCAATACTCAACACTCCTCGAACAGAAAATTAGATTTCAGATTGCCATATTTATAGTATCATAAATATGAAACTACAACACTCAAGGTCACGTAGATTGTTTTGCACCGTAATGGATAATGAATGACCATGACATTCTTCAATTTTATATGGAAACATGTCTATGTTATGTGTGTCAAACAGGGTAAATAGATCATGTGATACGTGTTAACCCGAAAATGATCTTCTTATTAAACACGTCAAGCTGGTCGAGTTCAGGTAATCCGTTTAATGGTCAGGTCAAATTATTATTTACACATTTCGACACAATTATTAAACATGTCAGATTTTGGTTTTGCGATTTTTGACACGAACTCGAAATCAACTCGACACAAAATAATCCAACCCGATATGTTTGACACCCGTACCTTCTATAGTACCTCCATTCTCAGCCATTGTCCCTTACAGTCCACCCATACAGACATTGTTGTTAATGTGATCGTGTTATTGTTAGGGGCGAAGCCACCCTTGGGCTAGAGTGGGCACATGCCCCCCTCAAATTTTTTTTGCTTCATATTAAAGCATGTATTTTTTAAAATAAAATTTAGACATATTTAATTGTACCAATCCTAATATTGTGTTTTTGTGATACNTCATATTAAAGCATGTATTTTTTAAAATAAAATTTAGACATATTTAATTGTACCAATCCTAATATTGTGTTTTTGTAATATTGATTTAAATAGACTTCTGCCTAAATGATTGTTAATTTTTTGAACAATATTATTAAAATTTAATTTTATGACCTAATACATTGCGATATTAAGTATAATAGTGAGTCTTAATATTTAATAAACTCTACCATCTATCCAATAGTCACAAACCATTGGGTCTCCATCAATTAAATCTCAAATTAGATACAACTAATAAAATTTTTAACTGACAAGCCTTTGGTCCAATGATATTCCTTATCTTATGAAAATTTTGTTTTCTTGAGGTCAATGATTCAAGTCCCTCTTCCCCCTCTCCCCCCCTCCCCCTTCCAAAAAGAAACTAATATAATTTTTAACTTTTAGACATGTTTTAGATATGTTTGAATATGTTTTGAACATATTGATGTTATTTTATAATTTTTTAAAATTATAGGGTTATTTCGTTATTATATTAAAATGTGTGTCATTATGTAGTAAACTATAGGATCATAAATATAAGATTGTTACCGCGATTTTATATATAAAAGAAAAATTATTGATAAAATTAATTTGTAATACTTTCAAATAAAAAAAATATATCAGGGTCAATTATAAATAATAATAATTAGTCGCATTCTCGATAAAAAAATTTTAATTATTATTTTTTTGTTTACGAGTATATCAATTTTTAATCTTATATGTTAAAAAGTATTAAATATAATTTTAATAAGTATAAATTTATGAACTTTTACGATTTATTACAAAAAATTAAAACATGCTAATATGCCCACCCTAAAAAAAAAAATTTGACTCTGCCCCTGGTTGTTGTGATCGTGACTGTTAGTGTTATTATATCACTGTTATTCTTACTATGTCATTGTTACTGTTACTATTTTGTTGTTACCATGTCGTCGTTATTATTATTATCTTGTTGTTATTGTCTATTTTGTAATATAATTATTATTTTACTAAGAGTAAATTAATATTTATGCTTTTAATTGTTCTTTAAACCCCAAAAAGGATGTGCATGTCCTTCTTCTCCAAAAAATATCCTCAAATATGGGCCGACTTGGAAAAAGCTCTAAAATAAACTCAGACCCACAAATCCTATGTTGAAAATTTTTTGTTAGAAATCCGGCCCCATGTGAAAAAATGAAATCAACCCCAAGTCAAATATTTTAGTTCAAGAAGCAACACACCGTAACATAGATGAGTTATAAATTGAGATGTTTTGAATTTAAATTTTGACAAACTCTTAAAGGTAGGTTATGAAAAATTTATTGTTAGAGATAGGTTGTAAAAAAATTATTCTTCATAAATACGGTAGTTCCGACATGGATAGTCTGCTTTTGACTGAATCGAGGAGAAGATTAGTCGAAATACGCATAAACTGGTTTGAATACCTCTAACCATTAAAAAAATAAAGATTGGAATTACAATTTAAATGAAATGAATTCCAAGTCAAATATTTTATTGGGTGAATTGGGATTAAAATTTAAATTACTAACGTGTCCCTACCTCAAGTGAAATAGTTTATTAGATGGAGGGTATTTAATGTCACATTGTGAAATCCACATGTTTTTTCTGCTCCTATACAACCATTTCCAAACATGGGTTAGAATGAAAATGTATCACGTTTCTATCCAAATCTATCTCAAAAATTCAATTACATGGGTTTGAATTGATTTTACCAAACCAATCCAATCCTAAATATTAAAACTTGACAAATAACCCCTTTTTGTGCAGGAGGTCAATTCTCCATATAGTTATCTTTTCAAGTTGTTTCTTTAAGAATATAAACCCTTTCCACTATTTTATTCTATTTCCCTATCTCCCTCTTAGCTATTCTTTACTTGGTGGAAACATTGGAATGGTATGAAAACTTGCACAAGTGGTCACAGATTATCACAGGTTCCTCAATTGTTCGTAAGATTCGTACCATTTGGCCTTACACAACTCTTAACCTCGTCTTTTTTCCGTTTTTTTTTTTTAAAAATTTAACGGTTAAATGTGTCTAGATCAGTGTACGCATATTTTGATTAATCTTTTTTTTAATCCAGTTAAAAGTAAGTCATTCATACTAGAACTAGAGTGTTCATGAGAGATAAATCATTCGTAGCCTATCTAATAAATTATCAAAATTCAAACTCAAAACATATAAATTTATTACTCGTCTATATTACTAGTTCAACTACCCTTAGATTAACTCTTAACCACTTAAAATGGTGACATTGTCCTCTCTAGAAACCTTCTGAAAACCAACTCACTATGGTTTTAGATAAATTTTTTTATTTTGAACAAAGAGGAATGAAAAAGAATCATAAATAAATATTAAAATGGTTAATTGTACTGGAGGTCCTCAAAGTATGGATTTTATCTTATTTTAGTCTTCAATGTTTCAATTACATCATTTTGGTCCCTGAAATATTAAATATGTTTCTATGTGGTCCCTCAA
>CAUOFW020000725.1:2388099-2398845 GCA_963454935.2 Ilex paraguariensis | reverse complement strand
TTGTTAAATTTGTTTCGTATTTGATTTTTTTTTTTTTTTTTTTTTTTTTTTTTGGTTTTTTGGGATTAAAATGACATCGATTTACCCTAAAACTTATTTTTAAATTATTAGCTAGTGAAATAACGTCGTTTCAGTGATTGTGGTTTAAAAAAATAAAATAAAGTCTACTATTAATGTTATTCAATTGAGTTCAAAATTCCTGATTAATATTAAAGTTGTTCAAACAGTTAATGTTAAAAGTTTGAATTAGAAGTGTTTGTATTTTGATATTACTGAACTATGTTGGAAACTTGAATAGTTGGTGGAATATTAACGAAATGCTATATTATTTTGAATCTATAATTTTTTTACAAAGGTATATATATATTTCATTGATAATTATTTAAAAATTAAAATTGCGCGTATCTTACAATACACGATACGATACGATACGATACACTATTTTTGAAAAACAATACACCTTCCAATACGCGATTTGACAATTATGGTTGTACATTCTGTGCAAAATGAGAATATTTGTGAGGATATTACTTTTTTTCCCCATAAGGAGATAGATTAAGATATTGATAAAGTTAAAAACTTGTAACCAAACTAATATGGGGAATCCGTGCTCTGCCCAATGTGATCTTTTGATCTGGTTCCTGTTAATGACACGGCAAGATCTAGATGGTTGCTGCTGGTTGTGAAAGGAACCATACCCTTTGTGATGTATATCAATACATTTCTTTTGCTNGACTTATTTTTAAATTATTAGCTAGTGAAATAACGTCGTTTAAGTGATTGTGGTTTAAAAAAATAAAATAAAGTCTACTATTGATGTTATTCAATTGAGTTCAAAATTCCTGATTAATATTAAAGTTGTTCAAATAGTTAATGTTAAAAGTTTGAATTAGAGGTGTTTGTATTTTGATATTACTGAACTATGTTGGGAACTTGAATAGTTGGTGGAATATTAACGAAATGCTATATTATTTTGAATCTATGATTTTTTTACAAAGGTATATATATATTTCATTGATAATTATTTAAAAATTAAAATTGCGCGTATCTTACAATACACGATACGATACGATACACTATTTTTGAAAAACAATACACCTTCCGATACGCGATTTGACAATTATGGTTGTACATTCTGTGCAAAATGAGAATATTTGTGAGGATATTACTTTTTTTCCCCATAATGAGATAGATTAAGATATTGATAAAGTTAAAAACTTGTAACCAAACTAATATGGGGAATCTGTGCTCTGCCCAATGTGATCTTTTGATCTGGTTCCTGTTAATGACACGGCAAGATCTAGATGGTTGCTGCTGGTAGTGAAAGGAACCATACCCTTTGTAATGTATATCAATACATTTCTTTTGCTGTTGTTCAGGGTCATGGTTACCATATCTCTATTAATGGAGGGGAAATATCGGTTGATCCTTGGAACAACATTTCTTGCCAAAGTTTGCAGGTAATAATTTCCTGGGGTTACTGATCACTGGTGTAATATAACTTGCAGTTCAATTTTTCTATGTCATTCAATTTTGTATAACAATGATTACTACGTAGTAATATTCTCAGTGGATGTTTGAAAGCTATTTAAGACTTTCACATTGATCGTTTAAAGCTATTAAGACTTTCAATTCCTTCCCAACCAAATCATTATCAGAATCCAAAAGAGACCTTCATCCTGAATTGGCTGTTGACTTTATTTATGTTTAGTTTTGCAGTTATAACGAGCTTAAAACTGCATGTCATGGTGCTGAATCTTTGTTTACCTTTAGATTGAGATGCCACTAATTATATAGGTATTGAGGCCATGAACTAGAAAATTTAAACTACACAAGCAAGCAATTTGACAGAATTGTGTTGTGCTGAAAAAGAAAAAGTCTGAATTACAATCCCAAAGATAATAATAAGTTTGAAATCCAAACAAATGCATATTTTGTAGGAGTCCACTGCTCACAGGAGACTTCATCAACACAGTTTTTAATCCATCATTTACCATTGACTGGGTGATATGACTGAACAACTGTCCAAAGTTCAGCTATATTCTCTTGTATAAAATACATTTATACTCATCCTGTTATTTGTNAATGTATATCAATACATTTCTTTTGCTGTTGTTCAGGGTCATGGTTACCATATCTCTATTAATGGAGGGGAAATATCGGTTGATCCTTGGAACAACATTTCTTGCCAAAGTTTGCAGGTAATAATTTCCTGGGGTTACTGATCACTGGTGTAATATAACTTGCAGTTCAATTTTTCTATGTCATTCAATTTTGTATAACAATGATTACTACGTAGTAATATTCTCAGTGGATGTTTGAAAGCTATTTAAGACTTTCACATTGATCGTTTAAAGCTATTAAGACTTTCAATTCCTTCCCAACCAAATCATTATCAGAATCCAAAAGAGACCTTCATCCTGAATTGGCTGTTGACTTTATTTATGTTTAGTTTTGCAGTTATAACGAGCTTAAAACTGCATGTCATGGTGCTGAATCTTTGTTTACCTTTAGATTGAGATGCCACTAATTATATAGGTATTGAGGACATGAACTAGAAAATTTAAACTACACAAGCAAGCAATTTGACAGAATTGTGTTGTGCTGAAAAAGAAAAAGTCTGAATTACAATCCCAAAGATAATAATAAGTTTGAAATCCAAACAAATGCATATTTTGTAGGAGTCCACTGCTCACAGGAGACTTCATCAACACAGTTTTTAATCCATCATTTACCATTGACTGGGTGATATGACTGAACAACTGTCCAAAGTTCAGCTATATTCTCTTGTATAAAATACATTTATACTCATCCTGTTATTTGTTATTGATGTCTGGCTCTTTGGCATGCTTTATTTACCAACTTACACTGTTTTGTCCCAGCCTTTCCTTGAGGTTCCTGGAGATTCTGTGCCAGACAAGATTCAAGTTTTGGTCAAGTAAGTTTATTAATGCAAATATGTATACCATTTAGCCTTTCCACCATGTGTATGACATATCATATACTTCCATGATTTGGTCATTTGGTCATACATAGTGATAGAAATTCTGAAGCAGCTGCCACTGATAAGTTTCAAAGGAATATATAAATTTCAGTATGGAGATTCTGAGATTTCATCTTGTCTGAAAATCATTTGAGAGGAGGAGAATGCCTGATCTTCCTTAGGGGTTGCAAAAAGGATTTCTTTTAACTATATATTCTACAATTAGCCCACCATTTTTACCATTCGAAAAGTGATTTACCATTTTCGTGGGTAGCTACTTGATGAGTGAATCCTTGGCTTTTTTGTTTGTTCTCTGGGTCCTGTTGGACTTGTCACTTTTTTTTTTTTTTATTGGGAGTACGCATCATAATGCCGCATTCATATTGCCATATATTTCCACCTGTAAAAATGTATATAGTGCATTAGTCTTTCACAAAATTTTCAATGTTGCACATTTTTTTTCTGCCGTTCAATTAGATAGAGTACCATTCGTCTGCCTTGAATTAAATATATATTTTTTAATGTTAGTTTTAAGGAAGCATCATATAATGGTGGAGGGAACATCACATTTAAAGGAACTCTGGAAGGCAATGCTTATTTCACAACAAAGCTCTTTCAGGGAGAGCTTCCTTTGGGGGATTTACCTGTCCACTTTATATATTCTGTAAGCCATCTCATTTGTGGATTAATCTTTCTAACCAAATGGTATCTCGAACAATTATTAGGTCATGCCTACATAAGGTTTGATTATTAAGATTATGATGATGCTTTTCTGCCTTACTAACCAATGAGAAGAAATTTAACCAGAGACAAAACAATGTGTGAAGCATTTCTTTGCATTTTCTGTTATTATGCATATTATAGGGAGCAAAACTAGAAGGAATGAAATGATGGAGGGGACAATACAAAGAAAAGGGATCTAGAGACAGAGTCCTCGAATATGGCTAGTCCAGGATTAGGTGGCCAATTGTTAGGATCTTCCATCGAAGATGTTGACTGGGTCAGATTTCTAAAACCCTGCTATGGTTTTAGTAATTTGATCAGATTTGTTAGAATGGGTCTGGCGCATATTGAAAAGTGATAGTCTGCAAATCTGCACATTCATCCAATTTAATCTGAACATGCTTATTTTCTAGGCTAGTTCAACTGTGGGTTCAATTCACAGCTATTTCGTTATTAGTCTCCTGTATGTCTGGGCCATTCTGCTAATTTAGGTCAGCAGTTAAAATTCAACTCAACAAAGTCTTTTCCTAACTATTTCGGGTTGGCTATTTCAATAAAACATTAATATAAATATTAATTAAATTGAGTTAAAATGATTTTGGTTGTTGGCTATTAGTTTTAAACTCTAGTGGCATCGCAAGAAAGCCCATGAAAATCGTTTATGTAGAATGATTTTAGAGCCAGCAAAGTCCGGTGATGACGTAAATTTGAAAGAGTTTCATTTATTGAGCTCCTTAATTATCCTTTGTGCTTATACCTTCATATGGTTCCTTTCTAGATAATGGATTTGTAGCTTCAACTACTACTGGAGGGGTGGCACACGTTCTTTGCCTCATTGTATCTCTTTCTTAAGCCATTCAGTTACTCCATGTTCTTTGGTTCAATTTCCTCGTATAGATTTCCCTATCCTAACGTGGTTATAAATGGTTTGATCAAGTATTCTTGATGAAAACAGATATACCATTAAGATGAAATAGATGTTAATGAAACAGGTATATGTCGAAGAATTTCAGTATCACGAGACTTGCGAAAACTACTAATATTTGAATTAATCCTAAAGTCTGTCATTTCAAGCTCAAGTAGATATTTATATTTCTTTTGTAGTTCTGTTCAAATCCAGGTTCGATTCTTAAACAAGACCAGTAATTATTCTTACGTATTATCGTAGTTAAAACAAAAGACAAATTAGTTCAATGAAACAGCAGTACTGCTAGGCAGAAGATTCATTTGATATGGTTTTTCTGTGGAGCTCTGTTTTTGCATCAAAATTTTCTCCATCATGTTTTTTGTATTTGTAAGTAATTTGACCGAAATAATTTTTTTCATTATCGTAGTCTTTTTGTAGTTTTCATTTGAGCCACTTGATGAAGTTTTGCAGTAGAAATAGGAACAAAACTCGGAATTCTCTATCTCTAGTAAGCTAGTATCTGGAATAGACATCATAATATTTTGTGATGAGTACCTTGCTTTCACTGCATCTATTTGATACCTTTAATTATTTGGATTTCGATAATATTGTCAAGTGATAATAAATGCTGGGCTGAACAGTAACAACACCCAAACTAAGAGAAGACAATTCTATGTTCCAGTCCTGTCTGCCTACAGCCGACTGTTTAGCTATTGATGCAAAATTTATGCAGGTAAAAACAGAAGGGAACTCCATGTTAGGCCTTTATCTTCAGTTCTCTTTTGGCCTTAATGGGAGAAAAACAGTTCTTCTAGCATCCAGTGGAAATACCTTGCTTACCATGAACCAGTTTTCAAGCCAATTCAGTGATGTCATTATGCCACATCGAGTCATGAATCAAGAAAAGGCACCAGGATGGGTCATACAAGAGAGCAGCATTGCAATGAATGGGTATGTATTAACAGAAATACATGCTGTATGCTACAAGGCAAAGCCTGGTGTTACTGAACTTAGATTAGAATCTGATTCAGTTGGTGAAAATAACACCACAGCTCGTGGTCCATCAGAATATTATGCAGTGCTCGGTAGTCTCACAGTTAAAACTTCTTCACCTAACTCTGATTTCCCTCCATCAAGTCTTTGGCTAGTTGAGGGTCAAGATATAGAGTGGACATCAGGTTCTCAGGGGTCCAAGACCCTGAGTGTTAAGGTGGTTTGGAAGTCAAAACATGGAAATGCTTCTCTCTTCCCGAATTACAATATTTATGTCGAGAAATTAGCAAATCAATCAGTTGCAAACCTTGGTGGAGTGGTTGATGGAGTGCAGGAGTATATTGGAGTGGCACTAGTTCAAGCCTTTTACGTCTCTGACCTCGTGGTTCCTTCTGGCACTTCTAGTCTCAAATTCATCATCCAAGTTTGCGCTTCTGATGGCACGTGCCAGAAGTTAGATGATTCTCCATTTCTTCAGCTGCATGTTGAAGGTTCGTAAACTATTTACCTTTTTTGTTTCCCTTCTGAGGGTGTTTAATTTATGCTGCTTTTATCTGCAGATCTTGTACCATGATAATAAGAATAGCAATAAAATTTTCTTTTCGTTTTGTTATTTGCCAAGCTGAATTTTATTGCTAATTTATGTGTTTGTACCGATGAATGTAGTTAGTATACTTGCAGCCATTGAACTGTTCTCACTATGTACTCTTTATAGTTCATATGGACTTGGCTTGACAATTGGATATATTAATTGGGTGTGATTCTTTCGTGCCCTTGTCAGAAACATGAAAATTTATAAGAAAAAGTTTATTCTGCAATTGTAATTTTTGTGTTTTTTTTTTATGAACACATACAAGAGGATACATGCATATTTGATAATTCTTATTTTTGTTGTTTGGGTTGAACAACTAACTACTCTTTCGAAAAATGGGATTTCTATGGAAAAGCCTTGATGTTTGTACCTTCAAACTTATCTGAACTCTTCTTTAATCCTCCCTTAATTCTTTTATCTTTAGTAAACCATACAACAGTTCTGCTTCGACTGGACTGTTTTCAAGAGTTGAACAATTGTTGTAAGCTTTGCACAACAGAATAGTATGTAGGACCGTTGGATGATGTTGAAGGTGTCATTTTGCTTAAAACAAACCTTCTGGTCGTTTATATCGAATTCAATATCAATTTACTATATTTTTCAAACTGCGACACTTAAAGTAGGTTATTGGTCCCGCTTTTTATTAAAAAGTGGGGATCATTTTAATCTTTTATTGGACAAGGGGAAAAGGCTATTCAAAATCAGAGAGGAAGTATGAACCCTTCTCCGTAGTCCCCAAAAACGGAGGAGAAAAGGTGTAATTCGAGAGGCAGCTCGTCACAAAGAAAATGAACGCTTCTTGCTATCATCAACCATGATGCAAAAGGAGGGAATTATGTCCAATGAATTCACTCTTAAAAACGGGATTAACATCCCTATTTTTAAAAAAGTTACGTAATTTGATAAATAAGTTTGAAAATATCATAGTTTGAAAATTTTGTTTCAAAATTACCGTAAATTTTACTCCTCTTGATTAGTTGGCCTGAATCTGAAACTTTTTAGGGTGGTCTTGCATCCATGGCTTAGTTAGTTGCTAATTTCGTCCCTGCATCGGACTACCAAGTTGTCCTGATTCAAGTTTTACTAATTCAGTATGACATATATAAAACTTGACTTGCTTAGATATTATGGAGGTTCACATAGCACCATGTGAAATTTTTACGCCATTTTCTTGTTTTTCAATTCGGGTAATATGAGCTCACCTTGTACCAACGGTGTTATTAGGAATTTCTATTAGTAATTTGAGCTTTCCAAAGAAATAAATAGATAGACGGGACAATATTGCTATGCCCATGGCCATGGGTAGGAGTGTTCAAATTTTTGATTGGTCATAATTTTCTATCTTACCCTACTGAACGGTTAGTCACAAAAAATTGGGTAGGAATGCAGAAGAGTTTTTGGTCTTTCGATTAAATCGGGTAGAAACGCAGAATACCCATTAATTTCCGCATTCCTATCCTACCCTACTTGCAAAAAATATATTTAACTTTTTTATATATTTTTTTAGTAATTATAAGAGTATTTGTGTGGTATAATTTATATTATAACATTATCGTTGTTGTGGATGTTTGAGTTGCTAAAACATGGACTTGTTTTTTGTGTAAATTACATAATTTGTAGTGAACTAATGATCTATTGAAGCAGTTATGATTTTAATGTGTTTCATATAATTTAAACTTAAAATAATTGTTATTGTATTTGTATAACAATTATGATAGATTAATGTTCATGATTTTTTCTGTTTTATTATAATTGTTGTTGTAGTTGCTTTAGGTTTTTAGTGTTATTGATTTATTGTGTTCTTAAATTCGTGTATGTTATTTAATTGAATTATTAAAACGATCCAAAAACTAATAACTGTAAAAGTATTTACCTGACTTTTTACTCAATTAATGGGGTAAGAATATCACACCTGATGGAATAGAGTAGAATAAAAAAAAATTCTTTTGTAAATATCAAATAAAAAGACAAAAAATTATATTACTTACATAGAGTAAACACCCTAGCCATTGGGAATCTTGAATTAGGACCACCCTGGAACTGAACAAACTGAGCACTTAGGTGACGTTTGGATAGTCAGGTGGGAATAGATGGGATTGGAATTTTTCATCTTTTCTGATCCAACCCAATTCAATGCAAGTTATTCTATTAACTTGTAAAAAGGCACATTCTTATCTTCGGCAAATGCATTTAAATTTGTATGGATCTCGTAGATTACCTCATGATTTGAAAGCCTTACCATCATATCTCTCAGACAATTTAATTTTTTTAAAACTAAGGTGAATTACACTCAAATTTTTAGAGATTTATCATTTAGTTTAGACTTACATAATACTTAGATTTCTGCTGACAATATATTTATTAATAAATTATATTTAAACTCCTTAAAATTTATAAGTGTATAATACTTAGACCCTTTAAATTTAAAATATTATACTTAGACCAAAAATATTCCAATTAAAAATAGAATATCAAATATTTTAAATTTTAAAACTAAAATTTATATTCTATTATGACATTTTATTGAAATAAAATAAAAAAAAAATCTTCTTTTTTCTTAAAAAATTTTAATTAGTATACGATTATACTATCATAATTTTTTTAAAAAAAAATAGATTTTTATTTTTGATTTTATTTTACTAAATGTCATAATAAATCATGAATTTTTATTGTAAAATTGAAAATATTTTTTATTCTTTCTTTAATTAGAGTATTTTTTATCTAACTATTATTTTTAAACTTGAGCAATTTAAATATTTCACGTAGGGGTGTTCACCCTACCCTACAAGTAGGAAATATGATCTTCCGTCTTCCTAGCCGATACTTTGCGGAAGAGTTTTTTCTTGGCTTACCCTACCCGACAGTTGTAGTATTCCTACCCGATTAATTGGGTAGGAAGTCGGGTAAATATTTTTGTAACAATTAATTTTTAGATCATTTTAACAATTTAATTAAATAACATACACCAATTTAACAACATAATAAATCAATTAACACTAAAATCTAAAACAACTACAACAATAATTATAATAAAACACAAGAAAGTATGAACATCAATCCACCATAATTGTTACACAAATACAATAATAATTAATTTAAGTTTAAACTTTAAACCATATGAAATACATTAAAATCATAATTGCTCCGTTATAGTAGTTCACCACAAATCATGTAACCAATCTGTTACTGTAGATGAAAGTCTGCAATCAAACATTCCAAGCCAGACCACACCACAGAGAGAGAGAAAGAGAGAGAGAGAGAGAGAACCTGGGTGGGAAGTCTGGAACAACGAAGAAGGAGCAGTGGAGTGACTGAGTGAGGTGTGAGGCGTAGGCGCTCTTGGGACTCAGTAGATTAGGGTTTTTTTTCTATATATATATATATATATATATATATTTTTTTTTTAAAAAAAAAAATTATTGCGGGTAGGGTAGAGTAGGAATGCGAAAATAAATGTCTATTCCGCATTCCTACCCGAAAATTGTTGGAAGACTAAAAACTCTTCCGTATTCCTACTCAATTTTTGTGGCTAGTCTTTCAATAAGATAGGGTAGGGTCGGAACTTGCGGCCAGTTGGAAATTTGAACACCTCTAATTGCACGCCTACAAATTTTAGGAGATTTGAATATAATTTATTAACGGATATTAACAGCAAAAATCTAAATGTTACGCACGTACAAACTACAGGAGTTTGTGTATAATATTTTAAATATCAAGAATTTAAAAAATTAAAGGATAAACTTCAAAAAATTTGAATGTAATTCTTCCTAAAAAATAAGGAGTACAATAATCTTTTTGCAACAAATCTCATTACTTCAAATTTAACCCACATCCAGATGAGGGGTTAGAAAACAGTCTATTACGATGGAAAAACGACCCTATTCAAATTGGGTATTGGCCCAAATGAGACGTCTTAGCATCTTTTTTGTTTCCTAAACATGGGTTAAGCATAACTCAATTCAATTGTATCCGATCCAACATATTTTAACCATCTTCATCTTATTATTCAATTATCACCCTAATCTAAACACGGGTTTTACCCCTACGAAAACTAGGTTTAACCCTTTTGCCGAGTTCAACTATGATATATAGAAATAAGGGTTAATTGCAAGTTACACCCTGAAAGATAATTAAAATTTTAATTTACACCTTCAAAGATAAAAAATCTCAATTTGTACCCTCAAAGATAAAAATTTGTATCAATGTGCACCCCCAAAGATAAAAATCTCAATTTGCACTCTCAAAGATAGAAATTTGTATCAATGTGCACCTAAAATTAAATTGATAAATTATACCTAGATTCTCTCATATTTGTCACTTAATCATTTGGACCCCTTCACATTTAGAATATTACTCCTACATCTCATAACGTTTGTGCACATGTAACACGTAACCCCCTTTCATTGATATCTGTTAATATAACCGTTAAAAAATATAATTTTATCCTAATAAAAAATTATAATGTCCACTGGTAAACTTGATTTTAAACTTTAGAGTATATCGAACCCACAAAATAAAGGGTAATATGAAATTATAATTTTTTATTAG
>CAUOFW020000725.1:2374502-2387136 GCA_963454935.2 Ilex paraguariensis | reverse complement strand
GTGGGGTGGGGGGGAGATACCTAAAAAAAAGACATATTAGGTAAATCAAGAGAGTCTAAAAGAGGTAGAATATATCAATAATTAAAAAAAATTAATTATTTAACATATA
Source organism: Ilex paraguariensis (assembly GCA_963454935.2). Taxonomy (NCBI): domain Eukaryota; kingdom Viridiplantae; phylum Streptophyta; class Magnoliopsida; order Aquifoliales; family Aquifoliaceae; genus Ilex; species Ilex paraguariensis. Next base: position 2,387,027 of record CAUOFW020000725.1, on the reverse strand, counting down.
ATTTATAAGTTGATTTAAGTCTAAGAGATGTAGAATAGTTCAATAACTAAATTTAATAGTAATTAAAATAAAATTAATTATTTGTCATATAATTTTTAATTTGATTTAATTATAAATATAATTAAAAAATATTATTTAAATATACAGTATTAAAAAATTAATTTTCGGTACCATGATATCATTTTCCACCCGAAAGGTTCCCTTTGGGCTCGGTTGTCCCCGTCGTTGGGCCAGATCATAAATCGGGTGAGACTTTTAGGCCTGCGTGGGGTCAAGATTGGGACTATCCCACGTCATATAGCCTTTAAGAGTGTGTGTGTGAGAGTATTTAATCAATTCCATAGCCCTTACCTCGTCGGCAATTGTTTAAGAATAATGTTATATTGATCAAATTTTGAGATCAAATTAAGAGTTTAAATAATATGACATCTGATTATTTAAAATTTTTATTAGGATATTATCTGCATCGTTGGGCCTGATCATAAATCGGGTGAGGCTTTTAGGCCTACGTGGGGTCAGGGTTGGGGCTATCCCACGTCGAATAGCCTTTAAGAATGTGTGTGTGAGTATTTAATCGATCAATAATATTAAACTAATCAAATTTGTAATCAAATTTAAAACTCAAAATTTCAAATAATCAACTATTATATTATTTAAACTTCAAATTTAATTCTAAAATTTAATCACCGTACCGTTACTCTCGATCGATTCTACAGCCCTTGCCTCCCGATTGATGGAAAAAAAAAAACAGAAGGGTTCCCAGATATGCCACGAGCCAGCCACGCTCTACTTCCCAATCCTCAATCCTAACCTTCCACGTTTCATTGAATCCAACGGTGCACATTCCTCCCTAACCACTCGATCATTACAAATGGTCATGTCGATATTTATGTACGTCCCCCCCTATCTCTATCTCTCTCTCTCAACAGTCCCCACCACATTCTCTGTCTCTCCAACTTTCTGTTCCCCTCAATAAATCTGTCTTCATTCCTGTCACACTATCTGTCTGTAACCATGCTACTGAGAGCTGCACCAGCTTTCTCTATCTTGAACACTCGTGGGGATAACCTGAATCCCCTGTTTTCCTCTGTTTCTTCTTTGTCTTCGTTGAAATCTGTTCAGAGGAATTTTCGTGTGAAAATTGGAAATGGGTTTGTGGTTTGTGCGTCGAAGGGTTCGAGTAATAGGCCACTTACTGGTGTCGTGTTCGAGCCCTTTGAAGAGGTGAAGAAGGAGCTCATGCTTGTACCCACTGTTCCTCAAGCTTCTCTTGCTCGCCAAAAGTATTCTGATGAGTGTGAGGTGGCAATCAATGAACAGATCAAGTGGGTTTGGTTTTCGTTTTCTGTGGTTCAATTTATAACTCATTAGGCAAAGGGCATGTTCTATCTTGTTCTTGTTGTTCATGTTTCTGAGGTATTTTCATCATAAAACCCACATATATTAACATATTCCTTATTTTCATCTTGTTTAGACAAACCTCTGTTTTTGTAAAATTTTGTGGTTTTAATTTTCTTAGTTTGTTCGAGTTTTTGTAATGTATGGTTTCTGGGATTCTTGATTTTTTTAAATGTTTGAATTTGGACTATTGTTCGTTGTGGATGTTTGGCGTAAGCTATAGTTTTAGGACGGTTTCTGCTGGCTGATTATCAGTCTAATCTCTGTTTCGGTTGAAATTTTGTGGGTTTGATTTTATTAGTTTGTGTGAGTTTTTGTAATGTATGGTTTCTGGGATTCTTGAATTTTTTTATCTAAATGTGGACTGTTGTTTGATCCTCTTATTTTTATTTCTCAAACCGAGAGATCCATGAATCAGGATCCTAATGCATATAGATGGGTTGAAGCTTTGTGTCTAATGATTGATTTTTGCTCGTCTGTTTGTTATTGCAGTGTTGAGTACAATGTTTCGTATGTGTACCATGCTATGTTTGCCTACTTTGATAGAGACAATGTTGCTCTCAAGGGTCTTGCTAAGTAAGCATCAAAACTCGGATTTGGTGTTTTTCTTTAAATCGTGCTTTGATATCTAGTAGTGTAATCCTAGGTTTGGTTTGTGTCCCATGTAGGTTTTTCAAGGAATCCAGTGAGGAGGAAAGAGACCATGCTGAGAAATTGATGGAGTATCAGGTGTTTGACAATTTGAATCTATTAAGCTGTTAACGTATTGAACTAATATGTTCCATACTGGATTGAATCTTTAACAATCCTTGTTATTATTACACTGTCAGAACAAAAGGGGTGGGAAAGTGATGCTGCTGTCAATAGTGATGCCTCTATCTGAGTTCGATCACGCTGATAAGGGAGATGCTTTGTATGGTGAGTTTAACTTGCTAATTTGCTGGCTATATATGACACAATTTTTCCCTCCATTTATCCTTGTGTCAAGTAAGATCTTTTATCCCTTTAGCCTATGAATGTTACATGAAGAATAAGTATGAAACATCTGGTATAAAGACTGATTTTGCACACTTAATTTGTTTATAACTTTATATGGTAGTCTTTGTCTGCGTGCGCATATAGAAATTGCTTATAGGCTTGCATATAAATTTGTTTGTTTCTAACTAGTTTGTGTCCCAGTGTTTCTGAGGCTGGATAAGCATCGATTCCTACATAATATAGTTATCATGCTAGTAGGGTCATCCAAAGTATCAAATTATGCGGGTTTTCCTCCACATGTCAACTTATGCATTTTTTTCACATTATGTGTTGTTATTCTAAAGCACTGTTATTACCTGTCCAACTACATATTTTTTGGCTGATTGTTTGTATTTTCTTAATTCAGGGATGGAACTTGCGTTATCTCTGGAGAAGTTGACGAATGAAAAACTGCTGAACTTGCACGCTGTAAGATATTATCACCTCTTTCCTTGGCTAGATTTCTTGTTACAGTTCAAACGAAGTTTGTAGTAGAGGTTGGATAGGGATTCTTATCATATGCTCAACTTCATGACGCCAGGTAGCCTGCCGAAACAATGATGTGCAGTTGGCAGATTTTATTGAAACCGAGTATTTGACAGAGCAAGTATGAAAGCGTCCTAATTGATATGTTCATGATCATAGAAGATTCTCTGGCATTCATGCAGTTGACACTGATTTTTAAACTTGAATTGTAATATTTTTTATCAGGTGGAATCCATCAAAAAGATCTCAGAGTATGTTGCTCAGCTGAGAAGATTGGGCAAAGGACATGGTATGAAATATAAAATTCTCCTTTTAAGCTCTATAATCCCTTTTTATTTCATTTACTTGTATACATAGTTGTTAGTATCGAATGATACGCGATAAGATACATACGGTACATTTTAATACATAAAGAAAACGACACGTATCGCGTTGGTGTATCAATTTGCACCGTATCGTGCGATACACGATATAATACACTTGATACAAAACGATACGTACGAGTTGTTCGACATGAAGCGAAACATATTAAAAAAAAAATTATTTGAATTTTAACTAGAAAATGATGCATTTTCACTTGAGCCTTTTTTTTTTATCCGTTCTTTTGCGAGAGCAAATAGTTTGCTTGTTAAAAGTGTCCTCTAGCTACTTTAAATGTTAGAACTAAAACTGTCTAAATTTTGATATTGATGAATTAGGTTAGAAACTTTAAGGCTTAGATTGTTTATTTTTTATTTTGGTCCTTGTAGTCTCTTTAAACTGTTTTATGTGAGAAATTTATGGTGCAATGAAATGTTACTATGACATTTTGTCATATGTGTATGTATTTTTTAATATCTTTTATGGAAATGCACGTATCTTATAATACACATACGTTATGATACGCAATACACAGTTTTTGAAAAATGATACGCCTTCCGATATACGTTTTGACAACCTTGTTTATAAATGTCTAACTTTTCTATATTAATTCTGCCCCTTTTTCGTTTATACCATCTCTTCTCTGAGTTTAGTTGTTTTCATGGAATTTCAGGAGTCTGGCACTTTAATCAGATGCTCCTCCATGAGGAAGTGTAAGCTGCTGCATAATGGAGTTGCCCTTTTCGTTGGTGCGCACATGGTGCAGCTTCCGTGTTTTCTTCATTTTACCTTTTTTGCAGGATGTTCTATGCAGTATTTTTCTGGTTTGAGATGTTTGCTAGAGTTCTTGGATATAGTAAGCTACAAAAACGTGTGCTGATGGTAGATACAAAGTGTGTATGGTACACTAGTATAGTGTTTGTTTAGTTATTTCCCTTAGAACTACTTTAAAATACTGGGGTGTTCAATAACCGAAACAAATTTCAGCCGCGTTGGTTTGCTTGTTCTTCAGTGTCGGGGGATAGGTAGCCATCACATGTTAGTGACCAACAAAATTTAGTCGTTTTTGTATATGGATTGGTTGGAAGCTGTGTAGTGATAGTTTGCAATCACTCCATAATATTCATCAAAGAGCTGATGGTTTTCAAGGTTTGGACCAATATTGCTACGGTGGTGTCTAACCTTAAGGTAGTTCAAGTGGTAATAGGGACGAGTTATAAATTTAAATGTTCGAAGTTCAAATCTTGATAAATTCTTGGAATGAGATCAAGAGGGATTTATTTTTCATGAATATTTTAGTCTCGATATAAATGGTATTTTCTTGATCAGATCGAGAAGGGAATTAATTAAAGTACTCTGTAAGTTGAGTTAGACATCTATAATTGTTGAATCAAAAAAAAGAGATTTTTTTTTTGTTGTCCCGTCCTTTTAATGGTTGAATGGTCCTGCTTGCCTGGAAGGCGTGTGCTGGAAAAATGAAACCTGACAATTTGGCTGTGGAATGGCCGTAGTGAGAACTAGTGAAACTCGGATTCTTCCATGTAGTTGTTTTCTCGGGTCTTTTACGTCTTGTTCCAGCTGGTACTAATAGCAACAAATGTGAAGTCGAACGAGGGAAGTGTCCCTTTTGACTTTGTGGAAAATTCTGCTAATTTCATTACTATATAGCTATTTACAATTTTTTATGAGTTTTTATATAACTTTTTGAGATCATTTATAACATTTAGTACAAAATCCCCAAAGGTTGTTATCGACCCTCCAAAAGAGTAACTCGACCTTTGTATATTTTTTAGGATATTTTAATTTTTTTATTATTATTTGACTTCAATACTTTTGATATACAAATCAAATCTTGATTTTGCATTTGGATCCCCGATTCTTTGCTTTGTATGATCCAGAATGTGGTGGGTAACAGTGTTGACATAACCTGTCAACACAACATAAAATTAGACTATTTGAATATTTCTTAAGCTACCTATTTCGTAAACAAGTAGACCCGATACGATACAATTAATAAACGAATTGGGTATAAGTGAAATTAATAAAAAAAAATATACAATATGATTTGTGTATATATCAATTATATATGATTCATATTTAACATAAATTTAATATAACATGATTTGTTAAACATGAATTAATAAACAAATCGAATATGAATACAAGATCTTTTGTTAAAATTTGATATAAATTTGTCTCACCCAATACAACAAGTCTAATAGTTGGCATTGAAGTTAAACCTTTTAGGCCCGATCGTGGGTGTCCTGCAAGTGTTCCCCCCGGGGAGAAGGGGGGAGATTCTCTCTGTATTGAGCATTGTTGATCGACCAGGTGACAAGGACTTTGAATCATTAAAGATACCACGGCTTTGGTGGACCATTCGAAATCTCTTGGAATGGTTGTAGGTACCACACAACNATACGATACAATTAATAAACGAATTGGGTATAAGTGAAATTAATAAAAAAAAATATATATCAATTATATATGATTCATATTTAACATAAATTTAATATAACATGATTTGTTAAACATGAATTAATAAACGAATCGAATATGAATGTAAGATCTTTTGTTAAAATTTGATATAAATCTGTCTCACCCAATACAACAAGTCTAATAGTTGGCATTGATGTTAAACCTTTTAGGCCCGATCGTGGGTGTCCTGCAAGTGTTCCCCCCGGGGAGAAGGGGGGAGATTCTTTCTGTATTGAGCATTGTTGATCGACCAGGTGACAAGGACTTTGAATCATTAAAGATACCACGGATTTGGTGGACCATTCGAAATCTCTTGGAATGGTTGTAGGTACCACACAATGTAGCGCGTACAAGTGCAGGATAAACAAAAATCCATAATTTTTTACCACCCATGGTGACTTTTGTTTGTATAGAAGTATAATTTCAGCCCACGCTTTTCATTGTAGAAGTTTGTTATGCAAAATTCAATTTCAATCGGCGTGTTTGCAAAGCATGTTTTTGCATGGAAAAGTTTGAATTGAAACCACATTTTATCAAATATTGTTCGGTATGCCCACCTGATATATAGTATTTCCCCACACTGCCCCCTCGAAAAACTGCAATTTTGGTATGTAGGTTCCACATGCTGCTTCTACCAACGCACATTCAGGAAGGTCACATAGGAGCAGTATGGGAAAACAACCATTGCTAGAACAGAAAGAGGTAAAACAAACCAATTCATTCAGCTCAACATAAGAAATTGGCGGTGCAACACAAGATACCAGTATTTTATAGAATAAAGATAAAATCCAAAATTTGAACATAGTCTAGAATGAACTACTAATTAATAAAGCATCTACTTCAAAACCTGCAAGTAAAATAGGTGGATGATGGCACCAGAAAGGTTTAGGCAGTGGCCCCAGCCTGAGCTGCGAGCCTCTTCTTAGCTTCTTCGATAATAGACAGCTTGATACCCTTGCCCTTAGGAAGGGATACCCATGGTTTTGTTCCCTTACCGATGGTGTAAACATTGGCCAAACGAGTTGCAAATTCATGCCCAGTAGCATCCTGGACGTGGATAGTCTCAAAGGTACCCTTGTGCTTCTCCCTGTTCTTGATGACTCCAACACGTCCCCTGTTCCTTCCACCTGTCACCATGACCACATTCCCAACATCAAATTTGATGAAGTCTGTAATCTTGTTGCTCTCTAGGTCAAGCTTGATGGTGTCATTGGCCTTGATGAGTGGGTCTGGGTAGCGGATGGTCCTCCCGTCGTAGGTGTTCAGGTATGGGATGCCTTTCTGCCCAAACCGCACAGACCGAACTTTGCATAGCTTGAACTGCAGGAAGTTGCTAAATAAATCAGAAACTAGCTATCAGTGATCAAATATCCAATAGCCCTAAAAAAAATACTTATGATTAGACACTTTTTCATATACTAGTTGCTGCACACGAATTGAATCCTTTGAGTTGTAATTTCGACTTTTGTTTTTTTTGCATAAGGGGATAACATAACTATTCTCAAACTAATTATGTTACAGCGCTGATTATTTAAAAGCACAATTCCCAATACAATTATGCATCATGCTAGATTTTTAATTAATATTTCTCATTTATCATTTTAACCATACAATGCAAAATCTTTCCATGATAGTGCCAAATGTTCTCTTTCGGTTCCAAGGCTTTGGCAAAATTAGAAATGACAAAAACAAATTCCTTGTCATGGATGAGGTCATGTGTTCCTCAAATTAAAGCAACACTTTATTACACAAGCATAACGCAATGTAATCCCTTGCAAAATTATTTGCTTTGCGAAGTGAATACGACTCAACCAATAACAACAGCTTTAAATAATTATGGNACACTTTATTACACAAGCATAACGCAATGTAATCCCTTGCAAAATTATTTGCTTTGCAAAGTGAATACGACTCAACCAATAACAACAGCTTTAAATAATTATGGAATTGATAAGTAGTACAAATATAGATAGGTACAGCACACGGGCATTGCATGTGAACCAATTTAACTATAAATATTTATATTAAAGTCGAGGACAACCTTTCTGATTATTCAGAAGCTAACAATGATGAATACAACATTAAGAATCACGACAGCTATTAACTTTAGTAAGGGATGATTTACATGAAAGTTAAAAAATCTTGAGCCTATAATGTAATTTGATTTACTCATTTTCTTTTTTACAATACCATAATGTATCCCAACCCACATAATCCAAGTGAAAATAAGACAAAAGGATAATCTACCCATTCTTTATAAGGACAAGACGACATTGATTTTAGTCTAAGCTGTGAATTTGATAGAGGTGCACGTGGTTGTGATAATCAAGTTTAAACCAATTAAGGGATGAAGATAGTTGTTCAAGCACCTATACTGTAGCATAAAAAAATAAGTAACAAATTATCTGTTAAACTGTTCATTTCTAATGTATAGACAATAGAGATAGTTTTATAAATAACAACTTTAAATGAAATTATTTGCAGGCCCCATTTAGGTTAGTTCTTGAATTTTATATTCGTTTCGTGCAAGCGATTGATATTTTACCGTTTGACTATTTTTTGGTTTCATTCTCATTTTCTCTTTTTACCCGTGGAAAAATATAATTTATAAACGATAAGTAGAAGTAATAATGTCTATATTGGAATGATTTAAATCCAATTGATTCTCATCAATTAAAAAGGAACCTGATCACTATATCAGAAACTGGCAGTGGGGGCAATTTGTTCAAAGCTTTGTTATGAATCTTTCTTTTGATGATATAGAATCCCTCTCTATAACACATGACTTCTGTTTTCATACATCCCCTCATACGAAAGTTGCTTGCTTGCTTAAAAAATAACAATCTTAGGGCTAGAGTTAGTCCTTGTTGCTTCATCCACTTTAATTAAAAAAAAAACAAGAGTCCACTGGCACAAGAAGCTGCATCACCCACTGCTTCATTTGCCTGAAAGCTGGTTTTGATTTTGTGTCAATGATGACACCACAATTGTACAAGGTGATATAAGTGTTGTCATTAGTAAATCCTAATACCATTGGTTAGATTCAATATCTCAAGGTTGAATATAAGAGAGGTGTTTCGGATAACTTCATTGTGAAGTTCAAATTTTATTTCACCTAGAGCTAAAATGTAGATATTATCAACATAGTTATTAATATCATACGATATGTATCGCAGAGCTTTTGACCCATCCCATGGGGTTTTAAAAAAAAAGTTTCAACTAATGGTTGGTTTCAAAGTAATTATCAAACTCACATCCTTTTTAAAAAGGTCAAATGGACTGACGTTTTTAACACAAAGACTGTAGCCCACAATCAAGTTATACACGTCAAACGTACTGACGTTTTTATTTAAACACGTCACTCCATTTGACGTGTTTAAGTTGAATGGCCTGCTTCTATTTTTCCCCTTAACTATTCAATACCCTTCAACTTTGTAAGGACAGCACTCCACCGACAAAAACCAAGTCCCAAACCTAGGTTATAATGCCTAAATAAATAAATAAATTAATGTTTGTTTGAGTAATTATCATAACTGCACCCTAAATTTAATTATATGTATACATTTTCAATTTTTAAAGTTTGATTTGTTAAAAAATATAAGTATTTTTAATTTATCAAAATTTATTTATTAAATGTAATTAAATTTTTAAATAAATAAAAAAAATCATCTTCTCACAAAAAAAAAGGGAGCAAAAAATTTTTAAGTATTATTGTTTGGGAGAAAAATGTCAGTAGGACAAAAGAAATTTATGTACTTTTAAATTATCAAAATATATTTATTGAATGTAATTAAATTTTTAAATAAATAACAAAACTCATCCTCTCAAAGAGATAGGAAGCAAAACAGTTTTACGTATTTATATATCATTGTTAGGGAGAATAACATCAGTAGGACAAACGAAATTTATGTATTTTAAAAATATCATAATTTTTTTATTAAATAAGCATTTAACATTTTACTCAAGAAAAAAAAAAGACAAAAAACCTATCATTAAAAATTTTTTTAGGTATTACGAAATGATTTAATTGAAATAAAACAATTAAAATTTTAAAGACTAAATTAAAACCTAGAGAAAATTTAGGGGGCCATTATAATAATTACCCAAACAAACATTAATTTATTTATTTATTCAAGCATTATAACGGTTTGGGACTTGGTCTTTATCGGTGGAGTGTTGTACTTTAAATAAAAACGTTAGTCCGTTTGACGCGTTTAACTTGAATGTGGGTCACAGTCTTTGTGTTAAAAACGTCAGTTCATTTAACGTTNTAACGGTTTGGGACTTGGTCTTTATCGGTGGAGTGTTGTACTTTAAATAAAAACGTTCGTCCGTTTGACGCGTTTAACTTGAATGTGGGTCACAGTCTTTGTGTTAAAAACGTCAGTTCATTTAACGTCTTTAACCTAAAAACGTTAGTTCATTTGACGTTTTTAAAAAGGACGTGGATTTGGGAATTACTTTGAAACCAACAATTATTTGAGACTTTTTTTTTAAAACCCTATACGATGGGTCAAAAGCTCTGTATCGTACGATAAGTCACGGTACAGATCATCAACATAGTTATTAGTATCATACGATATGTATTGTACAAAACACATGTTTTAGAGACTATTACGGTATTTTACCCTATATAATATGGTTTATAAAATTTATCAAACGACATCAACAATGCAAATTATGCAATATTATTTTATGTTGAATACTGCATTCCAACAATAAAAGGCAGATGATTGTGGTTTCATCCAATTATGTTAAATTCACATGCTAAGCATACTAACAAATGATCCATTGTCATGACACCTCAAAAGTACCTTTTTCTATATTACCTCAGGGAAAGTTAATTTCATTTCCTTTGGGGGAAACTAATACTTAAAGATTAGAGGATGAAACAAACTGACCTTAGCCTCTTCGTCCCGAATTGAGTGTAGGCGGAACCGACCTTTGGTGTCGTAAAGGAGACGGAAGTTCTCATTTGTTTTGGGAATGGAGACAACATCTGTCAGAGGAGTTTTAATGCATTCAAAATATTACATTCCCAAAAAAGAAGTGAAGAATTTAACTGCAAGAAAAGTCATAAATCACAACAATAAGTAAGAAGCCCATGCAGTAAGCAGCAGTGGCAAACCGTGCCCCATCAAATGTTGAGCATAGTTTTCAAACTCAAGCCAATCAGTGAAGATTTTGAAGCATATGAATCAGCAAGTTAATCACATAACCATTTAACAACGCAAGTCTTTTTCCTATGCCAGTTGCACTAATCTATAGAATGTCATCCTAATGATAGTACCAGTCAAAATCATTCCATCAGACAAAACCTAGGAACAGATTTCCTGAAAAAAATTCCTAATTGAATCTTCCATGCTTTATAATTGATGCGTACATGATCACAGACAAGCCAATTATCACTAACCATAGGGTCCAACAGCATACCATGAAGATTAAAAAGTAAAACATATAAAAGCAGGCAATAAAGGCACACATACCCATGAATCCTGAAGGGTATGTTTTATCTGTCCTGACCTTCCCATCAACAAGAATGTGTCGTTGCATCAAAATGGCAATGACCTCACGGTATGTGAGAGCATATTTCAACCTGTTTCGCAAGATAAGGATCAGCGGCAAGCACTCCCTGGATTTGTGAGGTCCAGATGATGGCTTGGGAGCCTAAATGAAGAAGCAAATTTTGATGAGCCCATTTAGTAATCTGATGTGGGGAAAAAAGTCTATGTCCATCCATCACCAAAAACCAAGAACAAATTATAAAGGGTTTGACTTACAAATGCTCCTCCAAGCTTGTCCAGCATCCAATGCTTGGGGGCATTAAGCCTCTTCAAATGCTTCTTCAACCCTCTAGCCTGTTCCGGGCCACAAGAAAAAGTTCAATAACACTAAAATCCAACTGGAGCTATAGTACCTCACAAAAGTGCAAAAACACAGTGGCACTATAGACAAACACAGAAAAAAAATACAGTACCATCTCCCGAATATTTTCTGATATTAATATTTCGGATCGATCTTAACATATTAATTCGAAATGGTTGAAACATTCCTCATTGCCTTTCCAAACCAAGTCAATACATGTTGCTTGTTTCTAAGTATCAATCTAAATTTGCCTTTTTAAGATGCTTATATATTTTTCGCCTGAAGTTCTCTCAAGCCAACAGATTTTCACCAGGCACAATTCAAAAACCACTGCCGGGGTAATCGTGTACCATAATATCACTACAAATCTCAATTTCAGATCTAACTCCCAAACGAATTGTTCCAGAAGGAATAGAAAATATATTCTCTTCGATGAGGAACAACGTATAACGCAACACATCGGATTAACCGAATCACATCTAACAATTCAAGAGTGATCAATTGAGATATTCAAAAAACACGATCTAAAACAAATTTATGAACTGTATATATTTCTGATAAGATCAATAACAATGAACTGAAATACAACGACTGCATAAAGTAGAGAGAGCGAACCATTTTGTATCAATTATAAGGATAGTCTGCTACGACTTCACTGTTCTTCGACCCTGCAGAGAGAGAGAGAGAAGGGGTCGCCGTGGGAGAGCAATGACTTAATAAGGTCACGCAAACCCTAATGTGATGAACTGCTAGAGCTGTTAATGGGCTACAGAGCTAAAAAAGGGTTTTTGGGCTGGGTTTCTAATGAGGCCTATTATTGGACCAGCATACTCAATGGGCTTGGAGTTTTAGCCCATGTTTTTTCGATATAATAGTTTGTTCAAAAAAACACAAGTTTAAGGTTTGATTTTTTTTTTTTTT
>CAUOFW020000725.1:2292951-2366769 GCA_963454935.2 Ilex paraguariensis | reverse complement strand
CCCCGCCCATATTTATTTATTTTTTTGTATTGCGGTAATAAGTAATAACTCGGACACTGCGAAGCAATTTAATTCCATGTACCTCGTAGTACCAAATCCAGAAACAAAAGATTGGCTCATCCTTTTCTGTATTTGTCCAATCCGACACGAGAGAGAGAGAGAGAGAATGGGAAAGGAAGCCATGCCTGGTTTTGTGCTACTGTTCTTGTTGTTGTTGTTAAGAGTATTGATACACTCAGACGCTGACGAAGAAGGATTCGACGTTCGCCAACATCTCTCAACTGTCTCTAGGTTTCTCTCTCTTAACATCTCTCTCAACAGTGAAACATTATTTTGTTTATTTTCTGTGTTTTTCCTTGAGTTTTGTTTTGCATTTGTTGGAATTTCAGATTTCTTCGCTTATACAACAATTGGGAACATTTCGAGTAGTTTTAGAGCCCGATCGTAGCATGAATTGAAGAGCTTATGTATCTGTGTAGAGAAATCTGTGTCTATCATTATATATCTATCGTATCATTGTTTATTTCCCAAAAGATCTTGTAATCTCTCTAGCGGTTTTTGAATGATGAAATTCATGAGATTCAAATTTACAGAGCAATGACGAGATAAAGACGTGGTCAAGTATTCATTTTTTTCGGACTTTTTTATGGTATTCATTTGAGCACATATTGTTACCAGAAGCACATATTAACATAAATAGCTAACATGCTCATTTTATTGTTTCCACTGGAATTTTTTAACTGATTACTTCTTTCTATTTTGTTTTCCAGATATGATGTTGTGAAAGACATTTCTGACAATTCTTTTGTTCCTTCCAAGATTCCAGATCAATGTACTCCTATCCATTTAAATCTTGTGGTAATCCTCACTTACAACCTCAGAACTGATATTGGGAATGGCTAGTATTTAGAGTGTGTGCATAGGTTAGAGAATTGAACACTATTAATTGTTGAAGTATATATATTTAAGTTACACCCNTTGTGGTAATCCTCACTTACAACCTCAGAACTGATATTGGGAATGGCTAGTATTTAGGGTGTGTGCATAGGTTAGAGAATTGAACACTATTAATTGTTGAAGTATATATATTTAAGTTACACCTTCTCCAATAGGTTAAGCATTTGGAGTAGATGGTTGTTTAACATTAACAAGTGCCACAGCCTTAAATTCCATGCAGATTGGCTATCAGATGTGTTACTTGTTGGAATAATATGTTTTTATTCTGGCATTTGTGTTATACAGTCTTGTAAACTGTCACATTTGATTTGGCCCAACATTAGTAGAGAAGCTGAAAACTTCTACCNATTTGGAGTAGATGGTTGTTTAACATTAACAAGTGCCACAGCCTTAAATTCCATGCAGATTGGCTATCAGATGTGTTACTTGTTGGAATAATATGTTTTTATTCTGGCATTTGTGTTATACAGTCTTGTAAACAGTCACATTTGATTTGGCCCAACATTAGTAGAGAAGCTGAAAACTTCTACTGCGATGTGTTGATATGGTATATGCTGCATAATGCTTGCATTCTTCCTGCAGTTATCCTTGTGGATTTTCCTTCTTTTTTTTTTGTTATTTACATTGATTTCAGCTAGTATAGTCATGTTATAATGAGTGGTTTGATTCAGAATTTGTCTTCGTAACCAAAAAATATGGAAGCACAGGCAAGGCATGGAACTCGTGCCCCTACAAAGAAAAGGATGCGGGAATTAGAATCTTTAGAGGCCCACTTGGAGGTCCTTCTACAAGATGCAAAAGAACTGAAATTGTCTTTGCAGAAAGTTCCTGCCTGGTTATGGAAATGGGAATCTCCTTGGAGAGGTAAGCATAAAGGTGGAGAAATTACTAGTGAAGGAGAAGCTGAACTTTTTAATCTTGGGATCAGAAGCAGAGAAAGATTTCCTGAACTGTTTAATGAGGATTACCACCCAGATGTATATCTCATAAAAACCACCCAGGTTGGCCATTATTTATTCATTTACAAGTTGTTGATATTTACTTACTCAGATGAAGGCCTTCCCTTGAGGGATTACTTTTATAATGAGACTTGCGTGATTGAGATTTTTTTTTTATTTCTTTGGACCTTTATTTGCACTTTTTGGCATCTGTCAAAATATATCACCATAAATTCCTGTTTGGTCGAGGTTTCCACATAGATGGAAGTTTCCTCAGCACAGTGACTTCAATATCTATTTTGTTTTTGCTTTACCTCTGCCATAAGGATGTGTTGTTATTATAATCACCTTTGCCTAATAATGAGATAGGTCCCTCGGGCATCAGCTAGTGCCGTGGCATTTGGCATGGGGCTTTTTAGTGGGAAAGGAAATCTTGGACCACAACATCATCGAGCTTTTGCAGTTACAAGTGAAAGTCGTGCAAGTGATATAATGCTGAGATTTCATGATTGTTGCCAAAATTACAAGGTACATATTTTGATCTATTTTTTGGAATCCACACCCATACACGTGCTTACCTTGACATAATAGATGAACTTAAGGTTGTATTGAAAACATCTTTTGAGTGCTTGGACTGTAATAATCTTGATATTTGTCATAGGAATGGCAATGATATGACAAGACAGCATAGATTCGAGTTTTCATATTCAGCATGGGGTTTGGTAGTATTGTTTAGCAGTGTAGTATGACTTTACTGCCTATACATTGGTTGAGTACCAAACTTTTACTTTTCCTTGGACATTGCTTTGGTGCTATTCTGACCATTTTGCTCATCTGTTAAACAGTGCCACCTAAAGAAACTTTATAGACTATGCGACCAGTCGAAGAATACTATGGATTGTTGTCCCATGAAAATCACCTATGTCGAATATGATATCTCTATCCACCTAAACCAAATGTAAGGTTTCCAAGATTATGCTTGTGTCAAGAACTTTTGGGTTGCATTGCTCCTCAAAAGAGGAATATACCACTTATTTCAACTTGTGATTTTGACCAATGGAGGCTGAAGCTTCATCCTTTTGCTTCCCAATTGACTCCCTTGTAGAAGGAAAGAGTCAGCGAAAGCCTTAAAGGACTGGACAGTGGCTTCCAAATAATCTATTTGTGAACCAAATGCTTCTTTCNATTTTTTAGTACATTTTAACCTAATTATATATTTCAATAAAATATAAAAAATTTTAAAATTTCTAAAATTTTGTATATGACTTAAATGAAAATTAATTTTCGTATTTTATTAGGTTATAAACTACTATTACTAAAAAAAATGGTAAATGAGAACTAAAAATTATTCTTAACAAGTAACAAGCATTGTGTTAGATAAAGAGAAATATTGTATCTTCGTTAATATATAAATAAAACATTGACTCAATCCAAAACTAACATATTTATTTTAGAGGGTTAGTAGTCCACTAATTTACTAAAAAAAAAAGGCTAGAACCATTATTAAATTTTTTAAAAATTTAGGGGGTAAATATAATGTATAAAATAATTTTATAGGTTGGTAAAAGGAAGGACAAAAAAACTCAAGAAACTGAGTTTCTTGTATGATAAGCTTTTCTGTATTTATTTTATTTTTCTTTGTGGCTGGACAATAGGTAGTTGAGAGTGAGTGATACAGAGAGAAAAAAAAATGAAAGATAAAATAGATTTTAGTCAAGTGGGCCAAAAGTTTTATTTTTTAATAATGGTGGGCAAAAAAATTTATCTTTAATCTTGGCCCAAAAATTTTGTTTTTAATATTGTGCTAAAAGTTTTATTTTTTTAATAGATATTGATAGATTATGATAGGTCAAATATTTGATTTTTTAATAAGTTTAGATAGATAATAGTGAGTTCAATTTTTTTTTGTTTTAAATAGACTTAATTTTTTAATTGTTTTGGGTAAATAATATTAGTCTAATATAAATGAGGGGGGCACACTTAATATATATGTATAAATATATAATACATATATCTAACTAATAAAAAAAAAATTGAGTGAGGCACGTGCTCACCCTGGCCCTTACCTCCTTCCGCCTATGGTTGCTCCTAATGAATGGGTGGTGTGGTGAGGGTGGAAATCATGTTGGACCGCCAGTACACTCGTAGATGTGTGTAGAAGTTTTAATTAAGACGAATTATTCAGGCTCGATTTATATAAAATTCGGTTCGAACTCAATTAGTGTTCTAAATGGTCGAAAACTAATTTGAAAAGTTTGGCTCGTTTATATATAAAATAGTTGAATTACTCAGACTTGAGTTTGCCTTAATTTTTAAATGAACTAAGTTTAAACAATTTTTTTAACTTATTTTAAAAAAAAAATTCGTCAAACTCATATTCAAATTCGCAAAACTTAATCCGATTAACAATTTTGTACGCGTAAGATGATGCCTATCATGCCATGAGTTGCAGACCATGTAAATTTGGACTTTATGGGATCTACTAGTCCATTGTACCTTGGACAAGTATCCAAGAGTCATGGGCCTTTTTGATCTAAAAAAGGTAACACTGTTAAATGAATTTTTGTTTGGGAAACAGGTTGTATGAAGATCAAATTCGTGCCCTTTAAATTTAAAAGGTCGGGAGAGTGGTTGATTATTATGCCAAAATGAATCGAGTCACTTAAATTTGGCTTCATTTCAAACTTGGTCGAATGTGATTAATTTTTAAACTAATTTAGTGTTTAAGGCAAACAAAAGTGATGTTTACATTGGTGAATTTTTACTTTTTTTTTTTACGTACCAAAATAATTTTTACTTTTATAAAGCCATCTTCTAATTTTTTTCCTTTTGTTGTTAAGTCAACGCAACTCAACAAATTTTTAATTTTAATTTATTTAAGATCAGTTGCAAGAATTCTATTTTTTTTATTAGGCTATATCAAAAATAATATGTTTGGTTAGACCATAAATTATTATATTATTTTATTTACAATTATTTTAATTTTGCATTTACCTCTCACATTATCATTGAAAATGTATCAAATCATTTTCCCTCATAAGTGCATTATTAGGTCTTCTATAAGCATATCCAAATTCCTTAAATTGATTTTCTCTTAATTTATAGTTTAATAAGGGTAACCTGTGCTTAAAAGTACAATTTAATGTAAATGATTTTGAGAGAAATATTAGTGATTGTTGAATAAATTTATTTAAAACCGTCAAATAAGATTATTGAAACTTGTCTTATTTTATATTATATAATTCATGTTGCTTCTTCGATTTTACGAATATACTAATTTTTTAATTTTATCATTTCTCATTTTATCACGNTTTATTAGGTTATAAACTACTATTACTAAAAAAAATGGTAAATGAGAACTAAAAATTATTCTTAACAAGTAACAAGCATTGTGTTAGATAAAGAGAAATATTGTATCTTCGTTAATATATAAATAAAACATTGACTCAATCCAAAACTAACATATTTATTTTAGAGGGTTAGTAGTCCACTAATTTACTAAAAAAAAAAGGCTAGAACCATTATTAAATTTTTTAAAAATTTAGGGGGTAAATATAATGTATAAAATAATTTTATAGGTTGGTAAAAGGAAGGACAAAAAAACTCAAGAAACTGAGTTTCTTGTATGATAAGCTTTTCTGTATTTATTTTATTTTTCTTTGTGGCTGGACAATAGGTAGTTGAGAGTGAGTGATACAGAGAGAAAAAAAAATGAAAGATAAAATAGATTTTAGTCAAGTGGGCCAAAAGTTTTATTTTTTAATAATGGTGGGCAAAAAAATTTATCTTTAATCTTGGCCCAAAAATTTTGTTTTTAATATTGTGCTAAAAGTTTTATTTTTTTAATAGATATTGATAGATTATGATAGGTCAAATATTTGATTTTTTAATAAGTTTAGATAGATAATAGTGAGTTCAATTTTTTTTTGTTTTAAATAGACTTAATTTTTTAATTGTTTTGGGTAAATAATATTAGTCTAATATAAATGAGGGGGGCACACTTAATATATATGTATAAATATATAATACATATATCTAACTAATAAAAAAAAAATTGAGTGAGGCACGTGCTCACCCTGGCCCTTACCTCCTTCCGCCTATGGTTGCTCCTAATGAATGGGTGGTGTGGTGAGGGTGGAAATCATGTTGGACCGCCAGTACACTCGTAGATGTGTGTAGAAGTTTTAATTAAGACGAATTATTCAGGCTCGATTTATATAAAATTCGGTTCGAACTCAATTAGTGTTCTAAATGGTCGAAAACTAATTTGAAAAGTTTGGCTCGTTTATATATAAAATAGTTGAATTACTCAGACTTGAGTTTGCCTTAATTTTTAAATGAACTAAGTTTAAACAATTTTTTTAACTTATTTTAAAAAAAAAATTCGTCAAACTCATATTCAAATTCGCAAAACTTAATCCGATTAACAATTTTGTACGCGTAAGATGATGCCTATCATGCCATGAGTTGCAGACCATGTAAATTTGGAGTTTATGGGATCTACTAGTCCATTGTACCTTGGACAAGTATCCAAGAGTCATGGGCCTTTTTGATCTAAAAAAGGTAACACTGTTAAATGAATTTTTGTTTGGGAAACAGGTTGTATGAAGATCAAATTCGTGCCCTTTAAATTTAAAAGGTCGGGAGAGTGGTTGATTATTATGCCAAAATGAATCGAGTCACTTAAATTTGGCTTCATTTCAAACTTGGTCGAATGTGATTAATTTTTAAACTAATTTAGTGTTTAAGGCAAACAAAAGTGATGTTTACATTGGTGAATTTTTACTTTTTTTTTTTACGTACCAAAATAATTTTTACTTTTATAAAGCCATCTTCTAATTTTTTTCCTTTTGTTGTTAAGTCAACGCAACTCAACAAATTTTTAATTTTAATTTATTTAAGATCAGTTGCAAGAATTCTATTTTTTTTATTAGGCTATATCAAAAATAATATGTTTGGTTAGACCATAAATTATTATATTATTTTATTTACAATTATTTTAATTTTGCATTTACCTCTCACATTATCATTGAAAATGTATCAAATCATTTTCCCTCATAAGTGCATTATTAGGTCTTCTATAAGCATATCCAAATTCCTTAAATTGATTTTCTCTTAATTTATAGTTTAATAAGGGTAACCTGTGCTTAAAAGTACAATTTAATGTAAATGATTTTGAGAGAAATATTAGTGATTGTTGAATAAATTTATTTAAAACCGTCAAATAAGATTATTGAAACTTGTCTTATTTTATATTATATAATTCATGTTGCTTCTTCGATTTTACGAATATACTAATTTTTTAATTTTATCACACATTCATCTTAATATTCTTATATTTATAATAATTAATTTTTGAGCGTATTGTTTCATACTTACTTACCTACCATTCCATTTCATATATTGATCTAATGACGGTCATATGTATGTCAATCACATGTCATGCTTCAACTCTATGGTTAACACCATCTTCAATCTCTCTCTTTATTAATAATTGATCTCAAAATACATACAGTACTCGTCATTTGAGTATTTATTTGTTCACGAGTATTTCTTGATTTTCGATTTTTAATATCTCTTTTAGGGGTGTCTATGGGTGGGCCGGGCTGAATAGTGTAGGCCCATGTCGTTATTCAAATGAATTATTGGCGTGGCTCGGGCTTGGCTTCGAGTAGGGGTAGACTATCCGTAGTCTAACCCGTGAGTCTATTGGACGGGCCTGCTTGCGGGTTTTTTTTATATACATATTTATTTTAAAAATAATGAATATTTTTATAACTTAATATTTATGTAAATTATATTTTTGAGTCAAAATGGATAAAAATAAAATAATGAACTACATTAAATAAAATGAATAAATCTCAACTAGGTTGACACCTACTAATTTATCTGTCATTTAAAACTTATATGTTTAATACATGTAAAAAAAAAATACATTATTTATAATATATAAAATTTTAAAATTTCAAATTTTGATACTGGAAGACTTATTCAAAATTTTAAATTTAATGATTTAAAAATATAAATTTTTTTTAAAGGAATGGAGGGTTTAGTTGGGCTTGCGGGCGGGACTCTTGGGTCGGACTTCAAGTCAGGTAATGAGTTTGGAAATAAATCCAAGCCCTCTATTTAAAGATATAGGGCTCAGCTTCGGGCGGTCCAACTATCTGGTCTATCAGATTTCAAATCTATTTTTTTTTAAATCGGATAATAAGACCTGCGAGTAACCCCCGCCCATATTTATTTATTTTTTTGTATTGCGGTAATAAGTAATAACTCGGACACTGCGAAGCAATTTAATTCCATGTACCTCGTAGTACCAAATCCAGAAACAAAAGATTGGCTCATCCTTTTCTGTATTTGTCCAATCCGACACGAGAGAGAGAGAGAGAGAATGGGAAAGGAAGCCATGCCTGGTTTTGTGCTACTGTTCTTGTTGTTGTTGTTAAGAGTATTGATACACTCAGACGCTGACGAAGAAGGATTCGACGTTCGCCAACATCTCTCAACTGTCTCTAGGTTTCTCTCTCTTAACATCTCTCTCAACAGTGAAACATTATTTTGTTTATTTTCTGTGTTTTTCCTTGAGTTTTGTTTTGCATTTGTTGGAATTTCAGATTTCTTCGCTTATACAACAATTGGGAACATTTCGAGTAGTTTTAGAGCCCGATCGTGGCATGAATTGAAGAGCTTATGTATCTGTGTAGAGAAATCTGTGTCTATCATTATATATCTATCGTATCATTGTTTATTTCCCAAAAGATCTTGTAATCTCTCTAGCGGTTTTTGAATGATGAAATTCATGAGATTCAAATTTACAGAGCAATGACGAGATAAAGACGTGGTCAAGTATTCATTTTTTTCGGACTTTTTTATGGTATTCATTTGAGCACATATTGTTACCAGAAGCACATATTAACATAAATAGCTAACATGCTCATTTTATTGTTTCCACTGGAATTTTTTAACTGATTACTTCTTTCTATTTTGTTTTCCAGATATGATGTTGTGAAAGACATTTCTGACAATTCTTTTGTTCCTTCCAAGATTCCAGATCAATGTACTCCTATCCATTTAAATCTTGTGGTAATCCTCACTTACAACCTCAGAACTGATATTGGGAATGGCTAGTATTTAGAGTGTGTGCATAGGTTAGAGAATTGAACACTATTAATTGTTGAAGTATATATATTTAAGTTACACCCTCTCCAATAGGTTAAGCATTTGGAGTAGATGGTTGTTTAACATTAACAAGTGCCACAGCCTTAAATTCCATGCAGATTGGCTATCAGATGTGTTACTTGTTGGAATAATATGTTTTTATTCTGGCATTTGTGTTATACAGTCTTGTAAACAGTCACATTTGATTTGGCCCAACATTAGTAGAGAAGCTGAAAACTTCTACTGCGATGTGTTGATATGGTATATGCTGCATAATGCTTGCATTCTTCCTGCAGTTATCCTTGTGGATTTTCCTTCTTTTTTTTTTGTTATTTACATTGATTTCAGCTAGTATAGTCATGTTATAATGAGTGGTTTGATTCAGAATTTGTCTTCGTAACCAAAAAATATGGAAGCACAGGCAAGGCATGGAACTCGTGCCCCTACAAAGAAAAGGATGCGGGAATTAGAATCTTTAGAGGCCCACTTGGAGGTCCTTCTACAAGATGCAAAAGAACTGAAATTGCCTTTGCAGAAAGTTCCTGCCTGGTTATGGAAATGGGAATCTCCTTGGAGAGGTAAGCATAAAGGTGGAGAAATTACTAGTGAAGGAGAAGCTGAACTTTTTAATCTTGGGATCAGAAGCAGAGAAAGATTTCCTGAACTGTTTAATGAGGATTACCACCCAGATGTATATCTCATAAAAACCACCCAGGTTGGCCATTATTTATTCATTTACAAGTTGTTGATATTTACTTACTCAGATGAAGGCCTTCCCTTGAGGGATTACTTTTATAATGAGACTTGCGTGATTGAGATTTTTTTTTTATTTCTTTGGACCTTTATTTGCACTTTTGGCATCTGTCAAAATATATCACCATAAATTCCCGTTTGGTCGAGGTTTCCACATAGATGGAAGTTTCCTCAGCACAGTGACTTCAATATCTATTTTGTTTTTGCTTTACCTCTGCCATAAGGATGTGTTGTTATTATAATCACCTTTGCCTAATAATGAGATAGGTCCCTCGGGCATCAGCTAGTGCCGTGGCATTTGGCATGGGGCTTTTTAGTGGGAAAGGAAATCTTGGACCACAACATCATCGAGCTTTTGCAGTTACAAGTGAAAGTCGTGCAAGTGATATAATGCTGAGATTTCATGATTGTTGCCAAAATTACAAGGTACATATTTTGATCTATTTTTTGGAATCCACACCCATACACGTGCTTACCTTGACATAATAGATGAACTTAAGGTTGTATTGAAAACATCTTTTGAGTGCTTGGACTGTAATAATCTTGATATTTGTCATAGGAATGGCAATGATATGACAAGACAGCATAGATTCGAGTTTTCATATTCAGCATGGGGTTTGGTAGTATTGTTTAGCAGTGTAGTATGACTTTACTGCCTATACATTGTTTGAGTACCAAACTTTTACTTTTCCTTGGACATTGCTTTGGTGCTATTCTGACCATTTTGCTCATCTGTTAAACAGTGCCACCTAAAGAAACTTTATAGACTATGCGACCAGTCGAAGAATACTATGGATTGTTGTCCCATGAAAATCACCTATGTCGAATATGATATCTCTATCCACCTAAACCAAATGTAAGGTTTCCAAGATTATGCTTGTGTCAAGAACTTTTGGGTTGCATTGCTCCTCAAAAGAGGAATATACCACTTATTTCAACTTGTGATTTTGACCAATGGAGGCTGAAGCTTCATCCTTTTGCTTCCCAATTGACTCCCTTGTAGAAGAAAAGAGTCAGCGAAAGCCTTAAAGGACTGGACAGTGGCTTCCAAATAATCTATTTGTGAACCAAATGCTTCTTTCATTGCATATACATCTTGTTTAAAACTTCGAGCTCTGCTTGCAACTCATTATCACTCACACCTTCCATGTTTTAAAGTTAGACTGTGGCAAAAAAATAGGATCTTCGAGCTCTAATGACAAATTGATGCAGGACAAATGTGGGAAACAGCCTCCTACTAAAAGATGCCACCTAATTAGATATGGGCAGCGGAAGAAGAGGTTATCTAAAGTCGGATTGTGGACTGTTTATTTTATGTTTTGGATTGTGGACTGGTTTGTAGCAAAAAAGGTTGGTAATATATTGGGCTTTTAGGGTTTGATAAAATGTGAGAAGTTAANTTACTAAAAAAAAATGGTAAATGAGAACTAAAAATTATTCTTAACAAGTAACAAGCATTGTGTTAGATAAAGAGAAATATTGTATCTTCGTTAATATATAAATAAAACATTGACTCAATCCAAAACTAACATATTTATTTTAGAGGGTTAGTAGTCCACTAATTTACTNAATGGGGTTTGAAGTTGAAATGGGGCAAGATTGAGTAAGATCTGGTCATTTTTTGGGAACGTGAACAGTAATAGAAGCTACTTTATGGTTTTCAATTGTATTAAATTGAAGTTCTAAGGANTTGACTCAATCCAAAACTAACATATTTATTTTAGAGGGTTAGTGGTCCACTAATTTACTAANAATATATAAATAAAACATTGACTCAATCCAAAACTAACATATTTATTTTAGAGGGTTAGTAGTCCACTAATTTACTAAAAAAAAAAGGCTAGAACCATTATTAAATTTTTTAAAAATTTAGGGGGTAAATATAATGTATAAAATAATTTTATAGGTTGGTAAAAGGAAGGACAAAAAAACTCAAGAAACTGAGTTTCTTGTATGATAAGCTTTTCTCTATTTATTTTATTTTTCTTTGTGGCTGGACAATAGGTAGTTGAGAGTGAGTGATACAGAGAGAAAAAAAAATGAAAGATAAAATAGATTTTAGTCAAGTGGGCCAAAAGTTTTGTTTTTTAATAATGGTGGGCAAAAAAATTTATCTTTAATCTTGGGCCAAAAATTTTGTTTTTAATATTGTGCTAAAAGTTTTATTTTTTTAATAGATATTGATAGATTATGATAGGTCAAATATTTGATTTTTTAATAAGTTTAGATAGATAATAGTGAGTTCAATTTTTTTTTGTTTTAAATAGACTTAATTTTTTAATTGTTTTGGGTAAATAATATTAGTCTAATATAAATGAGGGGGGCACACTTAATATATATGTATAAATATATAATACATATATCTAACTAATAAAAAAAAAATTGAGTGAGGCACGTGCTCACCCTGGCCCTTACCTCCCTCCGCCTATGGTTGCTCCTAATGAATGGGTGGTGTGGTGAGGGTGGAAATCATGTTGGACCGCCAGTACACTCGTAGATGTGTGTAGAAGTTTTAATTAAGACGAATTATTCAGGCTTGATTTATATAAAATTCGGTTCGAACTCAATTAGTGTTTTAAATGGTCGAAAACTAATTTGAAAAGTTTGGCTCGTTTATATATAAAGTAGTTGAGTTACTCAGACTTGAGTTTGCCCCAATTTTTAAATGAGCTAAGTTTAAACAATTTTTTCAACTCATTTTAAAAAAAAAAATTCGTCAAACTCATATTCAAATTCGCAAAACTTAATCCGATTAACAATTTTGTACGCGTAAGATGATGCCTATCATGCCATGAGTTGCAGACCATGTAAATTTGGAGTTTATGGGATCTACTAGTCCATTGTACCTTGGACAAGTATCCAAGAGTCATGGGCCTTTTTGATCTAAAAAAGGTAACACTGTTAAATGAATTTTTGTTTGGGAAACAGGTTGTATGAAGATCAAATTCGTGCCCTTTAAATTTAAAAGGTCGGGAGAGTGGTTGATTATTATGCCAAAATGAATCGAGTCACTTAAATTTGGCTTCATTTCAAACTTGGTCGAATGTGATTAATTTTTAAACTAATTTAGTGTTTAAGGCAAACAAAAGTGATGTTTACATTGGTGAATTTTTACTTTTTTTTTTTACGTACCAAAATAATTTTTACTTTTATAAAGCCATCTTCTAATTTTTTTCCTTTTGTTGTTAAGTCAACGCAACTCAACAAATTTTTAATTTTAATTTATTTAAGATCAGTTGCAAGAATTCTATTTTTTTTATTAGGCTATATCAAAAATAATATGTTTGGTTAGACCATAAATTATTATATTATTTTATTTACAATTATTTTAATTTTGCATTTACCTCTCACATTATCATTGAAAATGTATCAAATCATTTTCCCTCATAAGTGCATTATTAGGTCTTCTATAAGCATATCCAAATTCCTTAAATTGATTTTCTCTTAATTTATAGTTTAATAAGGGTAACCTGTGCTTAAAAGTACAATTTAATGTAAATGATTTTGAGAGAAATATTAGTGATTGTTGAATAAATTTATTTAAAACCGTCAAATAAGATTATTGAAACTTGTCTTATTTTATATTATATAATTTATGTTGCTTCTTCGATTTTACGAATATACTAATTTTTTAATTTTATCACACATTCATCTTAATATTCTTATATTTATAATAATTAATTTTTGAGCGTATTGTTTCATACTTACTTACCTACCATTCCATTTCATATATTGATCTAATGACGGTCATATGTATGTCAATCACATGTCATGCTTCAACTCTATGGTTAACACCATCTTCAATCTCTCTCTTTATTAATAATTGATCTCAAAATACATACAGTACTCGTCATTTGAGTATTTATTTGTTCACGAGTATTTCTTGATTTTCGATTTTTAATATCTCTTTTAGGGGTGTCTATGGGTGGGCCGGGCTGAATAGTGTAGGCCCATGTCGTTATTCAAATGAATTATTGGCGTGGCTCGGGCTTGGCTTCGAGTAGGGGTAGACTATCTGTAGTCTAACCCGTGAGTCTATTGGACGGGCCTACTTGCGGGTTTTTTTATATACATATTTATTTTAAAAATAATGAATATTTTTATAACTTAATATTTATGTAAATTATATTTTTGAGTCAAAATAGATAAAAATAAAATAATGAACTACATTAAATAAAATGAATAAATCTCAACTAGGTTGACACCTACTAATTTATCTGTCATTTAAAACTTATATGTTTAATACATGTAAAAAAAAAATACATTATTTATAATATATAAAATTTTAAAATTTCAAATTTTGATACTGGAAGACTTATTCAAAATTTTAAATTTAATGATTTAAAAATATAAATTTTTTTTAAAGGAATGGAGGGTTTAGTTGGGCTTGCGGGCGGGACTCTTGGGTCGGACTTCAAGTCAGGTAATGAGTTTGGAAATAAATCCAAGCCCTCTATTTAAAGATATAGGGCTCAGCTTCGGGCGGTCCAACTATCTGGTCTATCAGATTTCAAATCTATTTTTTTTTAAATCGGATAATAAGACCTGCGAGTAACCCCCCCCCATATTTATTTATTTTTTTGTATTGCGGTAATAAGTAATAACTCGGACACTGCGAAGCAATTTAATTCCATGTACCTCGTAGTACCAAATCCAGAAACAAAAGATTGGCTCATCCTTTTCTGTATTTGTCCAATCCGACACGAGAGAGAGAGAGAGAGAATGGGAAAGGAAGCCATGCCTGGTTTTGTGCTACTGTTCTTGTTGTTGTTGTTAAGAGTATTGATACACTCAGACGCTGACGAAGAAGGATTCGACGTTCGCCAACATCTCTCAACTGTCTCTAGGTTTCTCTCTCTTAACATCTCTCTCAACAGTGAAACATTATTTTGTTTATTTTCTGTGTTTTTCCTTGAGTTTTGTTTTGCATTTGTTGGAATTTCAGATTTCTTCGCTTATACAACAATTGGGAACATTTCGAGTAGTTTTAGAGCCCGATCGTAGCATGAATTGAAGAGCTTATGTATCTGTGTAGAGAAATCTGTGTCTATCATTATATATCTATCGTATCATTGTTTATTTCCCAAAAGATCTTGTAATCTCTCTAGCGGTTTTTGAATGATGAAATTCATGAGATTCAAATTTACAGAGCAATGACGAGGTAAAGACGTGGTCAAGTATTCATTTTTTTCGGACTTTTTTATGGTATTCATTTGAGCACATATTGTTACCAGAAGCACATATTAACATAAATAGCTAACATGCTCATTTTATTGTTTCCACTGGAATTTTTTAACTGATTACTTCTTTCTATTTTGTTTTCCAGATATGATGTTGTGAAAGACATTTCTGACAATTCTTTTGTTCCTTCCAAGATTCCAGATCAATGTACTCCTATCCATTTAAATCTTGTGGTAATCCTCACTTACAACCTCAGAACTGATATTGGGAATGGCTAGTATTTAGGGTGTGTGCATAGGTTAGAGAATTGAACACTATTAATTGTTGAAGTATATATATTTAAGTTACACCCTCTCCAATAGGTTAAGCATTTGGAGTAGATGGTTGTTTAACATTAACAAGTGCCACAGCCTTAAATTCCATGCAGATTGGCTATCAGATGTGTTACTTGTTGGAATAATATGTTTTTATTCTGGCATTTGTGTTATACAGTCTTGTAAACAGTCACATTTGATTTGGCCCAACATTAGTAGAGAAGCTGAAAACTTCTACTGCGATGTGTTGATATGGTATATGCTGCATAATGCTTGCATTCTTCCTGCAGTTATCCTTGTGGATTTTCCTTCTTTTTTTTTTGTTATTTACATTGATTTCAGCTAGTATAGTCATGTTATAATGAGTGGTTTGATTCAGAATTTGTCTTCGTAACCAAAAAATATGGAAGCACAGGCAAGGCATGGAACTCGTGCCCCTACAAAGAAAAGGATGCGGGAATTAGAATCTTTAGAGGCCCACTTGGAGGTCCTTCTACAAGATGCAAAAGAACTGAAATTGCCTTTGCAGAAAGTTCCTGCCTGGTTATGGAAATGGGAATCTCCTTGGAGAGGTAAGCATAAAGGTGGAGAAATTACTAGTGAAGGAGAAGCTGAACTTTTTAATCTTGGGATCAGAAGCAGAGAAAGATTTCCTGAACTGTTTAATGAGGATTACCACCCAGATGTATATCTCATAAAAACCACCCAGGTTGGCCATTATTTATTCATTTACAAGTTGTTGATATTTACTTACTCAGATGAAGGCCTTCCCTTGAGGGATTACTTTTATAATGAGACTTGCGTGATTGAGATTTTTTTTTTATTTCTTTGGACCTTTATTTGCACTTTTGGCATCTGTCAAAATATATCACCATAAATTCCCGTTTGGTCGAGGTTTCCACATAGATGGAAGTTTCCTCAGCACAGTGACTTCAATATCTATTTTGTTTTTGCTTTACCTCTGCCATAAGGATGTGTTGTTATTATAATCACCTTTGCCTAATAATGAGATAGGTCCCTCGGGCATCAGCTAGTGCCGTGGCATTTGGCATGGGGCTTTTTAGTGGGAAAGGAAATCTTGGACCACAACATCATCGAGCTTTTGCAGTTACAAGTGAAAGTCGTGCAAGTGATATAATGCTGAGATTTCATGATTGTTGCCAAAATTACAAGGTACATATTTTGATCTATTTTTTGGAATCCACACCCATACACGTGCTTACCTTGACATAATAGATGAACTTAAGGTTGTATTGAAAACATCTTTTGAGTGCTTGGACTGTAATAATCTTGATATTTGTCATAGGAATGGCAATGATATGACAAGACAGCATAGATTCGAGTTTTCATATTCAGCATGGGGTTTGGTAGTATTGTTTAGCAGTGTAGTATGACTTTACTGCCTATACATTGGTTGAGTACCAAACTTTTACTTTTCCTTGGACATTGCTTTGGTGCTATTCTGACCATTTTGCTCATCTGTTAAACAGTGCCACCTAAAGAAACTTTATAGACTATGCGACCAGTCAAAGAATACTATGGATTGTTGTCCCATGAAAATCACCTATGTCGAATATGATATCTCTATCCACCTAAACCAAATGTAAGGTTTCCAAGATTATGCTTGTGTCAAGAACTTTTGGGTTGCATTGCTCCTCAAAAGAGGAATATACCACTTATTTCAACTTGTGATTTTGACCAATGGAGGCTGAAGTTTCATCCTTTTGCTTCCCAATTGACTCCCTTGTAGAAGAAAAGAGTCAGCGAAAGCCTTTAAGGACTGGACAGTGGCTTCCAAATAATCTATTTGTGAACCAAATGCTTCTTTCATTGCATATACATCTTGTTTAAAACTTCGAGCTCTGCTTGCAACTCATTATCACTCACACCTTCCATGTTTTAAAGTTAGACTGTGGCAAAAAAATAGGATCTTCGAGCTCTAATGACAAATTGATGCAGGACAAATGTGGGAAACAGCCTCCTACTAAAAGATGCCACCTAATTAGATATGGGCAGTGGAAGAAGAGGTTATCTAAAGTCGGATTGTGGACTGTTTATTTTATGTTTTGGATTGTGGACTGGTTTGTAGCAAAAAAGGTTGGTAATATATTGGGCTTTTAGGGTTTGATAAAATGTGAGAAGTTAATGGGGTTTGAAGTTGAAATGGGGCAAGATTGAGTAAGATCTGGTCATTTTTTGGGAACGTGAACAGTAATAGAAGCTACTTTATGGTTTTCAATTGTATTAAATTGAAGTTCTAAGGTGAGGAGGATTGGGATTTGCACTATAAGTTTTACATGGTTTCAAAGAAAGGTGAAACAAATCTAGTTATTGCTTTAGGTGACTTAGATTGCAGAATATTTAGAGAAGACGAGGAGGGGCAGGAGGAGGGGGGAAAAGAAAGAACCATACACCATCTTCAGACGAGTTATCACAAAACACAATCACAATCCTCCTAAAAATCAACTTGATCGAATCAATGGGAATAACTGCCATAAGATAAATGTGAAGATTGAAGAAGTTGAGAGATTATGGGATAGATTTCATTTCTTGGCTTCTTTTTGGACTTCAACGACTAAGGATTTTGATGACATACCTCATTTTTGTAGCAGAGCTGGCTGGAAAGCCTCATGCTTGTACATTGATTTTTTTAATTTTGTTGTTTTTCCACCGTTTGTGTTGGACTTCTNAGAGAGAAAAAAAAATGAAAGATAAAATAGATTTTAGTCAAGTGGGCCAAAAGTTTTATTTTTTAATAATGGTGGGCAAAAAAATTTATCTTTAATCTTGGCCCAAAAATTTTGTTTTTAATATTGTGCTAAAAGTTTTATTTTTTTAATAGATATTGATAGATTATGATAGGTCAAATATTTGATTTTTTAATAAGTTTAGATAGATAATAGTGAGTTCAATTTTTTTTGTTTTAAATAGACTTAATTTTTTAATTGTTTTGGGTAAATAATATTAGTCTNCTTGTCCCCCATTGATTCGACTTTTAGTTATTAATAAAGTATGTTTCTTATCCAAAATAAAAAATAAAAAAAAGNCTTGTCCCCCATTGATTCGACTTTTAGTTATTAATAAAGTATGTTTCTTATCCAAAAAAAAAAATTAAAAAAAAANTGTTTTTAATATTGTGCTAAAAGTTTTATTTTTTTAATAGATATTGATAGATTATGATAGGTCAAATATTTGATTTTTTAATAAGTTTAGATAGATAATAGTGAGTTCAATTTTTTTTTGTTTTAAATAGACTTAATTTTTTAATTGTTTTGGGTAAATAATATTAGTCTAATATAAATGAGGGGGGCACACTTAATATATATGTATAAATATATAATACATATATCTAACTAATAAAAAAAAAATTGAGTGAGGCACGTGCTCACCCTGGCCCTTACCTCCTTCCGCCTATGGTTGCTCCTAATGAATGGGTGGTGTGGTGAGGGTGGAAATCATGTTGGACCGCCAGTACACTCGTAGATGTGTGTAGAAGTTTTAATTAAGACGAATTATTCAGGCTCGATTTATATAAAATTCGGTTCGAACTCAATTAGTGTTCTAAATGGTCGAAAACTAATTTGAAAAGTTTGGCTCGTTTATATATAAAATAGTTGAATTACTCAGACTTGAGTTTGCCTTAATTTTTAAATGAACTAAGTTTAAACAATTTTTTTAACTTATTTTAAAAAAAAAATTCGTCAAACTCATATTCAAATTCGCAAAACTTAATCCGATTAACAATTTTGTACGCGTAAGATGATGCCTATCATGCCATGAGTTGCAGACCATGTAAATTTGGACTTTATGGGATCTACTAGTCCATTGTACCTTGGACAAGTATCCAAGAGTCATGGGCCTTTTTGATCTAAAAAAGGTAACACTGTTAAATGAATTTTTGTTTGGGAAACAGGTTGTATGAAGATCAAATTCGTGCCCTTTAAATTTAAAAGGTCGGGAGAGTGGTTGATTATTATGCCAAAATGAATCGAGTCACTTAAATTTGGCTTCATTTCAAACTTGGTCGAATGTGATTAATTTTTAAACTAATTTAGTGTTTAAGGCAAACAAAAGTGATGTTTACATTGGTGAATTTTTACTTTTTTTTTTTACGTACCAAAATAATTTTTACTTTTATAAAGCCATCTTCTAATTTTTTTCCTTTTGTTGTTAAGTCAACGCAACTCAACAAATTTTTAATTTTAATTTATTTAAGATCAGTTGCAAGAATTCTATTTTTTTTATTAGGCTATATCAAAAATAATATGTTTGGTTAGACCATAAATTATTATATTATTTTATTTACAATTATTTTAATTTTGCATTTACCTCTCACATTATCATTGAAAATGTATCAAATCATTTTCCCTCATAAGTGCATTATTAGGTCTTCTATAAGCATATCCAAATTCCTTAAATTGATTTTCTCTTAATTTATAGTTTAATAAGGGTAACCTGTGCTTAAAAGTACAATTCAATGTAAATGATTTTGAGAGAAATATTAGTGATTGTTGAATAAATTTATTTGAAATCGTCAGATAAGATTATTGAAACTTGTCTTATTTTATATTATATAATTTATGTTGCTTCTTCGATTTTACGAATATACTAATTTTTTAATTTTATCACACATTCATCTTAATATTCTTATATTTATAATAATTAATTTTTGAGCGTATTGTTTCATACTTACTTACCTACCATTCCATTTCATATATTGATCTAATGACGGTCATATGTATGTCAATCACATGTCATGCTTCAACTCTATGGTTAACACCATCTTCAATCTCTCTCTTTATTAATAATTGATCTCAAAATACATACAGTACTCGTCATTTGAGTATTTATTTGTTCACGAGTATTTCTTGATTTTCGATTTTTAATATCTCTTTTAGGGGTGTCTATGGGTGGGCCGGGCTGAATAGTGTAGGCCCATGTCGTTATTCAAATGAATTATTGGCGTGGCTCGGGCTTGGCTTCGAGTAGGGGTAGACTATCTGTAGTCTAACCCGTGAGTCTATTGGACGGGCCTACTTGCGGGTTTTTTTATATACATATTTATTTTAAAAATAATGAATATTTTTATAACTTAATATTTATGTAAATTATATTTTTGAGTCAAAATAGATAAAAATAAAATAATGAACTACATTAAATAAAATGAATAAATCTCAACTAGGTTGACACCTACTAATTTATCTGTCATTTAAAACTTATATGTTTAATACATGTAAAAAAAAAATACATTATTTATAATATATAAAATTTTAAAATTTCAAATTTTGATACTGGAAGACTTATTCAAAATTTTAAATTTAATGATTTAAAAATATAAATTTTTTTTAAAGGAATGGAGGGTTTAGTTGGGCTTGCGGGCGGGACTCTTGGGTCGGACTTCAAGTCAGGTAATGAGTTTGGAAATAAATCCAAGCCCTCTATTTAAAGATATAGGGCTCAGCTTCGGGCGGTCCAACTATCTGGTCTATCAGATTTCAAATCTATTTTTTTTTAAATCGGATAATAAGACCTGCGAGTAACCCCCCCCCATATTTATTTATTTTTTTGTATTGCGGTAATAAGTAATAACTCGGACACTGCGAAGCAATTTAATTCCATGTACCTCGTAGTACCAAATCCAGAAACAAAAGATTGGCTCATCCTTTTCTGTATTTGTCCAATCCGACACGAGAGAGAGAGAGAGAGAATGGGAAAGGAAGCCATGCCTGGTTTTGTGCTACTGTTCTTGTTGTTGTTGTTAAGAGTATTGATACACTCAGACGCTGACGAAGAAGGATTCGACGTTCGCCAACATCTCTCAACTGTCTCTAGGTTTCTCTCTCTTAACATCTCTCTCAACAGTGAAACATTATTTTGTTTATTTTCTGTGTTTTTCCTTGAGTTTTGTTTTGCATTTGTTGGAATTTCAGATTTCTTCGCTTATACAACAATTGGGAACATTTCGAGTAGTTTTAGAGCCCGATCGTGGCATGAATTGAAGAGCTTATGTATCTGTGTAGAGAAATCTGTGTCTATCATTATATATCTATCGTATCATTGTTTATTTCCCAAAAGATCTTGTAATCTCTCTAGCGGTTTTTGAATGATGAAATTCATGAGATTCAAATTTACAGAGCAATGACGAGATAAAGACGTGGTCAAGTATTCATTTTTTTCGGACTTTTTTATGGTATTCATTTGAGCACATATTGTTACCAGAAGCACATATTAACATAAATAGCTAACATGCTCATTTTATTGTTTCCACTGGAATTTTTTAACTGATTACTTCTTTCTATTTTGTTTTCCAGATATGATGTTGTGAAAGACATTTCTGACAATTCTTTTGTTCCTTCCAAGATTCCAGATCAATGTACTCCTATCCATTTAAATCTTGTGGTAATCCTCACTTACAACCTCAGAACTGATATTGGGAATGGCTAGTATTTAGGGTGTGTGCATAGGTTAGAGAATTGAACACTATTAATTGTTGAAGTATATATATTTAAGTTACACCCTCTCCAATAGGTTAAGCATTTGGAGTAGATGGTTGTTTAACATTAACAAGTGCCACAGCCTTAAATTCCATGCAGATTGGCTATCAGATGTGTTACTTGTTGGAATAATATGTTTTTATTCTGGCATTTGTGTTATACAGTCTTGTAAACAGTCACATTTGATTTGGCCCAACATTAGTAGAGAAGCTGAAAACTTCTACTGCGATGTGTTGATATGGTATATGCTGCATAATGCTTGCATTCTTCCTGCAGTTATCCTTGTGGATTTTCCTTCTTTTTTTTTTGTTATTTACATTGATTTCAGCTAGTATAGTCATGTTATAATGAGTGGTTTGATTCAGAATTTGTCTTCGTAACCAAAAAATATGGAAGCACAGGCAAGGCATGGAACTCGTGCCCCTACAAAGAAAAGGATGCGGGAATTAGAATCTTTAGAGGCCCACTTGGAGGTCCTTCTACAAGATGCAAAAGAACTGAAATTGCCTTTGCAGAAAGTTCCTGCCTGGTTATGGAAATGGGAATCTCCTTGGAGAGGTAAGCATAAAGGTGGAGAAATTACTAGTGAAGGAGAAGCTGAACTTTTTAATCTTGGGATCAGAAGCAGAGAAAGATTTCCTGAACTGTTTAATGAGGATTACCACCCAGATGTATATCTCATAAAAACCACCCAGGTTGGCCATTATTTATTCATTTACAAGTTGTTGATATTTACTTACTCAGATGAAGGCCTTCCCTTGAGGGATTACTTTTATAATGAGACTTGCGTGATTGAGATTTTTTTTTTATTTCTTTGGACCTTTATTTGCACTTTTGGCATCTGTCAAAATATATCACCATAAATTCCCGTTTGGTCGAGGTTTCCACATAGATGGAAGTTTCCTCAGCACAGTGACTTCAATATCTATTTTGTTTTTGCTTTACCTCTGCCATAAGGATGTGTTGTTATTATAATCACCTTTGCCTAATAATGAGATAGGTCCCTCGGGCATCAGCTAGTGCCGTGGCATTTGGCATGGGGCTTTTTAGTGGGAAAGGAAATCTTGGACCACAACATCATCGAGCTTTTGCAGTTACAAGTGAAAGTCGTGCAAGTGATATAATGCTGAGATTTCATGATTGTTGCCAAAATTACAAGGTACATATTTTGATCTATTTTTTGGAATCCACACCCATACACGTGCTTACCTTGACATAATAGATGAACTTAAGGTTGTATTGAAAACATCTTTTGAGTGCTTGGACTGTAATAATCTTGATATTTGTCATAGGAATGGCAATGATATGACAAGACAGCATAGATTCGAGTTTTCATATTCAGCATGGGGTTTGGTAGTATTGTTTAGCAGTGTAGTATGACTTTACTGCCTATACATTGGTTGAGTACCAAACTTTTACTTTTCCTTGGACATTGCTTTGGTGCTATTCTGACCATTTTGCTCATCTGTTAAACAGTGCCACCTAAAGAAACTTTATAGACTATGCGACCAGTCAAAGAATACTATGGATTGTTGTCCCATGAAAATCACCTATGTCGAATATGATATCTCTATCCACCTAAACCAAATGTAAGGTTTCCAAGATTATGCTTGTGTCAAGAACTTTTGGGTTGCATTGCTCCTCAAAAGAGGAATATACCACTTATTTCAACTTGTGATTTTGACCAATGGAGGCTGAAGTTTCATCCTTTTGCTTCCCA
This sequence comes from Ilex paraguariensis, assembly GCA_963454935.2. Classification (NCBI taxonomy): domain Eukaryota; kingdom Viridiplantae; phylum Streptophyta; class Magnoliopsida; order Aquifoliales; family Aquifoliaceae; genus Ilex; species Ilex paraguariensis. The sequence goes on along the minus strand of CAUOFW020000725.1, from coordinate 2,343,251 downwards.
ATTGACTCCCTTGTAGAAGAAAAGAGTCAGCGAAAGCCTTTAAGGACTGGACAGTGGCTTCCAAATAATCTATTTGTGAACCAAATGCTTCTTTCATTGCATATACATCTTGTTTAAAACTTCGAGCTCTGCTTGCAACTCATTATCACTCACACCTTCCATGTTTTAAAGTTAGACTGTGGCAAAAAAATAGGATCTTCGAGCTCTAATGACAAATTGATGCAGGACAAATGTGGGAAACAGCCTCCTACTAAAAGATGCCACCTAATTAGATATGGGCAGCGGAAGAAGAGGTTATCTAAAGTCGGATTGTGGACTGTTTATTTTATGTTTTGGATTGTGGACTGGTTTGTAGCAAAAAAGGTTGGTAATATATTGGGCTTTTAGGGTTTGATAAAATGTGAGAAGTTAATGGGGTTTGAAGTTGAAATGGGGCAAGATTGAGTAAGATCTGGTCATTTTTTGGGAACGTGAACAGTAATAGAAGCTACTTTATGGTTTTCAATTGTATTAAATTGAAGTTCTAAGGTGAGGAGGATTGGGATTTGCACTATAAGTTTTACATGGTTTCAAAGAAAGGTGAAACAAATCTAGTTATTGCTTTAGGTGACTTAGATTGCAGAATATTTAGAGAAGACGAGGAGGGGCAGGAGGAGGGGGGAAAAGAAAGAACCATACACCATCTTCAGACGAGTTATCACAAAACACAATCACAATCCTCCTAAAAATCAACTTGATCAAATCAATGGGAATAACTGCCATAAGATAAATGTGAAGATTGAAGAAGTTGAGAGATTATGGGATAGATTTCATTTCTTGGCTTCTTTTTGGACTTCAACGACTAAGGATTTTGATGACATCCCTCATTTTTGTAGCAGAGCTGGCTGGAAAGCCTCATGCTTGTACATTGATTTTTTTAATTTTGTTGTTTTTCCACCGTTTGTGTTGGACTTCTTGTCCCCCATTGATTCGACTTTTAGTTATTAATAAAGTATGTTTCTTATCCAAAATAAAAAATAAAAAAAAGTTGGGAATAACTACAATCCAAACTTCATTACTTGACCCAATTTATGACCCATGGACTATGGCTGCGACTCATATCCAACATTTATTGAGATGGCCAAAATACCCTTGACGCCAAAAACTATTCAAAGCATGGATAAATCTGACCAGCAATATATTGTTGACTTTAGGAATTACATAATGATTCTATGAATTACTACAGACATCTTTCGCTAGACCACAAATATTTTTGGCTTTCGGTGTGGCGCATAGCTCTTGCTTTAGGCTTCGAAAGCCAGTGGTACTTGCCCAACCAAATAATATGTTTTGCATCATCAAAACTTGATGGGTAGTGATATATAATTAAGGTTAACAAGAACTTCCAAAGGAACCAGACGATTTTAGCAAATATGATGTCAGAGGTAATGTAAGGTTGAGCCTTTCGCTGATGTCACAGACCGAAACTCAAATGCTATATCTATATCATTAGTGTCTATTTTCAAGTGTTTGAACACAGTTGCTATACCTTTTATCTGTGGATGCAGGCTTTTAGGAAAAGTCAGGAGCCTACTGTTCATAAACTTAAGGAACCCATCTTAGATGAGATTATGCGTGCATTAGTAAGGCGATATGAGCTAAATTTTACAAGGCAGGATACCTCTTCCCTCTGGTTTTTATGCAAACAGGTCTTTACTCTTCCCTTTAATGAGGCCTCCCACACATACTAAACATGCTTCTCTGATCTGATGTGTCTTTTTTGGTAATCGTCCCTATTGATTTCGAATTTGGCAGGAAGCATCCTTATTGAACATAACTGGTCAAGCTTGTGCTTTGTTTAGCCCTTCTGAGGTAAGTAACTGCAGTGCTTGTTAACTTGTTTTGATAATTATCCCATCTGCTTATGCATAGGTTATTCCCTATATATATATATATGTGGATGGTTATTTGGTCTATATGGTTGTTGTGTTGCAAATTAAGCCTATTTCTAGTATCATGGTAGTTGGCTGTGATATTTGTTGGAGCTTGTATGTTTTCTTGCATTCTTTATGCTTACTGACTTGCAGCTTACGCACATTTTTAGGTAGCATTGTTGGAGTGGACAGATGATTTGGAGTTGTTCATATTGAAAGGTTATGGTAATTCATTAAACTACCGAATGGGGGTGCCACTGCTCGAAGATGTTGTTCAGTCCATGGAGCAAGCTATTAAGTCTAAGGAAGGTAAATCTCTTGAACATGGTATATCCTATGTCCTCTCATGTTTTGTTCTTTTCTTGAAACAAACATGGGCAGCAATTTTCTTCAGGTTTGAAATTCTGATGGGAAGTCATGAATGAAGGAGCTTAATTGATTGATTGTGATCTCTTAACCCTGAGGGAGTGTGGTTCCAAAAGGGTTGGCATGGACCACAAATGATAACTAGCAGGCTAAGCATAAACTGGGTTCTAATAATATTATAACTAGGGATAACCTGTGCATGAAGGCACGGTACAACGTAAACCAACCAGTTAATTCTCCAAAAAAATTAATTTAATTTCCTTTAATTTAAGCAATTGAAATTAATATAGTCCCCAAATATTATTTGGAGACTATTTCGGCAAAGTTTACTTTAAAAATAAGAACCTAGAAAAATCTCAACCTATCTACAAAAATCAAAATTTCTTGAATGCACAATACAATCAAATCAAAGCTACAAATTCAACTTGGTTTCCTTTGAAAATAGAAGATCATAAAATACTAACCTATATACAGAACAGAAAAACAAACGAAACAATCCCCTAAGTTCAACGATTTATACCCAATCACCTAAACAATCAGTAATTTCACATCAAGTTAATCATATCCTCATAATCGTGAAATTAGTTTACCANTGATATCGAGTCACTCGGTATTTACGGGTATTCCGCGGGTTGATGGGTAATCAACGGGCCCCCGGATTTTGGGGTGTCACAAATATAAATGAGGGGGACACACTNCAGTAATTTCACATCAAGTTAATCATATCCTCATAATCGTGAAATTAGTTTACCACGCAAATTCGATTAAGTTGATATAGTAATTGTCCTTGCATAAAGACACGAAGTAACGAAAACTTGAATTAGAACTCAAAAAATATTATTGTGCCTAAAGGCACTTTGCAACCTAAAATAAATGGTTAATTTGAAATGATTTTTTCAACATTTGCTTTAATTAAATAGATTGAAATCAATCAAGCCCCCACTAATTTTTCAAAAAATTTGGCAAAATTTCCTATAAAAATAGGAGCTCAAGAAGATTTCAACCTGTCCACAAAACTCACAATCATACAGAACAATCATAATAATGCCTCGTACCACTACAATTCAATTCTATTTTNTAGGTTGACACCTACTAATTTATCTGTCATTTAAAACTTATATGTTTAATACATGTAAAAAAAAATAATACATTATTTATAATATCTAAAATTTTAAAATCTCAAATTTCGATATTGAGAGACTTATTCAAAATTTTAAATTTAATGGTTTAAAAATATAATTTTNATCATCATACATCACAACTTAATTCCATACTCAACCATAAATTCACATCAAAACCAAACATANTTCGATATTGAGAGACTTATTCAAAATTTTAAATTTAATGGTTTAAAAATATAATTTTTTTTTAAAGGAATGGCGGGTTTAGTTGGGCTTGCGGGCGGGACTCTTGGGTCAGACTTCGGGTCAGGTAATGAGTTTGGAAATAAATCCAAGCCCCTTATTTAAAGATATTGGGCTCAGCTTCGGGCGGTCCAACTATGTGATCTATCAAGTTTCAAATCTATTTTTTTTAGACCAAATAATAGATAATAGGACCTGCCAGGAACCCCGNACACACAAATCCACATAGTTATGCCTAAACAAAAATAAGAAATAAAATTAAAGAATGACCAAAATACGTAATTATATATAGTATATTTGTAAAATGAGTCATTCTTTAATCTATTTTATCAAAATGAGTCATTTATCTGCACATAATTGTAAAAACAATTTCTCCATCACAGCCTTGAATGTAATTGTATCAATCCAAATCCGTAGCTTCCAACTCGGAGAATGTACAACAATCTAACATTTACAAAAACAGTTAAATTTAGTACACGATAGGAATTTTAAAATTATAAACTTGAAAATATAAAATAAACTATAAAAAATAAATTTAGTTACCTTATTCAAACAACCCCATCAAAAAAGATGGGTTGCATTTAGTCTTTTTAACTCCTGCACTGTTTTATCCCAATTCTATAAATGAAATAACATAAATAAAACGTTTGATCAATAAAATAATATTGTTAAAATGTTAGCAATGTAATACCACTTGGAACGAAGTACTTACCTTTTCCTTGTTAGAAGAGGTTGATATTCTTTTTCTTTTACACTTTGCATTTGCAGTAACGACTGTTCTTTCCTTTGCCTTTTAGATAGTAAGCATAAATAAGTAAAATCATTATATAGAAAAAAAAAGTCTAATCTATAAACAAACTGATGTGTCATGACACTACCTCAGAAATGAGGATGTCATTGAGTTCGCGTTCATCGCGGATCACAACACCAATATTTTTTTTCTTGAGCAATTGAACCTATACATGAATATGCATTTAACAGGTAAATGAACACAAACTATATGAGAAAAAATTAGTAAGAATAAGAGTGATATGAAACTTATCTTACGGTTTGCTCTAAGTTNAGCAACAACATACGAAGATTAACGTTCCTGCTAAGGGCACAGGATGTAACAGCCTGCATCAAGCAGGCCACAAAGTTTATTAATGCTCCTTTCTAATCACACATGCCTTTTAACATCAACATTTTAAAACGTGGATGTTTCAAGGCAAAGAAATTTATGTAGCTCCCAGGGAATGTAAGCTGTCAAAGTAGAGATGTGGCCAAAGGNCACGACCAAAAATAGTGAGATATTTCTTTTTTCAATGTTGAGAGTTTGCAGTGGTGGTTAGTACACTATGATGGCTGCAAATATAAGAAACAGAGTAAATCAAAAAATTAGAAATATTCGTTAAATACACATATTCATACTACTTGACATACAATCTCTATCAATTAACACACAATCTACCTCTATTTCATACTTCATAGGAATCCAACATTACTGAAAAACAAATGTGCAACCTTCTTGGAACAAAGTGCATTGGTATGCATAATTGAAAAACAAAATCAAACAAAAACCNATTTTGCGGTTATGAAAAAAATAAAAAAAAATAGATGTTTAAACTCACACGACCAAAAATAGTGAGATATTTCTTTTTTCAATGTTGAGAGTTTGCAGTGGTGGTTAGTACACTATGATGGCTGCAAATATAAGAAACAGAGTAAATCAAAAAATTAGAAATATTCGTTAAATACACATATTCATACTACTTGACATACAATCTCTATCAATTAACACACAATCTACCTCTATTTCATACTTCATAGGAATCCAACATTATTGAAAAACAAATGTGCAACCTTCTTGGAACAAAGTGCATTGGTATGCATAATTGAAAAACAAAATCAAACAAAAACANTGTTCCTTGACCCAAATTTGATTACTTTGGTCTTTCATCATCCAAATATCAACATGTGATCTGCATTGCTTGAAGTCCACTAAGCATAGCGACCCTTTCATTGATAGCAGGCGAACACAGTTATCAAAAGGGCCTGAATAAGCACGGGGACACAAAACGATTTCATATTCTTCCGTAGCCAAATCGAAAGCATATATGTTCATAGGGTCTCCACTATTTATGTGTTCATCTCCAAACCAATAAATTGATCCATTCAAGCAGATTGGGAATCTACTATCAATGATAAAATGAGGGGAATTGGCATTTGATCCAAGACCCTTGAGCAGATACCCAGATATAAGTATGTGGATCGGAGAGGTCATTCTTTATCAGTGCACTGAAGTAATGATCATGTTTCCTTTAGGCGATCCATGGAGGGAAGGTGTGTTTTTACCAATGGAAAAGGTTCAAAGGGAGCAAACTTCACATTTGAAAATTCTGATTTTGCAATTCAAACATCTTGTACAATTTTCTTTGCCTAAACTCTCTCTCATTTACACCAGGTATTTACCAAAACTTACCAACAAGTACCCAGTGATAAAATCCAACAGCATTCTATGATCATCATATGACACTGCTTACCTTTTGGAAGATAGGATATTCAGCCTTAAATCTAGTACAAGCAAATTCCTGCGCCACCTGGCTTGTCCCGGGCTCTTGTTTCATGAATTGATTGCATGGAAATGCCAAGATCTCAAAATCTGATATCAAAACACATAAACACATACATAGTGAAGTCTAAGCAAATGTTCTAATAAAATAACCAAAGCCTAAACATGTATGATTCTCTAAAATGGTCAAAAGCAATTTATATATGAAAAACATGAACATGTTTCATGAACAACCTAATATAATGAGCAATCAAGCAAAAATTAATCAAACATCAATTTACACACCCAGACACCCCAATAAACATTTAACTTGAGAAAGAAACAAAAAACAAAGATAATACAAGTCATGGTTATTTCATGGTTTTCTTAAAAATAACAAAATCAAGCAAAAGAAATCATAGGTTTTTGAAAAGTTCATACCTTTATTCTTGTATTGTCGTACAGCTCAGTCAACTGGGTATAGTTGGATTGTGTAAACCCACTGTTACAGCACCCACACAGAAAAATCAAACCTCACCCATTAAGAAAAAAAAAGAGTACTTATAAAAATTGAGCTNGCAGCTACAGAAACCTCATTCCTCTAAAGAATTGGACAAAAAAGCTCAACCCCCCTTGCTCGACTATAATCCCAAAACCCCTAAATAAGTAATACGATGAGGCTTAGTTTGATTGCAAGAAAAAGCATTAATATGCTGTCCAAGAGGCACTTTGAGAGCTAGATGCGAAGCTATCATCACCATCTTAGCCTCCATCAGAACCCAAAAGAGCATTATTGACATCGTCGAAGCCTTAAATCCCATCTTCAATTCTCCATCTATGTTCAAACTCTTTCAACGTATCCAAATTTTCCATCACCTCGCAAAGATTTCCCCCTCTTCTATACTCCTTGATTCATAAGCATTCATCAATCTTGCTTACTCTTCTACACCCTTTAGTGACCCAAGAACCCTTACCCACCCTTCTTCAAGCATCTACCTCTAACGCCAAAATGGCCCTAATCTATTTTATCTTAGCACAGGCGATGTTATAAGGGTCATGGGGCATCTGGGCATGGATCGAGGTAGGCAATACCTTAAAACAATCCAAACCTTTTGCCTTGCCCACAAAGGACTTCGAACACTAACCTCAACGAGCATATTAAACGACCCAAAAGCCAATTGGGCTTTATGAAATCTTGCAATAGAAAGCCCAAGTTCATTTGTGTTAAGAATAGTAGGGTAGTATATATAAATTGTTAATAGTAAGAGGGTGTATGTGTAATTTTTATTATTGTAGGTTAACTATAAATACAAGTGATTGATGAGAGCTAGGTTAAGTTTTAATCTCTCTGTTTCTCTCTAATATTGTGTTAATTCTCCACACTTAACATGGTATCAGAGCGATTACGATCACAACTATATTTTAAATAAATTAATTCTATTTGTGAGTACTGTGGTGGTGCCGGTGTTTGTTGAAGCATAAGAGGAGGTGGTCTGTTTGTGGTACTGGTGTGGTACCGTTGCTTGTCGAAGCACAGTGGTGGTGGTGGTGATACTGTCATCGTGGTTTTGGTGTATGTCGATTAAATCGGTGGTGGTGATACCGTTGTGGTGGTCTGTTCTTCGCCGCTGTCTGTTATTCATCGTGGTGGTTGCCGCAGTTGTGGTGGTGGTGTTAGTTGTTGTGGTGGGTTGCCGTTTGTAGTTGTGGTGAGGCGCAGTCAAGACCAAGGTTCACTGCCGGAGTTGTGGTGGTGGTGTTAGCTGTTGTGGTGGGTTGCCGTTTGTAGTTGTGGTGAGGCGCAGTATAGACTAGGGTTCAGTAAAACCCTAATCAGCGAACGGAGAAGACAAGGTCCAGACCCTTGTCCAGATCCGATCCACCTCGATCCAACCCGGTTCTAATCCAGCCCAATTAAATCGGGTCCAACCCCCGGTCTAGCCTAGACCGAATCAATCCCGGTTCGGTCCCAGTTCATCTGTCCAGTGAGTGTTTGTAGTCCGATTCAGATAGTTCTGCACCGATTCAGTTAGTTTTCACCCCGGTTCAGCGGTCCAGCGTGCCTAATCAGTCCGATTCAGTGATTCAGTGAGCTAAACCAGCCCAGTTCAGTGGTCCTGTCCCAGCAACAGGCTGTTCCATCTCCATCCATTGCTATTTTTGCCCAGTCAAGTACTGTTTTCACATGTTTATTGTTCTCCACTCATAGACCTTGGATCATAGACTCTGGCGCCTCGGACGATATGACTGGTGCGTCTGACNAAACCAAAAATAAATGGTCATTGCCTTATCAAATTAGAAGCCTAATGTGATCACTAAAGCCACATATCAATTCCGACACTTTCTTCATAGTTTACTATACTGAAATTGTTTTGAATAGATTATATCATGTTCTCCTCTCCTCTTGAATTGGGTGATCGAGTTTTGAGATTATGTAATAGTTATAGTTGTTTGTTGCGATGATAAGATATTTTGTTGCTTATTAGTTCTCATTGGCTACCTGTTGTCCTCTATTTCGAGTTTCTGCAGATTAGTATCACNAAGATTGGTACAGGGCATGAAGCTGGTGGCCTATATTATCTTGACTTTGATTCACCTACCCGAGCTCTACAAACCTTGTTGTCTCCTTTTCAATGACACTGTCGTCTTGGATATCCCTCTCTCCAGAATCTGAAGCGTCAAGTTCCCAGTCNTTCTGCAGAGTAGTTTTAGCTATAGTGAACTGCTAAATATAATCCGTTAAAAAAAACAAAAAAGAAGAACTGCTAAACATATATGATCATGGTGATTTGTCCAAAGATCTGTCATAAGCCTAAAATTATTCCTTGATGAATGCTTTGGAAAATAAAGAAACCAAGGAAAGATGTGTGATGATTGCAAATTATTGGGCTTTGTATCAGTTTTCTGCTTGATCTGGGTAGAATCCACAGATTATGAACTCTTCAACTTTCTTGCATGGTAAAGAATCAGTGNTTTGGTTGTCGTATACGTACTTTACGTTCCGATAATGTTCGAGAATATGAATCTGATACTTTTTCAACTTATCTTAGTAAACTTGGCATTATTCATCAAACTTCTTGTGCTTACACCTCTCCACAAAATGATGGTGTTGAACGNATGCTTTGGAAAATAAAGAAACCAAGGAAAGATGTGTGATGATTGCAAATTATTGGGCTTTGTATCAGTTTTCTGCTTGATCTGGGTAGAATCCATAGATTATGAACTCTTCAACTTTCTTCCATGGTAAAGAATCAGTGGCCAAATTGCAATCAGTCAAGTTTATTCAAGTAGACCAAAATTAATCAAATAGGCAATGCAAGAGCAATTCATTATACAACTATAACCAAATTTCAACTAACAATGCAACTCCCAGTAAATTAATTCCTAAAACACAATGGCAATGATTTGCGTGTGTGTGTCTCTTAGACATTTCAACAAACAGTTCATGGGCACTATGATGGGGGTCTGGGTTTTGGTCATTTCAGCGAACATTTCAGTNGTCAAGTTTATTCAAGTAGACCAAAATTAATCAAATAGGCAATGCAAGAGCAATTCATTATACAACTATAACCAAATTTCAACTAACAATGCAACTCCCAGTAAATTAATTCCTAAAACACAATGGCAATGATTTGCGTGTGTGTGTCTCTTAGACATTTCAACAAACAGTTCATGGGCACTATGATGGGGGTCTGGTTTTTGGTCATTTCAGCGAACATTTCAGTGAAAGACACAAAGAGGGGAGGGGAGGGGAGGGGATAAAGAGAAATACCTAGGATGGTTTTACCAACTTGCAGATTAATAGCACACCCAGATACACAAGATAATGACTACCAAAGATCTATATATACCAAAACCTAGACCCCAATCATAATTATTCCAAATCAAACCACCAATAAGGTTTCTCTAGCGATCTGATTTTTGCGCAGAAGAGGGATGGTGGGGAGAGAAAAAGAAGAGAAGAGGGATACCTGGGAGAAGAGGGCGTTGTGGCGCGGTTTCTCTAGCTCTGGCGCGATGGCTATGGTGGCTCTGCCTCTAGCTTTGGTGATGGTGAGAGAGAGAGATTGAGTGTTTGTGTGTTTGGGGAGAAAATTAAGGGGAGGGGGGGATAGGAAGAGAGAGGAAGGGTGGGGGAAGTGACCACTGTCTCGCCGCCTGCTCTCTGACAGTGAAGAGATTGAGATGCCCCATGCTCTTTGACGGTGAAGAGATTGAGATGAGAGAGAGGACATGAGAGAGAAGAGATATGGGAAAGAGCCANGCTTTGGTGATGGTGAGAGAGAGAGACTGAGTGTTTGTGTGTTTGGGGAGAAAATTAAGGGGAGGGGCGGGGGATAGGGAAGAGAGAGGAAGTGTGGGGGAAGTGACCATGTCATGAATTTTGGGAAGTGACCATTGTCTCGCCGCCTGCTCTCTGACGGTGAAGAGATTGAGATGAGAGAGAGGACAGGAGAGAGAAGAGATATGGGAAAGAGCCATTGGGAGAGAGAGGACATGAGAGAGAACAGTCTGGGGAAGAGCCGATGATCTGTGGGGGAAGAGGGCATGAGAGAGAATAGATCTTGGGTTGGGTTGGGTTTGGTTAAGTTGGGTTGGGTTTGGTTAAGTTGGGTTGGATGTGATGGTTGAGTTGGGTTAAGTTGAATGAGATGGATTTAGGGGGAAAATATATGGAATTTTGAATTTGAATGAGATGTATTATGAGCTTTTGGATGTTGAAGCCTTTGGATGAATGAAGACCGTCCGATCGACTTGTTGAAGCCCGCTGTGTTTTATATTATAGATATGATCTTTGTCACTCGATCTTTGATGCCAAACTAGTGCAATAAATTTGAAAGAGTATGCTTTACTTGAGTCAAGCTAAGGAAAAACAGGAAAATAACGAATGGGGTACGATAAAAAGGAAAAATTACAATTCTCTTAAGGTGGTAAACTTAACAAAAGTCAGATGAAAATAAGATAATTGAAGAATTAGTAAGTATGATGAATTACGATGATTTAATCTTATGATGAATTATTGCTGCCAAACATAAAGAATTAGTAAGTACTAATATTGGTCAAAACTTTATAGAATGAACTGTCATAGGTGACACTGTTGATAAATTTTCTTCTTTTTCTAGATTATCTCTCCAATTTAAGTTGAGGGATTCTTGCAAAGCCAAAGCTGAACACCCCTCTCCTCAATTCCTTCCCAAAAAAAAGGAGCATCATTGTTGTGATGTGGCACTGAATCCTAAACTTGATACTAAGACCTTTTTAATGGTTTATATTAGTTCAACTTTTTGCCTGTTGTTCTTGTAGAAGAACATGCTCCTGGGACTTATGAAAAAGCAAGAATGCGGTTTGCTCATGCAGAGACTCTGGTTCCTTTCTCATGTTTGATCGGCCTCTTTCTTGAAGGATATGGTGAGTGTCTTTCCTCTTAGATGTTTGTGATTGTGTTTCCCCTGGGTTTGCTGGTGGGTTGAATCCATAACAGACTTCATATACTTGAACATGTATGTATTGCTGGAGCTATCTACATACATGTTACAAATTGCCTTATGCTTTTTCCTATGGCCTTTGCCCTATATTTCTTATTACCTGGTGTTATTTGTGGAGTACTCAGAGTTTGAACTAATACAAAGAGAACAACCCTTGCAATTCCCTCCAAAGCCGCCCCAGAGAAGAAACGTGAGGGGCAGCGTCGTGGCACCTTTTGCTGGGAATAGCATGTTGGTTCTGTACAACTGTCCAGCTAACCAATCTAATCAATACTTTGTTCGAGTGTTGCACAATGAGCACCCCATTCCGATGGCGGTAAGCCTAGTTCTAGATCACATAAATTTTCTTTACCATTCTGTGATATTTCTGGAGGACTATTTGTGTATTTTGATCCATTGCATCATTTTTTGCATTCAAAATTTATGAGGTGCTTGGCACTTGTGGAAATTTAAAATGTTTTTATTTTTATGGAATTTCTTATTTAAACTACAGCATTATTACAGTTTCTNATTCCGATGGCGGTAAGCCTAGTTCTAGATCACATAAATTTTCTTTACCATTCTGTGGTATTACTGGAGGACTATTTGTGTATTTTGATCCATTGCATCATTTTTTGCATTCAAAATTTATGAGGTGCTTGCCACTTGTGGAAATTTAAAATGTTTTTATTTTTATGGAATTTCTTATTTAAACTACAGCATTATTACAGTTTCACATTGTCCTTCTGTATTGTATATACCTAAAACTCCGAAAATGTTGAATTTGAAACTCAACTGTAGACAACTAGCCATGTTCTCCTTCCAACTCCATATGCTTTTTCTTTACGTTTCAAGCTTGTAAATTGCAAGTTGTTTATGTTNGGAATTTCTTATTTAAACTACAGCATTATTACAGTTTCACATTGTCCTTCTGTATTGTATATACCTAAAACTCCGAAAATGTTGAATTTGAAACTCAACTGTAGACAACTAGCCATGTTCTCCTTCCAACTCCATACGCTTTTTCTTTACGTTTCAAGCTTGTAAATTGCAAGTTGTTTATGTCTGGCGTTTTTTGTGAATAGGGTTGCCATAATTCTGACTTCTGTCCATTTGAAGTTTTCAAGGTATCAGTCTTTTAACCAAACTTCAGAATTCAGTTCTAAGAGATGAGGCCTCTCTTGTTGAAAAACTTTGCTGACTTTGTCCAGGAAAGAATAGCAGCACCTCATTTAAAGCATGACTACAGTACACTCTGCAATGTAAAGTTGGAACCACCAGAGCACAAGCCTGTCACGAGTAAGTTATTACAACTGTTTCGTTGGTTCTTCTGGCTGTGGAATGATGATCCACGNTTCAGAATTCAGTTCTAAGAGATGAGGCCTCTCTTGTTGAAAAACTTTGCTGACTTTGTCCAGGAAAGAATAGCAGCACCTCATTTAAAGCATGACTACAGTACACTCTGCAATGTAAAGTTGGAACCACAAGAGCACAAGCCTGTCACGAGTAAGTTATTACAACTGTTTCGTTGGTTCTTCTGGCTGTGGAATGATGATCCACGGTCCCACAATATTGAGCTATAATTTGTCACTTAAGCATCGTATAAGAATAATTCTCTCTTTCTTTTTCTGCCTTGGCGATGATTTCTTGTCAGCTTGATTTCAGCTGCAGGCAAGAGCTCTTCCTAGCAAGCTCGAATGTTCAGAGATTTTGTTATGATTGGTTCACTCAAAGTCTGATCTGAATCTAACTGTAGGACAGTTGAGTATCAATTGATCATACAGTTGCTTGTCCTTGTATGCTTTGACGGATATAAAATTTCAATTCCGGTGACATGTATGTGTTTTAGGTCATTAATACCCCTATATAAACAGAACATTGTTGTCTTTAAAAGATTGTATGCTTGAGTTGTACCAAAGTGGATATGTTTATCGCTTATAGCAAGATCTGAGAGAACCAGAGAGGTGAGAGGCAGACAATCCCACCAACCTCTTATGGAAAGACTAGTCCGAGAATCTAACCCAACAGATTGCTCATATGGATAAACACTTGTCATCGCTCTCTGGGGTTGACATCTATTTGTATGTATGCGTTAATGTGGATTCGGCAGTTCGCTAGGAAGTTTTCTAGTCACACCAAGAATAGTTCCGAGTGATGAGTGCTGAATTTCAAAATGAGTATCTAGTACCAATGCCTGGATTATTTGTACAAGTGCAGCCCTGAATTTGGAAGACAAAAATAATAGAAATGAATCGAATTATTTTTGTGGGGTGAAAAGTAGTGGACAAAACGTGTACTTAGATTTTGAAGTCCACTTGTGCATCCCATGGATTCTTACAATAATTTTTTAAGGTTAATAGAATTTTTTGTCTTATTTTGTTAGTTTTGTTTTTAATATATTATNTATTTTTGTGGGGTGAAAAGTAGTGGACAAAACGTGTACTTAGATTTTGAAGTCCACTTGCGCATCCCATGGATTCTTACAATAATTTTTTAAGGTTAATAGAATTTTTTGTCTTATTTTGTTAGTTTTGTTTTCAATATATTAANTTTGAAGTCCACTTGTGCATCCCATGGATTCTTACAATAATTTTTTAAGGTTAATAGAATTTTTTGTCTTATTTTGTTAGTTTTGTTTTTAATATATTATTTTTGTTAATGTGGTTTCTAAAGTATTCAATTTGTGTTTAAATGGTCCATATTCAAATAATCTATTAAGTTTATTTTATAGAAATAATGTGTTTATTTATATCGAAAACTTTAAAAGGCCGTTTGTGTAAGAATTATTTAAATATAAATTAAATATTTTAGAGATCAAATTGATAAAATTGATATATTAAAGATTAAACTGACAAAATGAGTATATTTTAAGGACCAAAAATACTACTTACCTTTATTCCATCCTCTATCACGATCAATAATTTTCTGCTTCATGGCATCAATAAGTCGGTTGTATTATAATGTTGCCACAACTCAGTAATTTATTTTTGAAAAATGTTATATACTTCAAATGAAATTTTAAAGTTAAAATTCAAATGCATATCATCTTTTTAATGAGCGTGAGATGAACAAGTTTCGCTGAAAAAATTAATAGGACCCACAAATTTAAGGGATAANAAACTTTAAAAGGCCGTTTGTGTAAGAATTATTTAAATATAAATTAAATATTTTAGAAATCAAATTGATAAAATTGATATATTAAAGATTAAACTGACAAAACGAGTATATTTTAAGGACCAAAAATACTACTAATCTTTATTCCATCCTCTATCACGATCAATAATTTTTTGCTTCATGGCATCAATAAGTCGGTTGTATTATAATGTTGCCACAACTCAGCAATTTATTTTTGAAAAATGTTATATAATTCAAATGAAATTTAAAAGTTAAAAACTCAAATGCATATCATCTTTTTAATGAGCATGAGATGAACAAGTTTCGCTGAAAAAATTAATAGGACCTACAAATTTAAGGGATATTATACATTTTAGTTGCAACTTTTTGAATTTTATTTGAATTTTGTAACATTTCTCTTTATTTTTTGGATAGTTGGGTTCCGCATTGCATGAGGCATATACTGTGTGTGTGTGTGTGTGTGAGAGAGAGAGAGAGAGAGATTTCCTTTNGACCTACAAATTTAAGGGATATTATACATTTTAGTTGCAACTTTTTGAATTTTATTTGAATTTTGTAACATTTCTCTTTATTTTTTGGATAGTTGGGTTCCGCATTGCATGAGGCATATACTGTGTGTGTGTGTGTGAGAGAGAGAGAGAGAGAGAGATTTCCTTTAAGGTGGAGATCGAGACGACTTGAAGAAGCATGATTTCTGGACCTTAGGGATTTCTTAAATAATCTGAGCAGGAGTGATATTATTGGAGAATGTAAAACAGAGAAAAATATACAAACTAATTGATCAAAAGATCCAACTCTCAATATGGTACAAAAAGAATGCCTACCCGTGGTGCAAAATCTCTTACTGTCATTTGTCCAAGTAAAATGGGATTTGTCAAAAAATCGAATCAAGATTTCTCAAGGTTATGCACAGGCAATGGCTTTGGACAGAACCTCCAGATTAAGCAAACACTTANATTGGAGAATGTAAAACAGAGAAAAATATACAAACTAATTGATCAAAAGATCCAACTCTCAATATGGTACAAAAAGAATGCCTACCCGTGGTGCAAAATCTCTTACTGTCATTTGTCCAAGTAAAATGGGATTTGTCAAAAAATCGAATCAAGATTTCTCAAGGATATGCACAGGCAATGGCTTTGGACAGAACCTCCAGGTTAAGCCAACACTTGNTTTGTCAAAAAATCGAATCAAGATTTCTCAAGGTTATGCACAGGCAATGGCTTTGGACAGAACCTCCAGATTAAGCAAACACTTACAAGTTACAATGTCAGTTGCAAAAACCGTCTTTTACTCCTCTGACGCTCAATCAGATTCCTCGTAAAAATGCTCCGCTCCTTTAATGAAAGGAGCTGATGGGTTGAATGGACAAGTGGAATCCAGTTCCGCATTAAGTTTCTGAGTTTCAAAATTCGTCGTGTTAAGTTTCAAACCTTTGTTGATATCTAACTCTGCCAACAGGCTCATAGCTGTTTGATGTTGCCACTGAAACTTCACCAATCTACCAGTGTCATCTCTGATTAGTTCTCCAACTCCTCTCCTTCAGCATTTCTTTTTTCACCACCCATCAGTGTTGATGTTCCAACCACCTTAAAGAAAGTTGTCCAACTAATGTGTCCCGGTGAAAGGGATGAAGAGAGACTGCATGGTGTTGCACTCTGCACTTCTTGACTCGAACCAGTAGGACAATTTTCGAATACAAGTTTATTTCATGCAACAAATAGGAAGTGATTTAAACTTTCAACTAGTGTGCATCAGTGAGGGAAGAATTAAGGTCTTCACGTGATTGTGATCTCCTGCTCTGAAGACGCATCTGACTTCTGTGAGGGGACCAGAGGGAACCCATGCTACCATTGTCAAACTGCATCTGGCCCAAGCTACCTGAAGAATAACTATGGGTGACACTGCTAGATGATGGGTATAAAGAAGATTCAGTGAGCTGAATACTGCTACCGCCAAAATCATGTCCCATCCCAAATGGTCTCTGTTGGGCACTCGCAATTGGACTCAATGGCATCTTACCTCTTGCATCCCCTGAAAAACCATCATCGACAAGACCTAAAATGAGTAAATAAACGGTGATTTACAATAAAACATGAAAAAAATAAATACTGATAACAATATAGAAGAAGGAACTTGGTTCTTTTTATGTTTTGTTGAAGTGATAAAACTAATCAAGAAGGAATAATAGGTTTTAGCATGGACCGTGGAAAAAGTGAAAAAGAAAATCCATGTACATGACGACCATTTTTTATCATAGGTTTTTAGCATGGATGTCGAAACCATTAAAAAGAAGAGAGAAAGAAAGAAATTGCACACAACAAAACCATGAAAGATGTGTCCAACAAGTTCAATTATAAAATGGAGGAGAGATATTGCCAAGGGGTATAATCCTGGTTTCCATTTGTTAGCCTATCTAGTCAATTCAATTGGTGGCCACCGTAGCNACAAAACCATGAAAGATGTGTCCAACAAGTTCAATTATAAAATGGAGGAGAGATATTATACTCCATATGAGCTTGCCAAGGGGTATAATCCTGGTTTCCATTTGTTAGCCTATCTAGTCAATTCAATTGGTGGCCACCGTAGTCATAGCTATCATCACCAGAGAAACTCCGTCTACCAAAGGTCCTCAACGTCTCGAGGGTTTCACGAAATTTATCATTCCTCAGATAAACATGACAAGGATCGTATACTTCGGATTTCAAAAAACTTCAGCTTTTTTTAATTTTTCTTTTCCCAAACAAGTGAACATCAACTCAAATGGCTGCTACTAGTCTATTTTACGGGAACATTTGAATTTTTGGTCTTATAAATAACTGACCACTCTGGGCCGGGCCCCTCTTAATAAAGGGAAAAATATGCACAGCAAAAGGTATAAGCAGTCAATTTAACAATAACCAAATGGGATTTAGTAACTCTAGCTGTTTAGGCACACATCCTCAACAACTTTGATAGCTGCACAAATCTGTGTGCTGTCCTATGAAAAATAGGGCCACAGAAAGACCAAGTTGCACAACGTTCAACCATGATATTTTTCCTTTCTAAGAGAATAACTCGTAAATATGCAACAAAAAACATTTCATGATGTTTCAAAAAATTGCAGAAGTCCTAGGTCTTGTAAAAGAATTCACCTGAAGTGATAGGACTCCAGCGCTGAAAGCCGAAAGGATTTGGGATGTTGAGAACAGACGTGGAGGCACTGTTATGCCTAGAAAGGGGCAGATATGACCTGCTGAAAAATCTTGGTATCCAATTGCCCATGCATGAGCATGCACAAAATAGTAAAAACAATGAAATAAACAAAATGACTGATAAAACATATGGGTTCATCTTCATCCGGAGTATCTCGTAATTGTGAAACTCCACTCTGGCGGACAATCCTTTCCCAGCTTCCAACAGAGCAACTCCGAGCGTCCAAGAAATACTTCCAGAACCAATAATGACATGACTATCTGTAATGTGTAAGCCTTCCCTCAATAGGAACACTATATATGGCGCTCTGAAGCAATACTGTTCTATAAAGGGCTGTGGGGCAACACTCTTTTTTGCAATGTCCCAAGGTTTTTGACAAAATTCCTGGCCCTTCTCTAACACATCATCCAGTGCAGCATCAGAAGTCAAGTTAAAAAAACGATATACCACAAAAAATCCGGACATCGCATAAAACTGACCATAAGGACGAGGCAGATTATCTGGAAGGGCACAAGGTTGCAACGCACAGTCACTTCCTGGACTTAGATTTGACCATTCAGACAAATTGACTGCCACTTTTGCAAGTGCATTGCATTCATCCCACTTTGGAACACCAATTAGCTGAAGGGGAATTCCAGGTTTTCCTCCTTTACCCGCAGTTTTTCCTCCAATTGGAGGACTCCCACCTTCCTTATAGGCAGATGCACACTGAGAACAGGTGTATTCCTCTTTGTAACCTGAATGCAAGCAAGGGTGCATGATTTCAATTTTCCCACTAACTAGATCTGCGTTTGTAACATGAGGTTGCCTTTTGAGAAGATGAACCACAGACTTGTCAAAAGCATCATTCAAACCGTAGCCCGATAGAGAAAACGCAGTGAGATGGTGGTTTACAGGACCAATGCTCAGTTTTAAGGTAGTTTCATTATGGACATGTTCCTTGCTCTCAAAAGTAACCTGCAATGATGAGCCGCCCAAGTCGAGTGCACCAAATGTTTCTTTTTTGGGTGTAGCTCCCAAAACACCAGTGTCGTAGTTTAAAGCTGTCCATCCATAATACGCTTCCTCCATGCCACTGATAGTCTTAACCCATTCTGTCTGGCACAGAAAAGGTGAATTGTTTAGAATGGACCAAGCATTGTTAAGAAGCCACTCTGAGTCTGAACTAGGCAGTCTGCGAACACCAGCAGTTGCAAGAAGGAAGAGGGAAGTAGATTTATGTGCATTCTTGGGAATTTGCTTCTCTGCCCATCGAAGAAGTGGTTTTATTGCACCCCGCAAGCCAGATAAATTATGCACCAATTTGTCCAAACCAGGCTCAGTCTCCATTCGGTTGTAGGCGCGTCCACTTTGTGGAATAGGCTTTTTCTGAAGACCTTCTGGTAGTGATCTCAACAAAATAGGGAGACTCTCACCTTTCTTGCGATGAAGAGATGCTTGATATACATAAACCCGGGTTCCAGTGCTACCACTATCAAGTACAACATAGAACTTGGATGCCCCTTGAGACCAATTAAAATAAAAAAACTTTAACATATAAATAAAAGCAGCAAACAACAGTATGCACAGGAGAACCATAATCACTCGCACCCACTTCTTTCGCAAAAAAGGGGTTGCTGGTGATGCTTTCTCCTTGGAAAAACTTGACCCACCATTTTCTCTTGCTAATAAATGAGGCTGTTTTAGGTGGGCTGAAATCCTCTCAATCCCAGTGTTAAGATTGCCTTCTTCTGGATCAAGCTGGCGATATGCAGAGAAATCTTGAAGGGATGAGAAGTGTCTCAGATTGTTCTTCTGCCCTGAGCTTGCAAAACCAGAACCATGAACAGAACCCGCCAGAGGTGGCAATCCAGATGATGTATAAGGGGCAGTTGAAGACTTTGGGTCTGACAAACGAATTGTCACAGCAGAAACAAATTCTGCAATTCTGCTAAACACCATATTTGCAGAAATCTACCACTGGTGGGCAAAGAATGATTTCATCCTCAAGAGTTTTGATGCCTAAGAATATGTCCAGAAATTTAAATCCAATCTATTCTAGAGTATAGTTGAGTTTACAGAACAGATGAATTATTCAGTTATCCAAGCATTGCGTGCAGAGAACTAGCAGCAGCTCGAAATAATTACTAATCCTGCAGAAACCACATGATGGGAGCTAGTTAGCCACGTATATGAAACACCTGAAGTCAAGTTACAAGACTTATTTATAAGGGGACTTAATTAGTGGCAATTCAAAATGTAGACATTTTAGTCCCTGAAAGGGTAGAGACAAGTTATCTTTCCCAGCATGGTAAGTTGGTAACAGTACCATGGTTTAGAAAACGTATAGAAAGTGCTAATATTTCTGTGGAAACATCCGATTTTCTGAGTTGATATAAGCAAGCTTTATCGCAAGATTCATATATTACGGACATTCAGAAGAAAATAACCTATTAGCATGTGCTTCAAATATTACAACACCATTCAACTTCTAATTACAGGTTATCAAATTGAAAAATATTTTTAATACTAACAGCAGTGAGTGATTATTTGCATCAAATATGCCTCCCAAACTCTGTAAGATTTATGCATCTTAATATATTGAATACGACCAGATGGCACAATGGGAGCCCAATATTTCACCTACGGCACTCTTCTACACACTCCAAAATGGATACTATCCAACAATGTCAAAACCATCTTATCAGTGAATTGTACAAACACTTCTACATATTTGCTGTGCTTCCTACTAGTGAACGCAAGAGAAGATCACTTATGAGCTCGTATGGACAGGCAATCACACATCAGCAAATTCCAGGGATGAATGATGAAACAAAGGTTAATNCACTCCAAAATGGATACTATCCAACAATGTCAAAACCATCTTATCAGTGAATTGTACAAACACTTCTACATATTTGCTGTGCTTCCTACTAGTGAACGCAAGAGAAGATCAATTATGAGCTCGTATGGACAGGCAATCACACATCAGCAAATTCCAGGGATGAATGATGAAACAAAGGTTAATTGACAAATGAGAAATTCATGTGATCTAGTGACAAAATGAACAAATGGCTGAGTCAAGCATATCTCTCCACGCGGGCCACACTGACACTGACTAATACTATTCCAAATTGACATTTATTTTCCCATCTCGTTGTCTACTTTAATTCTAGAAATTTTACACGCCAACATTGAATCTTTCAAACGACACAGCAACATTGAATCTGTCAAACGTTAATTCACAAACATATATGAAACAATCAAAGATCATAGAATGCAGGAATGGTAGGAAAAGAACCCGGATTCCAGATCTCGNGCCAACATTGAATCTTTCAAACGACACAGCAACATTGAATCTGTCAAACGTTAATTCACAAATATATATGAAACAATCAAAGATCATAGAATGCAGGAATGGTAGGAAAAGAACCCGGATTCCAGATCTCAGAATTTGCGTATGCTTATGGTGAAATATTTACCAACAACTGACAAAAAAATCTAAATAAATTCAAAACCGAGTGATTAAGAGATCAATATAGACTGCATGGTACATACTTACAGAAATCGAGAACGTGTTACTGAGTTGTTCTACGGGTAATGTTTTGATACAGATCACGTAGACTGAGAATGGACGGTTTTCGAGCTCAAGAAGATGATCATTGAATGGCTAATTGTTTGGCCTAACCCACTTTCAAGATCGATTACCATCCCAAACGGACATAGATCCAAAAGGGTTTGTCAAACCAAAAGAAACAACAAACAACTGGTTTTCCGTGTTGAACCCCGCCGCCAGCTCTCTCTCTCTCGCTCTCTCTCTCTCTCTCTCTTCTCCGGGGGGACCGAAGTTTCACTCTCAACTTTGAAGTTTACAACCTTTTTATTCCTCACTGCTTTTGTCCTTTGGACTCTTTCTTTTTTCATAATTTGGAAGAATCATTGTTCAACCCCCAAAAATCTTCAGATTGTCAATGTATACCACAAAAATATTAAAATGTTTACATTACACTTTCAATCCTATCACGACAATAGTAATAACCTCGTGGCCAAAGAGTCTCTATAATAACAAAAATCGAGCACCGATCATATAATATTTATATTTTAAATAATAATTTATTTTATTTAATTAAAAATTTTAAAATTACCATGAATACCGAGAAAATAAGAAAGAGATAAGATAGAGGTAGGTGTGGATTAGTGAGTTATTTGACATTAAAGACTGTGTTAGTTGAATTAATGTTTTTTAGAGGAGAATTTTGTTATACTATTTGATTAAAGTAAATAAGAACCGAATCAATATTGGTTGTTGTCATGTTTTTATAAGTTGATAATTCAATTTATTAACTATAATATTAGATAGANACCACAAAAATATTAAAATGTTTACATTACACTTTCAATCCTATCACGACAATAGTCATAACCTCGTGGCCAAAGAGTCTCTATAATAACAAAAATCGAGCACTGATCATATAATATTTATATTTTAAATAATAATTTATTTTATTTAATTAAAAATTTTAAAATTACCATGAATACCAAGAAAATAAGAAAGAGATAAGATAGAGGTAGGTGTGGATTAGTGAGTTATTTGACATTAAAGACTGTGTTAGTTGAATTTTTAGAGGAGAATTTTGTTATACTATTTGATTAAAGTAAATAAGAACTGAATCAATATTGGCTTTTGTCATGTTTTTATAAGTTGATAATTCAATTTATTAACTATAATATTAGATAGATAATTATATAATATGTCTTTTATAAATCAAGTATAAAATTCTCGTATAAAGTATTTTAAATTAAATAATATATAAATAATTATAAAAATAAATAAAAAATGCATAAAAAAATTTGTGAGATAGAACAACAGAAGTTTAATTTGGTCCTACTTTTTATATGAGTAAGAATCCAATAAAAAATTAAGCTATTAGGGTGTAAATAAAGAATGTAAACTTCTTTTAGGGTACAAACTCTTTAATTAATTANAACTCTGAGGGTGTAAATAAAGAATGTAAACTTCTTTTAGGGTACAAACTCTTTAATTAATTAAATGGGTAATTTATAATTTACACTCTTAAAGTGAACACATAATTTCTATTTACTCCTTTTAAAAGTTTGCACATTATTTTTATTTAGTCCATAAAATTTTAATTGATATAGTTACATTCNTAAATGGGTAATTTATAATTTACACTCTTAAAGTGAACACATAATTTCTATTTACTCCTTTTAAAAGTTTGCACATTATTTTTATTTAGTCCATAAAATTTTAATTGATATAGTTACATTCCTAAAGTTTTAATTGAGTTTCACAAGACTTGTCCATAAAAGATATACTTTGTCCAGCAAAAAAAAAAAATCTCAAATACATCGATTATTGTCTTTTTACCTGACAATGTCTCTCAAAATTCTCACTTTATACATTTTTTCGGATTTATTATTATTTGTTCCCCAAAATTAAATGAAATAAAATAAAAAAATTTAGCTTATACATAACAGATTTTTCAACAGACAAATATATCTATTTATTCAAGTCATTTGTTGGTCACGAAAGACCATTATTACATCATAATAAATTGATAATTTTTTATATAAGGACTAAATTGAAATTCAAGTAAAACTCTAAGTACTTGATTGTTATATTTGAAATTTTAATAACGAAATAAAAATTAGGTACATACTTTGGGGGTATAAATTATAATTTATCCTAATTAAATTGATGTGGCAGCATTAGTTACTGATATTAAATTGTAATTTGTAAAAGTTTTTCAACGGCCAAGCAACGGCGTCGTTTGGGGTTTTGTAACAAATTCCCCCTTCCCGTGTCAAGAAAGTTGGTTTTCCGTGAAATCTACGTGGCAGATTTCTTAGTGGAGGGGGTGTTTCCGGGGTCCACTACTCGGCATCAACATTGTGCCGCCAAAAGGTTGGATACACAAAGCTGTTTTTATTTTTTTTTTTGCGCCAAAAGGTTGGATACTTATAAATGCCAATATCCACGAATTTTTTTTATAATAAAAACAATTATATTCATCTCATTTTTAGTTTTACTCTTATTTGAATTTCAACTTATTTTAAATTTTTTTATTAAAATTTATGTATTCTTTTGAATTCATTAGTAATACAGTTATAGATTAATAATTAAATTAAATTATTTATTATTTAATTTAATTACACGTATAATTCATATTTTTTATAAAAAAATATATTTTAAATTTATTTATATGCAACGTACGTCGTGCATTACTAGTATATATAAAAATGAGCAAAAAAAAATTAAAAAAATATATATATATATAAACAGGTCATTTCTCATATTATCATTCAATACCATATAGTTATCTATGAGAAACTTATTGTACTTATGTCGGGCCTAATTTAATGTTTCACCACATACTTTAGATATTGAAGAGTAAATTAAATTAGTTTCAACGATTTGTTGTGACCGTAGAAACTCGAATCAAAGCATTGAAAGATGAAATTCGAGATATTACCTATTGAACTAAAATTTCGAGTTTCATTGGCATCTCGAAACTGTATGATTATGATAAATTAAGAATTTAATNTGGAAACTCGAATCAAAGCATTGGAAGATGAAATTCGAGATATTACCTATTGAACTAAAATTTCGAGTTTCATTGGCATCTCGAAACTGTATGATCGGCGTTACAGCCCTAATACTTTTACTTAAACCTAATTTTGTTAATTTAATTAATTATTGTATTAATTTAATAATTATGATAAATTAAGAATTTAAATAATATTATTAGACCAAAAAATATCATTATGTCCGCATGGAAAGTTAAAAAATTAGATAACTTTTATTAAACTAATTTATTATGTCAAAATCAAGTTAGGTTCGATTTAAAAGATAATCTCATCAAACTCGAGCTCGAATTTGTTTTGTTCGAATCGATTATCACCCTTACTTGTAACCATTCATAAATCGACGAGTTAATATACTTACAACCATCTATAAATTAGAGTATTTTCAAATTTTTATCATTTTTAAACTAAATTTTAAATTTGGATAAAAAAACTCGTCAAAATCTTTTTCAATGTTAGACTTATACTATATCAAATGAACGAAGACCTTTTTTTTCCATTTAAATCAAACGAAACTCAAATCTATACTAAAATATTTAATTGTGATATTTCATCATTTTTAAGAGATTCAATGGTTATATTTTATTATCTTTCAAATTTGAATTTGTACTTATTAAATTTATATTTCTTTTATTTTAAATTTAAATTTCTTAGTTGAAAATATTTATACCAAATTAAACTTTTATTCTTTTTTTTATTTAAATTTAAATAAGAGTATGAGTCTCGGAGATGAAACATGACAATGTGATGTGGTATTATAAATTAATAATATTAAAATAAATAAATAAATGAACCCTACAAAAATTAATAAGCAATTTATTATGTAAGTAAATAATTTTTGACTTTTCTTCTATGTAAGTGGTAAGTGAAATTCATATTATTTATTTAAAATTTTATTATTAATTAGTGATAGTATGTTGTAAATAATACCGAAATATTACGGCTGCATTCAAATATTTACTCATTGAAGATGGTCTTACAACGGCTTGGTCTTACTTCTGACCATCTAAACCACGAGACTTGTCACAAAACGCATTAACTAAAGGAAAAAAACGCATTTAACTAAAGAAAGTTAAAGGAAAATCACCCTCCGATACTACAGATAGTTCGAGTTAAAGCCTCAAAGCCAGGTAAAAATCTAGCAATAGAAGAAAAACCCCAACAATCGCCGCTCTCCATCTCTCCAACATTTCTCAAAAGCCACAAAAACCCTCACACCCAAACTCACCCCCCTTCTCCACCATGGCGACCAACACTCCCAACCTAGAGTGCCGCATGTACGAGGCCAGGTACCCAGAAGTTGACCAGGCAGTGATGATTCAAGTCAAGAGCATGGCCGATAGCGGCGCGTACGTCTCTTTGCTCGAGTACAACAACATTGAGGGCATGATTCTCTTCTCAGAGCTCTCTCGACGTCGGATTAGGAGCATCAGTAGCTTGATTAAGGTGGGTCGAATCGAGCCGGTGATGGTTCTTCGAGTTGATAAAGAAAAGGGCTATATTGATTTGAGTAAGAGAAGGGTTTCTGAAGAGGATATTCAGGCGTGTGAGGAGAGGTACAATAAGAGCAAGCTCGTTCACTCCATTATGCGTCATGTGGCCGAGACTATGAAGCTCGATCTTGAGGTGACCCTTTGGACTTTGGATTTATTATGCTTTCTTTTGTTCATGGATTTGAGAAATGATCTGAATAATGCCTAAATTGTTGGATTTTGAAGTGAATTTTAGCTTAAGATTTTGGGAACCATAGAGGGTATGTATAAATTATTGCAAAAAAGACGTATTATTGAACTGGGAAACTTGCAAAAGACTTGGTCTATTATTCTATCGACTTTTTGATTTTTTTTCCTTTTCTAGCACTAGAAAGAGCATAGGATTAGAGATTGGATTGTTTCTAAGAAATATATGGCTGGATTCAACTCAAATCCATGTTAGTAAGGTTTTAAATTTGACATGTCGTTCGCAGAATAGGTGAGACCATCAGGGAAGCCTTTGAATCCGGGTGACATTTGTGCATAGAAGGGTTTTTAGAGTGAGGACATGACTTAAAACATAATTTTATCTATGACCATGATTGTGTTCTGTTAAGAATCATGCCAAGATAGGCTGATGATACACTACCACTCAGAGCTTATCAATTATAGGGCTCACTGAGAACTATGGCTCAGATCGGAGCAATCACAAGGTTGATGAGTTTTTTCTTGAATTTTCTATTATTTGATGAAGGAAACACATAGAAGAGAAGAACAAAGAAAAGGGGAGAGAAAGAGGAGAAAGTTTGATTCCATTAATTCTGAAATTCTACACATTGCAAAGCTTTTATGCGTCCATATATAATACAAGTCACAAGGGTGACGCCCAAGAAAGAAAACAACATACCAAGCATCTAAATGCTATATACACAATGAAAGCAATTCTAACAAACTTCCAGCTCAGCCATGTGCTTGAACATTCTTTATACTTTCATATGTGGATTCCTTTGGTGAGCTTGGATCTTCATTGGACAGCTGGATAGGCTGCACATCAGCTGTACTTTTCAATATTTTTCCTCATATTTGGTGTAGAGCAGATAAATAGTGGGAATGCTTTAGTACTTACTATCACTCCATTTTTGATACTTTTGTACTTCTACTTTTTTGAATGCAACTGGATTTTGCCTTGAGAAAATTTCTCCAAAACAAAAGGCATATGTCAATCATATGCCTTCGTATGCAACCATGATGTGTGGGTGCAAATGTAGATATATTTCATGTAGTTATTTGCAGAAAAAATATGCACATGCACCATTTTGTATGCACAGGCTAATGTTGTTTATGTAGATAGCTGTAGGTGTCATATTTGAGTTTCCCATATGTCCAGTATTTATTGACCAAAAAACACTTCAAATATCCATTAAAATTGATAGAGCCTTGAAGAAACACATTCTTTGGAGAAAATTTTGGCCAAAAAAGAACAAAGTTGTGTGTTGTGCATCGATTGATAAGTGCAATTTATCTTGTGGATTTATGAAGATATATGACAAAACTTTAACTTTTGAGGGTTAATATCTCTTGGAATGATCAGAGGGGCGCAAATATAGTTCAATCAAAACCGGATGATTCAGGTTGTGGCTACTAGCTGTTGTATAATTGCCCTAGTGCCCAATAATCACCAAACAAATGATATTATGTACGGCAAAGGTAACATCAGGGTGAGGGTTTAAATTGGCCCCCCATCTTCTTTACATAATATTTCTTGTGCACTGGCTCCTCACATTGCAAAATTTGTATGCTCTTTGATTTTTGCTTCCTTGATGAGGTGAGCTGTTATTATGAATTTCTATGGTGGGTGGTGGATTACAATTAGAGGATATATCTTTTGCTTGCGGATGTAAGACTAGGTACATCTAATCCTTCCGCAGTGGCGGGAGGCTCGTGCATGGAGCTACCCTTTTTTTCCTGTCAAAACAAGCAAAATTTTTGAAGGTGTAGCATTTTCCTTGGGATTGTTTTATTTCAAATTCCCTGTCTTTGTCTTTTTTGAGTATGTAGTTGTCTGGGTTTTGCGGATTGTTTCATTTTGAGTTAGTCAAATGTACTTATGTACACTTATGCAAGTTTTGGGCCATACCCAGGATGCCAGGAATTAACTGAGACTTTGGTTTGTTTCTGTTGTCTGAATATGTTGTCTGCTGCTTGCTAATTGAGTTTGGATGGGCGGTCAGATTGGTTTTTTGGATTATTGAATATGTTGGTTTGGTTTAGTCTGTGGCAATGTTCTTGTAATAGCTATTATTGCTCAGCTTAACCTTTTTCTCCGTGCCTCCTTTTCATCCATCAAGTTGTATTTGTTGTTTTCCATGTAATGAGTAATCACAATATGTTTACTTTCAACTGAAAATTAGGGATAGTATTTCTCACTTGTCTTTTCTTGTGCAGTGTAGTTCTCTTAAGTTGTCTTGTTGTGGGCTAATGTTTTTTAATGTTTGTTGCTTACCAATCTACCTATTGTAGTACTGATTTGTTGACCTTTTATTCTCCATATGGCTACTTCTAAAGGAAATTATCCATGACAGGATCTGTATATTCATGTTGGCTGGCCTTTATACCGGAAATATGGTCATGCTTTTGAGGTGAGATTGTGCACCACTTTCAGTAGTCGTTTTTTTACTCAGCTGGTGAATAGAGATCTTTATCTTTCCCTTCTTTGGCCACAGGCATTCAAGTTAATTGTGAACGATCCTGACTCAATTCTCAATTCTCTCACCCGGGAAGTTAAAGAAATTGGTCCTGATGGACAGGAGGTAATTTTTGTTTGCATAATGTACATAGGTATTTTTCTGCCTATAGGTAATTAAGGCCGCTTTGAATCTGGTTCTATAGGTCACTAAAGTGGTTCCTGCTGTGACTGAGGAAGTTAAAGATGCTTTAATTAAAAACATTAGGAGAAGGATGACTCCACAACCATTGAAGATTCGCGCTGATATCGAGATGAAATGCTTTCAGTTTGATGGTGTTCTTCATATTAAGGTATATTTTGCATATACAGTTTTTTGATTACTTTCTAATCTGTAGTGGTTGTGCTGTTGGGTCAATTCTAGATGACCTCCCTATTAATTGGACCTGGTAACCCCTCTCCCCTTCTTTTAAACTTCATATTGTGATGCTAAACCTCCTGGACGTATGGATTAAGTGTGAATCGTGACGGAAAATGGTTTGTGTAAAACTTCTAAAATGCCCAATTTTCTCCATTCTCTTTTCTTTGCAATATCATCCTCTGTTAGTCCCTCTTTATCCTCTGTGAGAGAGAGAGAGAGAGAGAGAGAGAGAGCAGACGTGTTTTAGAGATGGAAAAGCATTGTGAAGGACTCAAGTCCACATATTTTTTTTCTCCAGAAAAGGAATTATATAATTTTGACAGTGCCAAACAAGTGTTATGTAGCGCATGTAGTACAGGAATCATTAAATTGGAAGGAAAAGTTAATGATTTCAGTCTTCCTACCAGTAGAAGGGGTTTGGTATTACAATTTGAAGTTCAAGGGGGGTGATGTGGTACCGCCCCGATCCCAAAGTATGGGGTTGATCTGTAGTAACCTTAGATCTTGGTTACAAGTTCTAAACTGTTTTTGACTTGTTTGATAACTGACTTTGCAGGAAGCCATGCGGAAAGCTGAAGCAGCAGGGAATAAGGATTGCCCTGTTAAAATTAAACTTGTTGCTCCTCCAGCATACGTCCTTAATACTCAGACTCTTGACAAGGTAACTTCTAATCATCACATAAAATTTCTTGAGACCTTATTGCTGCAAATATTCACCAATTCAATGATTGATTTGTCACGTAATCTTCCTGGAAGACTTGAAAAGGATTTCCCCAACATGATTGAGATAAAACAAAAATCCTTCTTCATGTCGAATCAAATTTTTTTTTTTTTTTTGGGGGGGGGGGGTTTGGTGGGTTGGTCTTTTGTATTTTTTAAGGGGCTAGGGTTTTGCCTGCTGATCACAGCCCAAGGCCATTTATACTTTTCTTTGGCATTTGTTTCTCAGGTGGTACAAGAACCATCCCCTTATCAGCTGCTTGTTTTCTATATTAAGCCTCAAATAATTTATAATTTTACTTTTTGGTTTAAAATGTCATCTTTCTATTTTGCACGTATCTTTTGTCGGGATTATCTGTTTAGAGTCAATGTG
This sequence comes from Ilex paraguariensis, assembly GCA_963454935.2. Classification (NCBI taxonomy): domain Eukaryota; kingdom Viridiplantae; phylum Streptophyta; class Magnoliopsida; order Aquifoliales; family Aquifoliaceae; genus Ilex; species Ilex paraguariensis. Next base: position 2,313,029 of record CAUOFW020000725.1, on the reverse strand, counting down.
AGTGTCATATCGTTTTCCATTGTTTTCTTTAGGCTAATTAGTCAAATACATTTGTGTGTTGCATGCTAAAATGTTAGGTGTGTGATCTCATGAAGTCATGTGACTTCTTGTCTCTACCCTCTCTGGTGGAGTTGAAGCAATTGTTGTAGGCTTTCAGGTGTTGATGTCCTTATCTANTAGAGTCAATGTGAGTGTCATATCGTTTTCCATTGTTTTCTATAGGGTAATTAGTCAAATACATTTGTGTGTTGCATGCTAAAATGTTAGGTGTGTGATCTCATGAAGTCATGTGACTTCTTGTCTCTACCCTCTCTGGTGGAGTTGAAGCAATTGTTGTAGGCTTTCAGGTGTTGATGTCCTTATCTACTGGGTACTGTTTCCACTTACTGAATGGTTCACAATAGAATTTCACTCTCTTTCCGTGATGGCGTCTACGAATCTTCTCATTTCCACTGCCTAGATTTAAAGGCAGGAAAAACAATCCTTCAAACCCCAGTGCCCACCCACACCTCTTCCCCTACTTGGGGTGCCCATTGCTGTTCTCTCCTTCCTTCTCCTCGGTTGCAGCTGATGCAGAACTGGGAAGGAGAGAAGAAAAAAGAAGGTTGTCAATCCTCACAAGAATTANCGTGATGGCGTCTACGAATCTTCTCATTTCCACTGCCTAGATTTAAAGGCAGGAAAAACACTCCTTCAAACCCCAGTGCCCACCCACACCTCTTCCCCTACTCGGGGTGCCCATTGCTGTTCTCTCCTTCCTTCTCCTCGGTTGCAGCTGTTGCAGAACTGGGAAGGAGAGAAGAAAAAAGAAGGTTGTCAATCCTCACAAGAATTAGGTTGAGAAACACACAGTTCTACAGAGCGGATAAGTGGTTGAATTATGCTTGAAATTCAACGGTAATTTAAACGATAGGGATGACATGATTATTTATGCACAAACAAAAAAAAAAACAAAACAAATGGGTTCTCTCCTAGTAAAATTCTATGTAAAACAATCATAGTCAGATGAATACCAAATAGCCAACTATTCCTGTAAACTGATAATAAACAATCTAATTACTCACCGAACAAAATAATAAACAATCTAATAAGCTCCTAGTCACGAAATAAAACTAAAATAAATTTATGATCCCTACTAATATTGTTATGCAACTTGGCACAAATCTAACCGGAGCATTTCATCCCGAAGTATGATCACAGATGTTACTCAATCTACATTGTCATTGTGTAAAGAGTGGGTCGTCAGTTGTAGTTATACTGTTGCTACATATGGTTAAGCTATNAATCACGAAATAAAACTAAAATAAATTTATGATCCCTACTAATATCGTTATGCAACTTGGCACAAATCTAACCGGAGCATTTTATTCAGAAGTATGATCACAGATGTTACTCAATCTACATTGTCATTGTGTAAAGAGTGGGTCGTCAGTTGTAGTTATACTGTTGCTACATATGGTTAAGCTATAAGACTGCTTCCATGCTAAAACAAATGTTCCAGTATTTCACACTTCCTCTCTCTGGATCATAAATGACCAATGCATCATAAAGCTTGTGTTGCTTGATGTATGTGTTGTATGCTGGCTGTTTGTAAAGCATATAACTACTCTGTGGTTGGACTAATCGAGGGAATGATCACTCTTATCCGCTCTTTGTTGAAGTCATTTCATTTAGATTTGTCTGTTTTACTTGGTTTTTTAAGTGTTTCTACTATGACTCTTTCCCAGCTCTATGCGGAAAGACCATCGGTACTCTACTTGATCTTTGCCCTCCCAGGAATATGTGAAATTACTAAAGACCGTCGGTTCATTTATCTAATTTGAAATTTTGTAATGCAGGAACAAGGGATAGCGATACTTAATAAAGCAATTGCTGCTTGCACTGAAGAAATAGAGCGTCACAAGGGGAAATTAGCTGTAAAAGAGGCAGCCAGAGCTGTAAGTGTCATTCTCTTTTTTTTGGTCACTNGCGGAAAGACCATCGGTACTCTACTTGATCTTTGCCCTCCCAGGAATATGTGAAACTACTAAAGACCGTCGGTTCATTTATCTAATTTGAAATTTTGTAATGCAGGAACAAGGGATAGCGATTCTTAATAAAGCAATTGCTGCTTGCACTGAAGAAATAGAGCGTCACAAGGGGAAACTAGCTGTAAAAGAGGCAGCCAGAGCTGTAAGTGTCATTCTCTTTTTTTTGGTCACTGTTTGAAACTATTACAGGGGAGGGGACTGGTGAAGTTTGTACCCATTACCTATCATTCTCTTTCATTTAACTTTATTTTTCCATGTATTTTCATACTGACCTTGAATCCACGTGATCTTTTTCGGGATTTGAGAACTCCTTGGTTTCTATTTCGATATTCATGGAATTTGCCATTAAAAGTTCTTTCTTGTGCAATGGTGCATTGATTTAGGTGAGTGAACGGGAGGATAAACAACTTACCGAGTACATGGAAAAGATAGGGCGTGAAAACGAGGAGATTGGCGGTGATGAAGACAGTGAGCAGGAGGAAGATACAGGGATGGGCAATATTGATTTGGAGAACTCGAATTCTGGCATAACAGATTGAGAAAATGGCGTAATACCCTTGAAAATACTCGAATTCATAGCTAGTTGTCTTTTTTTCTTTTTTCTTTTTTTTTCACAGTATTTTGGAATGAGTGTATTACTAAGTTATTTTGATTGTTTTCCAATGTTTGAGCAGTTTTCCTACTTTTTTTTCCCCCGATGGTTGTTTTCCTAAACAATAGCAAACGTTTTGCCGGTGTCTGGAAAATGCAGTATACCACCGTATTCTCTCTCTTTCTCTTTCTCAAAAGTTTTGTTAGCTTGCGGAGAATGCACTCTCCCACCTTATGAGAATCTCTCTCTCTCTCTCTCTCTCTCTCTCTCTCTGTATATACACACACTAGGGGTATCCTGTGCTTGAATGCACGGTTGTAGCTTAAGTCAACTAGTTAATTTGAAAAAAAAATTATTGTAATTTGTTTTAATTAACAAAATTAAAATTAATATATATTGGTTAATATTTTTTAGGAATTATTTTGGTAGAATTTACTTTAAAAATAAGAGCTCAGGAAGTTTTCAACCTGTTTATAAAACTTAGAGTCTCTTGAATGCATAATACATGTGAACTTAAATTTCACAATTCATAATTATACATAACAATACTTAGAGTTTACAATTAAAATTCTTCACCCTTTTGAATCCAATTACTAAATTAGCCGTCAATTTCAATCAAAATAAATTAATTATACGTGTAATTGGTTCACTTAAATACAACATACACACAAAGAGAAAATTCGGACAGACAGTTAGCGTCGGAAGACACTTTGCAAACCATGCAAATCCAATTAATTTGATGTAGCTCATTCTTTATTTCATTCAATTAAAGAAATATATATTAGTAAAAAAAAATTGTGGTCACATAAATCAATTAATCTAGTTATTACCAAATATTTTTTCAAAATTTTGATATAGTTTTCTTCGAAAATAGAAAATCATAGAAATATCAACCTATATACAAAACTAAAAAACGAACAAAACAATCCACAAAATTAGCACTCCATACCCACCAACCAAAACAATATGCAATTCCATGTCAAGCCAAACATATTCTCATAAACATGAAATTAGTTCACCATCTTAAAAATAGAATAAACAAAAATTATGCAAATCCGGTTAAGTTGATATAAGTTATTTTTAATATTATTTAATTAAATAAATTTAATTTAATTTAATAATAACTCACTATTTTTACAAAATTTATATATCATCAGAGATAATTCGTATTTGATGACATTATTGTTTGACTGGCTAGATTGGTGCCTGATGACATTACTGTTTGGCTGGCTGGATTGGTGCAGATATTTTGAGGTTTGTGTAGAATATGTACAATTTAGTAACTTTTTTAGAAGTATTTTTTAAAAAAAAAATATGTAGAAAGTATATTTAATTACTATTTTACAAAAGTGAGCTAATATACATGTCAATGTCTAAAAATAATATGCTTATAAACATATATTTAATTATTTTTTAATTAATATATATACATTAACCAATTTAAAGCCAATAGTTAATCCGAACATATTAAAAAATAAAGTCTATTTTATCAATTTTATTTCATTTTTTATGCATTGTATCTGAGATACTAATGACGTGATGTCATTATTTTAACGAATATTTAGTGGGGTGATGATTACGTCGTCGTTAGACTGAGATTTCGGAGATTTGATTAGTACTAAATTGTAGTGGTCCCCTTCTTGTCTCATACTATATAAAGACATTTCAAAACTCCCTCAATCATACACCAAATTTACCTCTCTCTCTCTCTCTCTATTTCCAGGTCTCTAAATTCAAGAACATCACATTCACACGTAGTACAGGACTTCTCGAAAGAGTATGGCGGTATCGGTAGAGAACCTCTTGAAAGAAAGAAAATATCCATTCATTTTCTCTCTCTTCATCTTACCCTTACTCATCTTCCTCACACTCCTCCTCTTGAACAACTCTCAATCCTTCTCCTACTTCACCATCGACATCACTCAACTGCAACCAAAACCACTCTCGTCCTCTCCACCTCCAAATCCAAACCTTCCGATCTCAAACCCTAGCTCATTCACACAGCCTCCACAACACCACGACGTTGCGTCCAATCTTACTGCAATTGAATCAAGTGATGCGAATTTGTTCGATTGGAAGGTTTGTGAGGGTTATGTGGCGGTTGATTACATACCGTGTCTTGATAATTTTAAGGCCATTAAAGAACTGAAGGCAAGGAAGCATATGGAGCACAGAGAGCGGCATTGTCCGAAGCCGAGTCTGCGGTGCTTGGTTCCGCTTCCGACGGGGTATAGGATTCCGGTTCTGTGGCCTAAGAGCAGGGACATGGTGAGATTGATTACAGTTTGGTAAGATTTTAGATCTTGTTTTAGTTTTTTGGATTGCGTATTTAATTCTTTTGATCACCTACTATTTTCAGTTTTTGGACATTTTAAGTTGCCTATTAGTTGGATTACAAGTGAGTTGTGAAATTGAGTTGACTTATGTGTTTGATCAAGTCATCATACATTTGCCTAGAACATTTATAGGCTGCTTGCTAAAGTAGTATTGCTTATCAGATAAAAGAAAGGAGGTCAGTGATTTTGGTATTTACTGATATCTTTGAAAGTAGGAATTTATTAGTTGGATTGTGGAAAGTTAGTTATTGCAGTGATGTGAACTTAAAGAGTATGATTGTCATTAAAGGGGTGGTAAATATCACCTATTCTGTGAATTTTCTATGCCGGATGTGGGTTTAATGGAGAATTGTAAAATAATAAACCAAGAAGTTAATGTGAAGAAAGAAGTTCCAAGAACGTTGCTAAAAGTATAATGTTTTTTTAACAACTAGATGTCTAAAATCAGGAGTTAGCTATCTGAACTTGAACACTGGTCCACTCATTGAATTTCGCCTGTACTCTCATGGCATTGCTTTTATTTTAAATTTAAAGGGTGACCATACACGAAAAGGTTGTTTAGAACAACCGTGTCCTCTTTTGAATTGGTGTAAACAATAAAAAGATAAAGAAAAAAACAACCTAGTCATCTTAAAGAATTTCTATATTATTGCGTAACTTGTGTGTGCCGCTGTGATAGTGCATTGTGTGGATGAGTCTTATGCAGACTCCTTGTGGAAGGAGCTATTGGACTATTGGAGTGGCAGATCAGATTTTTCCCTGTCTTATCCTGTTCGTTATGCCAACCAATAATCTGAATTCAAGTTCAAGATTGTTTCTATGAGTTTTTTCTGCTCGATGTTAGCTTGTAGGCAACAATATTTTCTTTCTGGGTTTGAAATCAATGTTTTCTATCACATATATCTGTGTGATGCTCTTTTAGCAGACAAGGCCCTTTACTATCTTAAGAAAGTATTATGAGGTCCACATATAATCATATATGTTTGTTGTGCTTCTGATGTCAAAATACTGACTATGTTGTGGATTCAAATTTCTGGTTCTCAGATATGGTATGACAATGTTCCACACCCTAAGCTTGTTGAGTACAAAAAGGCTCAAAATTGGGTGCGCAAATCTGGTAATTATCTTATTTTCCCTGGAGGTGGTACTCAATTCAAGCATGGAGTCACTCACTACATTGAGTTTATTGAGAAGGTAATGTATACACTTATCAGCTCTATTTCTTCACATCTATAAAAAGCCGTCACAACAGGCAACCTTGGCCAATAACTTCTTTTTATGTATGTGGTTGCTGCATGAAACTTTATATTACCTCCATTCAAGCAACAAAAAATGGGATAGGCTTTTTGTTTTTTGTTTTGTGTGAAATGGCTGTAAAAGCTACTGAGTATACCTGGCGGAGGGAAACAGATTAAGGATGAATTTTGCAAATGCGGATCAGTGGGCCATGAAATTGGAAATTGAAGAATATTTGACAACATACATACGTTGAAAACTGAAATGGAACTTTGGTGGAATCCTCATTTTGGAGTCTGCAGAAGTATCAGTTATTTGTTTCTAATAATTGCACTCATGAATTTTGATGCTTTTGTGATTGGGAATTAGAATAATTTCCTCAACAGCTGTGTAGCAAAATCACAAAGGAAGCTGTCAGTGTTTGGCATCCATCCCGATGCACGGTGCTGGACACAACCTCTGAAAAATGTAAAATGGAACATAACCGTCAGGCATTATACACATGCATCGCCACCAGCATCCACCCAAACATACACATGCTTGGCTCTGACATTATAACAGGAGAAGAAGTGTTCTTCACTTTTTGTGATACTGTTGGTTCTAGCCTCCTAGGGCATGACTTATGATCCACATTTGACATTACCAGCTTTATTGCAAGTGATCTATAATTGAGCAATTAGGAAAGAACGTTTAGATTGATCCGCATTTGGAGGTGGAGCTATGCGTGGGAATACATGTGTTTTTGTATTTAGAGGGAGGAAATGGCCCTTGCCATCATCTTCCTTTGACTGCATTGCCGGATTTCTTCATGCAAGGACTGCAGGAGGTTTGATCATCTGTGTCACACAACATGTTGTGACTCCTATCATTATTTTCTCTTTTCTTCAGGAAAATAGTGCCAAGGAAGCACATAAAAATTCTATATCACAACAAAAAAAAAAGGTTGGGGGTACTGTTATCCCTTTTGTGAAATTTATGTTGACTGCATAATGAAGTGTCTCTATTGAAGCCACTCAGTGTAGTGTGTCATCACAATTGGCAATTTTGTGATTTTGACAAGCATATATGTGACATATCAAATGTCTTACTGACTAAGAATTATGTCAAATGAACACAATATTGTCAAGTATCTCTAATCAATAAGAAGCAACATTCATTTCTCTTTCATTTGGTTGACGATTAAATGGTGAAATTTTGTTTCTTGTATTAAGTACCAACTCCTGACAGGTATTTGATTTGCGATTGAGAACTAATTTGACTTGAATTTTGAATGAAACCATTTGTTTGTTTTCTATCTGAACTGGTTTACACTTTACACTCAAGTTAAACAATCTTATCTGTTGTTATTTGCCCAGAACTTGCCAGCGATTGAATGGGGGAAGCGCACAAGGGTTATTTTAGACGTTGGCTGTGGCGTTGCTAGCTTTGGTGGCTATTTGCTTGACAAAAATGTTATCACAATGTCTTTTGCCCCAATGGATGAGCATGAGGCTCAGATACAGTTTGCTCTCGAGAGGGGGATTCCTGCTACTCTTTCGGTTATTGGAACTCAAAGGCTGACAATTCCAGATAATGCATATGATCTAATACATTGTTCTCGATGCAGGGTTCACTGGGATGCAGACGGTACGTGGCATAATTGTTTTTAGCTCGCCTATTTGATTTGTCGAGTTATTATAATGCCATTGGTTGAAAATGTAGGTGGGAAACCATTAATGGAACTCAACAGGGTTCTTAGGCCTGGAGGGTTTTTTGTATGGTCGGCAACACCAGTTTATCGTCATGATGCAAGACATCAGAATGTCTGGAAGGGTTTGTTATTCAACATCTCTAATTTCCTATTTAATTTACTGAAAAATATACATGTACTGACTGTTGCTTTTAATAATGAATTACAACTCCTCAGCACAACATCCTACTTTAGTATCTTTTTGTAGAGGGAATTTTAAGCTTCACAAGATAGTTTACATTTGAAGTTAAGTATGTGTTATGTCCCACAACTAAGTCGCAAGTTCATATTCCCTGTTTGTTGCAGCTATGGTAGCTCTGACTGAAGCGATGTGCTGGAAGGTAGTTGCTAGAGCCATTGATTCATATGGAATTGGGCTAGTTATATATCAGAAGCCTGTTTCATCTTCCTGCTATGAAAAGCGCAACGAAAATAATCCACCTCTGTGTGATTTGAACAATAGGCCAAACATTTCATGGTATAATTTCAAAATATACACCATTTTTTACGGTCATATCATCATCATCCTAAATACCAGCATTGTCTCTTTTTGTGTATAGGTATGTGCCGCTCGACAGTTGTCTTCCCCAAATTCCAAAAGCAAGCATGGGCAACTCATACGACTGGCCCTCACCCTGGCCCGAAAGGCTTACTAGTAAACCTGTAAGCTTATCAACTGAACCAGATGCCGAAGAAAGCTTTTATGGGGACACCAAGAACTGGCATGCACTGGTCTCAGATTTTTATCTGGGAGGCCTCGGTATAAAATGGTCAAGTGTTAGGAATGTGATAGATATGAATGCTAGTTATGGAGGGTAAGATATTTAGATTTTGAATCTGTTATTATTAGAGTGCGCATCTTTCATTTCTGATGTGTCTTTGATGCTCTAAAACAGATTTGCTGCAGCACTTATTGACAAACCTCTATGGGTAATGAATGTCATCCCCATTGATGGGCCAGATACTCTGCCTCTTATCTTTGATAGAGGGCTGATTGGAATCTACCACGACTGGTGTGAGCCTTTTAATACTTACCCTCGGACTTATGATCTCCTGCATTCCAGTTTCCTCATCGGAAACCTAATTCAAAGGTACCAGCATAATTGCACAATAACTGTTTATCCTATTTTGATTATAAACATTTGGAAATGACTACTGAACCGGGATCACTACTGTCCCAAAAGGTTCAACCCTAGGTTAGTTACAGTTTAATTTGGCTCAGGTTATGATCCAAAAAAGTCAGTTGCAACATAATTGAGGTCAGGTTACTGCTAAAAGAAGTCGGGATTAATCCTAAAATACTAATATCCATCATATCATTTGAGGGTCGACTCCATTTTTATAGTAACTTTACCCTAAACATTTAAATGGTGATTCAAACCTTGCATTGCATTCTAGGACTACAATTGCAGATATTGTTAAGGTTTTGTTGCATTTCCCATTCCTCGGTCACCAGGTTTTTGGCTGATCCAAGTGTTTGCGGATGTTTTCAGATGTGACCTAATAGATGTGGCCGTTGAAATGGATCGCATACTGAGACCAGGTGGCATTCTTTTAGTTCAGGACACCATGGAGATGATTAACAAGCTAAGACCAATTTTGCATTCACTTCACTGGTGGATAACATTACATCGGGATCGTTTTCTCGTCGGTAAGAAAAGTTCATGGCGTCCGGATGGAAAACTAAACTAAGCATATAAAGTTTGGTTTCAATTATCTGTCAGAGTAAGATTTTCGTATTCATTTAGAGATCAAGAAAGGGAAACACAGACACTTCACTACAATTTATAGGCAAATATATGATGCCAATTCTTGTCCTCATTTTTTGACCTGAAGAAACTGTATGAGGAGCACTGAAAAACAGCTTTTATAACAGCAATATAGTTGGGCCTGATCATATTACTTGTGCTCTCTTTTAACTGCAAATGCTCTTGTATGAGGAAAATTGAAATTGTGGAGACACACAAATTCCAACCAGGGTTTAAGAAACATATCCTACGTTACATAAACACATACCCAGAACCTCAAAAATAGTTCAAGTGATAACAACCTCAAAAATAGTTTAAGTGATAGCAGGGAGGAGCGGTAAATCCAGATGTTCTGAATTTGAATTTTAACAATTCCTTAAGGTTAGTCTACGAGAGATTTACAAATACTTAAAGTCTCAGTGTAGATGGTCTGTCTTTGACCGGATTGGAGAAGGAGATTAGTTAACTCGCGTATAAGTTGGTGTAGACCACCCTAATCATCAAAAAATAAATAAATAAACCCATACACACGCACATACTCATTGAATTCAAACAAGACTAACATGAGTTTTCAAAACAAGTTCTCTTTTGTAGTGAAAGTTGCACAACAATACGAAACTAGAAGGAAGATGCACAACCAGAGTTGGTAGTGTCATCGACAAGCCAACCATTGGTAGCTGAAACCATCCGAGAGTAGCAACCAAATTCATCCTGATAATTGTAGATTTGACGAGTACTAGCTGCACCAGAGATAACAGAGTGGTCCTTGACATCCATTCTCCCACTGGATTGTTGACTGTTAACTACAGAGCTCGATAAGTTCCCATCAGATTTCCTCTCCCTTGACGAATGTTCAACATTCGTTATCATCGAATAAACATCACTCTCTGATCCAGGCAGAGTTGAAGTGGTAACAGTAAGAGGATATTTCCTTTTTGTAATCAAACGAGTGATCAAGTTTCCTTCTTCAGATTCAATCCTCACTTCTCTCTGTACCTTCACCTTCTGTTTCACCAATTTTTGAGTACCATTCATCCCGAACTTTATCGAGTTCTTGAACTTGAATTCTTCCAAGATATGGGTAGTTAAATTACCCAGACTCGAATTCACCCACCCAGAAACTTGACTCTTCCTCCTCGCTTCAATCCTAATTGATCCATCAAGTTCTTTGAACCTTGACTGATGTTCAATCGAAAGAGTTGGAGTCTGATAACTACCAACTTGAGCTTGAACCTCTGACGATTTATGATCCAACCATAGGTGTAAATTCGCATCAACAAGCCAAAATTGAATACTATGAGCCACTCCGAGCCCAAACAGATGATTCTTCCCATCAAGAAGCTTTCCCAAAAAAGGCGTTAGATCAAAGTCGTAGGTTGGTAAATCAAAAGCCCCAATCGAAACCACTGGTTCCCAAAACAATGGATTAATTCCACCGGTGAAGATAACCGGAAATGGCACCACCGATCCAACCAAAGACCCATCGATCCCCACTAGAATTTCCCGGTAAGCTCCGTGGCCTCGTCCGGTGGTCAAGTTGTTCATTTCTATATACAAATCCGGCGGATTTGAATACCAAAACTCATCATCTCCATGAAATGACACATAAATTTCAATCACAGCTTTCCATGTATTCAAAGGAATTTGAATTCCCTTGGAATGTACATCCGATCCGCTCTCAATTCTGAACCAAAACCCTTCTTCTTCAATTCTCGATATTGGAATTATCAAATCCGCTGGTTGTTTATACAAATTCAACGAGTTTTTCTGATTATTCACACCGTGAATTCCTTCTTTGTACAACATTATAGGATTTGGTTTCTCAGATTCAAAACCTAGTTTACCAAACCCAAATTTCCTAATAGGGTTTTGATTCCGAGGAAGCTGAGATGAAGAAATGCCAACGGCGTGAGCTTGGTAATAGAGGAAAGTGACGTTGACATGGTAAACGCCGGTGTAAACGTTGTTAACGACGTTTTCAAGCATGACGGAAAAAGTGAGATTGGACTGTACGAGGAGAGAGTTGTACCTACTCACGTCTTTCTGAACTTTCCAGAAGATACCATCGTCGGTGGGCTCGGCTGTGCTGGTGCGTAGCAGCTCGACGCCGTTGAGCCAGACTCCGACGATGCGGTCGTACTGTTCGCCTTTGCACGAGACAAGGAGCTCGATGACAGCGTGGCACCACGCGCAATTGGCCGGCGGCGAGTAAGGGACGGAGACTGGTGGTTCGCCGACGGTGTTGGCGAAGCTGTGGCGGAGGACGGGGAGAGTGCATGAAGGAGTGAGTTGGTCGAAGGGGAGTGGGTGGGTGAGCTCGAAGTATTGCTGGGAGGTTTTCTTATGGAGAGATTTGGTGAAGTGGCCTTGGAATGAGTGGAGTGGAGTGGTGAAGAGGGAGAGAATAAGGAGGAGAGAGAGGAACATTTTGGGTGGTCTATGGCGGCGGAAGTAGTGCTGTTTAGGTGGTGTTGTCGGAATTTGCAGCGGTTGGAGGGTCATCGGAGAATATGGCGGGATGGACAGAGGCTTGGTGGTTGGGCTTATGGCCAAGACGAATAACTTTAGAGAAATTTTTGCAACAGCCAAGCCCGTGTGGTGTGTATCCAATAAAATGCTGCCATGTAGCCTTATTGCCAGGCACAAAGCCTACGCATTAAATTACAAAAAATGTTACACAATTTAAATGAATCTCCGGAAGAATTCTATGTATTTAAATTATAATTTTTTATATTTTATTTAAATTATATAATATTACTCAAAAATATTGAATGTAACAGTAATAGTATATCATTTTCATGTCATTTCATTTAATAACTATATAAGTATAGTTTGTCTTACCTATTTATAAGTTTATTATTAAATGATGACATTACGTACCAATGATAATGTTATATCACTGTTATACCTTATATTTATTCACAAAATTGGCATACGTTTCAAGAATGAAATAAATAAAAATTTCAATAAATATTTATCTATTTGTCCGGTTACATTACCAAAATTTCTCTTTATACGTTTCAAAATTTTACATTTTAAAAACAAAACACATATAAATAAAAAATTTATTGTTTATTAGTTTATTTTTTTAAATTAATGATGGCAAAGTATCCAAATTAACAGTTTAGATTAAATTTTGACATGGTATTAGTGGTGACAATCTTAATTCATTACCTATTAATTCATCCAATTTGTCCATAAATAAATGGGTTGGATACCTATATTAATTAGTGAAAATTGTGACTGAGTCTTCCTAGATGGACTTATAATGACTTGAGTTCGTCAAAAAAATTTATTTGGGCGTAAGTTTATTTTTAATCTTATTAGTAAGGTTTAAGTCCACTTTTTTTTAAAAAAAATCTCAAAAATACCCTTAAGAATGTTAGTTTGGTAAGTTATGGAAAGTTGAAGATATTATCTACAATGAGTTATATATGGAGACCAATGATTGAATATAAGAATGTTTGATCTACAATGGTAATTGTCGATTACAAACTTTTTATAATACTTTAAATTCAAATTTTTAGTTATTATTTTGTCTATTATAAATTAAATAATCAGCTTTTAAAATTTGAGACTGATTTAAAAGGGATGAATGTTAAAACTACGAGCTCGAGATTTTGAAAAAGTAATATTACCGGTGCACACTAAGTACTTGATGTTAGCATAGTAACATCAATTTTAAAACATAATTTATTAACACATCAATTTTTTTTTTCATTTTACTATTTTTTATGAAGCATGTTATTACTTTTTCAGTGTTATTTTTTTGGATGTTGAAGAATTGAAAACTTATTCCTCTAGTTATGAGTTTGAATGTTACTATTTTTTATTTTCAATTTTGTTCAATGTTTTATATTGCTATTTTTTTTAGTTGAGCATGTTACTGTTTTTGTTAAGCATGTTATTTTTTTGTTGAACATGTTACTGTTTTTGTTGAACATGTTACTATTGTTATTTTTAAAAAAATATTAATATTAAATGTTACTATTTTTTTATGTTTAAATGCTAATATTTATTTGTGTTTAAATAGTTTTATTTTTTGTGTTTAAATGATAACTTTTTTTTTACATTTGAATGTTACTCTCTCTCTCTCTCTCTCTCTCTCTATATATATATATATATATATATAAATAGATATGAAAGATAAAAAATTTTAATCTTAGTTAAACTCCTAAAATTTAAGAGTTTTTAATTTTTAGTTTTACTTCACTTCTAAAGGGAATGAATAATCTAGTAAAATTTACAAAAAAACAGATTTCATAACAAATAAGTTTTCTTGGCGGACTTAAATCCAAACATGTCCATATAAAGGGACCGACCTCTAAATTTTTCTATTAATTAATATGAATTCTAAATGAGTTGGGTAATATAATTCATTTTGATTAAGTAGGTTAATATGGATTACAAATACCCATGAGTCGACTCACAATTCACAGATCAACCCATACCCCACAATTGACCCGACCCATTATGTGTGTATTTTTTTTTTTATTAAATGTGTTTTAGTTTTTATGTTAGTAAATTTGTGTATTTTTGGTTATTAGTGTGTATGTGTATGTTTGTATTTTGATGTATTATTAATATGTGTGTGTGTGTTTTTTGGTGTACTAATGTGTCTATTAAAAATTTTAATTATTTTATAAATTAATTGGTTAAACCCAACCTGTTATAAATTCAACTCATTATGACCCATTTACTAAGGCTATGTTTGGTAACAGGTTGTTTCCGTTTTTTTTTTGTTTTTGTTTTTAATTTTTACAAAAAAAACTTGTTTGGGGCGTGTTTTTTTTTTTGTTTTTTTTGTTTTGTAAACAGCCCTTGTTTTTGAAAACACATATTTAGGTGCTTTCAAAAACAAGGGAAACCGAAAACATACGCGCGCCTCTCACCCCCAATTAATGAGGTCTCGTCTTCGAACCCATTAACAGCACAAAAGACATTTTTTTTATTCCAGCTATAAAATGACCTTTTTTAACCCTTTTTTATCTCTCGTTCGTCTCTCTCTTGCGAAACGGCTCCATGGATCAACTCAGCCTAGCGAAGGAGCTCCGGCGAAGGAAGCTCCAGCAAGGAAGCACTGATTTTTTCAGATTTTCTACTCTTTCCATCTCCATTTCCATCGATCCCTTTCTCTCTCTAATCCCTTTGTGGAATTATTTTTTTTAGGTTTGGGTTTTCGGTGGTGGTGGGTAAACAGGGGTGGTGGTGGGTTTTTGGTGGTATTGGTGATGGCGATGGTGGCTGGGTGATGGTGCTGAGTTTTTGTGGTATTGGTGGTGGCGATTGTGGTTGGGTGGTGGTGCTGGGTTTTTGGGGTATTGGTTGTGGCGATGGTGGCTGGGTGATGGTGCTGGGTTTTTGTGGTATTGGTGGTGGTGCTGGGTTTTTGGTGGTATTGGTGGTGGCGATGGTTATGGTGCTGGGTTTTTGTGATATTGGTGGTGGCGATTGTGGCTGGGTGGTGGTGTTGGGTTTTTGGTGGCTGGATGGTGGTGCTTGGTTTTTGGTGGTATTGGTGGTGGCGATGGTGGCTTGGTGGGGTGGGTGGAGATGAATTTGGGTGGGGATGTATTTGACATTAAAAAATTAATCAATATAATCCCAATGAATCATAAAAACACTGTTATAATAGGAAACATATTTTTTTTTTATTTTTGTAATTTTTTAAATATAAATAATTACCAACACATGTTTTATATTTTAAATTTTTATCATAGAAAAAACAAAACTCTGTTCTATTTTTTTTTTAAAAAAAACATAAAAACAAAAATGTTACCAAACACTACTTAAGTGAGTAAAAAATAGATTGAATTTATTTTAGTTCAATCTAATTTAATCAAATCCATAACCGACTCAACCTACTCAGTTACCACCCTACGTGGTACTTTCATACTGTTACTGTCTTATCCATTTTTTTTCTTCTCATATTTAAATAACTATTATTTTTGGGCACGTTTTGGATATATTATAGTTCTATTTGTGTATAATAATAGGATTATACTGCTCAGGTACCCAACGGTATCAAACATGATATAAATAAAAATAGATATATAGTATATTTTTATTAGTTGAGAGAAAAAATTAATTTATTAAAGTGTCAATCCAACTTTGTATCCAGTCATAACAACCTTTTCTTTTTCTTATGGGTAAGGCTCAATATCGAAATTGGTACCATATTAAAATGAATTTTGACTGTTAATTTTATTTTGAAAAATTAGTGGCTATTGATTAAAAAATAATAAAATAATTAAATTTTACATGTTTATTGAATAAGAATTGAAGGACTGGTATTAAAAATACGTATTGCAATACTAAAAAATACTTTTTTTTTTATACATGAAAAACACCCCTAACCAGTCAATACATGGATTCCAAGTAGACCACCCTTTTATTTTTGCAATGGAGAAGTGAACTATGAAAAGGGGAGTTATTTAAAAGTAGGGTTATTGACCTGTTTTTTTAATAAAAGCGGGTTTGTTCATACATACTTTTAAAAAAATGTCGTACTTTGATAAATAAATTTTAAAATATCGTAAATTAATAATAAAATTTAAAAAAGGCGACAAATTGGTAAATAACTCATTGAAGAAGCTTCCAAGTCACAATTTTGCCATACTTTCTTGTGAATGTTCGATCATGATCAAGCTTTTATGTCCATTACTATAGCATAGATGATAGAGAAGAGGATGAAGAAGAAGGAAGTGAGGAAACAGAAGCAGCAGCCCCTTTATCAAGTAGCAATTGTGATATATCTTCATATCCCATTGCTCTAGCAATATAAAGAGGGGTTGCTCCTTTATTGCTCTTCACACTAACATTGGCTCCCCTGTTAATCAACACCTCAACCGTGTCGACATTGCCACCTTCCACGGCCAAATGCAGTGGCGTGTGGCCTTCGCCATCCCGGGATTCCATGTCCGCCCCAAACTCAACCAACATCATTACCGTCTCTTTATGCCCTTTGATTGCCGCGGCATGTAGGGCTGTCAAACCATATTGGTCACAGTAATTTACGCTCGCGTCTTTCTCTAATAGGGACTCGAGATGATTTAGCTCTCCCCGTCTTGCTGCGTGTAGCACTGCCTCGCCTCGTTCGAGTATTTGGACCACCTCTTTCTGCATATTCATGAAAACTTGAATTGTGAGGAAAGATAATCTCCGACGATTATGGTGGAATTGAGTGGGTCATTGTAAAGTCAAATGAAAAGTTTCTGCAAGCAATTCCTAATAGGATTCATCACCTGGATATTTTTTTTATTTTAATGATCAAGAGTGTTGAAACAAATTTATCGTGCACTTTGATTAATTTTTTCTTTAATTCGATCAAAAACAAACTATTTACGTTAAAACTAAATTAATCATACCTGATTCGAATAAATTACTCAAATTCGAAGTCAAGAATCACGTCGATATGAAACCAACACTTAATTAACGCATAAATATCCGGCAGTCAGTTGTAAATAGATTAACCCATCATATTCTTTTCATAAATTATTTAAACAATTTTAAGTTTCTCCTTTTTTTTTTTTTTAAGTATGTACCTCTAAATTTTAAGTCTTAAAACTTCTTTTGATTTTTCCGTGACTGTTGATCATAAAAATAATAAATTAAAATGAAATAATAAAATAATATTTTTTTAAAGTGTCAAATTTTATTAAAAAATTATATAATATTAAAACATTATTTTTTAATACGATAGTTAGACCCACATAATAAAATTTAGATTACTAATGTTTTTTTTTTAACAGGCCAAAAGCGAGGGTGCGGTAGTCTCTTGTATTACTCACATGTCCCTTATCTCGTGCAACATCAATGGCTGAGACGCCGCGATCAAGTGTCCCAATGGTGGGGTCCGCGCCCATCTCCATCAGCATCCCCGCCATCCGACGGTCCCCATTGGCCGCTGCCCTATATAACGCCGTCCGACCATCGTTACTCCTCGCGTCCACCTCCGCTCCTGCACTCACCAACACCCTAGCACACCTCTCATTCCCCTTGCTAACCGCCAAATGCAACGCTGTCCTTCCCTCTTTATCCCTGCAATCCAACGGCCCACATTCACCACCTCTTGTCAGCCTCTCAACCTCCTCCGTCCGATCAAACACCGCTGCCACGTGTAACTCTGTCCACCCCTTCGATTCCCATCTCACATCGTTCAATCTCTGGCGTCCGTCACACATCAATCCAGCCTCAACAAGTATATTGACCATGTCCTCTGAGTTATCCAACTCGTTTGCAACTCGTAGCAGTGACTCGGCTTCCCGAGTTGGTAACTCATTTACAATTGATCTCTGCCGTTTGATTATCTTTCTAACAGCATCACAGTCTCCGATACTCACTGCATGGCAGAGAAGAAATGGACCCACGAAAGCAACCTTGAGTTTGAGGTCGTGGATGGACTGTTGTGGAATCGAGTTGAACCAAGTGTTGATGAAATCGGAGTTGATTGACTCGGTCGAGTTACGGGTAAGATCAGGGGCAAGAGCTGTTTTTACGAGGAAACGATCGGAGGGAGAGCGAGGGAAGGTTGGGGGGAGTTGAGATTGGGGCTTGAGGATGACTTGGAAAGTGGTGGAAGATAACGGTGGAATGAGTCCACTCGGCGGGTTAACCAGGAACTTGTGAGGAGATGAGGTTTGAACCTTGAAGGCCACTGGAGCGGTGGGGATGAGTGACTTCAGACGTACGGTGGTTCGGCATTTGCACGCCAGAGCGAAGTCTATGCGCACCTCTTGGTCCGAAACTTCCACAAGTTTCTCCATATAACTGGAGAGAGAGTAAGAGAGAGCTCTACAATGGTGGAAGAAGAGAGAGAGGGAGAGAGTGAAAAAGAGAATTACAAGTCTACAATGTTGGAAGATGAGGGAGGTGTTGATACGTACAGTCTGGCGAACATGTGAAACGGAATGGTGCACGTGAATATGTGGGCCCCAGAAAGAATGACTGTTTAGGACACGATTTTGCTATTTTTCTTTCTTTTTCGGAAGGTGATTTTTGCTATTTCTATTAGGGCCGACAATTTTTGACGAATCGAATATGAAATTAAACAAATTAATTAAAACATGTTAATATAATTAAGTATAAATAAATTATGTTAAATTCATATCAAAATAAAATCAATATGATTTTGATTTAATTAATCCATATATTTTAAATTGATTAACATAATTCGGACACAAATTTGACCTAATTCTTTGTAAACTCGTTTAACCCATTTATGACAGTATAATTTATTTATTATGTATGACTGATGTGATCTTAACATTATTACTTATTAGTTCTTGATTTTATTATGATAATTGAGAGTATAATTTTTAAGTATATTATGACAATATACTAGTATAATTCTTCCTTTAATTTTTGGGTTAAAACTTAGATACATTTTAATTAATTTCATTGATAAGATGTAAAATGTTATTTGTAAAAAATTATTTTAAATTTTAGATGAATGATTGAATGATATATTTAATAATAATGAACTGATGTGAAAATATGTTGTGTATGATAAATAAGTCTGAATTATATGTGTTAAACAAGTTAAACAGATCATGTTATATGTATTAACTCAAAAATAATATATTTATTAAATGTGTCAAATATGTTGAATTCGTATAACCCGTTTAATGATCATGTCATGTTAATATTTATACATTTAGGCATAATTATTAAATATGTTATATTTAAATTTTGAGATTTTTGACACCGACTCAAAATCTATGCGACACAAAATAACTTGACCCAGCCCTAATTTCTACCCATTCCATAGGCCAGGAATAAACTTTTTGGTTCATAGGTTTATCCCGGGTGGGATTTTGGTACGGAATTGTGTACGTGTGCTTTGGTGAAATAAAGACAAGAGTAAATTACGCTCGTACCTCGTAACATTTGATTTTGTTATATGGATAACCACTCATTTTTTAAAAATACAGTTGCACCCCTTTTGTATGACAGAGGACAAAACAGGAAGAAAAAAAAAATATGACATCATCAAAAAAAATAAGTGAAAGATTATGGTGCTGTTTGGTAACTTGCCCTATTTTTGTTTTTGTTTTTAATTTTTGGGACAAATAAAAATAAAAATAAAAATATGTTTGGTTAATATATATATATTTTTTTGCTGATCTACTTTTGAAAACTATGGTTGAAAACTGGCATTGTTTTCAAAAACATCTAAAATAATATTTTTAAAAATAACTAAAAAAAAAACAGGTGGAAGGAAAGAGACCATTTAATGAAATTTGGACTTTGAACCTCATTACCAACAAAAAATTTATTTTTTTCCCTCCCCGTGTAAAAAGGCCAACTCTTTCCTCTTCTCTCTGTCTCCCTCACGAAGCATGAGAAGGAGTACAGATCTAAACCAATTTTTGGTGATGGAGGTGGGTTTTGGTGGTGGAGTTGGGG